>JAZKJV010001308.1:103288-703288 GCA_037367405.1 Ottelia alismoides
TGAAGCCCTAGACCCATTGTATCAGATGAGAGAAAGTGCAATGGAAACATCGGTCCTTTGAGACATTCTCTTGTGGTTTCATCCCGCTCCTTAGGGAGTAGAGTTCCACTTAAAAATCCCGGTGTTTTTATTCTGTCTCTCTGATCACACTTCCACATTCTTCGTTTTCTAACATGGTATCAGAGCGGGTTCGATTCTCGAGGATTTGTTATTTATTTATGTTTGAAATTCGATTATCAAGAAAATTCGATTCTGAGTTTGTTCGAGTTTTGGCATAACGGCTTTCTTCTTCTCCAGCAAACGACGGCTAGGGTTCGTTCCTTGGAACCGTAAATCACGTAGTCACCTCCTCTACTAAACCTCCTTCAAGTTCCGCCTTGATGCAATCTACGCGCAAATAGATGCGACAATGCGACTTGATGCATCCTACGTACAAGGGTGATGAGACTGATGTCAACTCGGCGTAGTCTGTTGTAAGTGCTATAGCTATGATTAGCACAAAGTTTAACACAGTAGTACTGGACGAATGACTAATTAATGCAGGAAATTACCATTACTGGAAAAAAAGATTAAATGAAAATTTGACTTCTTTGGAACCGGGGAAAATAAATGAAAAATAAATGACAGACATGCACTATTAAAGGCAGGGAACAGTGAAAAACTGGGAAAGAAAATCACTCCTTAACCCAGGAGGATCCCAACCTAAATAGTTGACGGATTCTATGATTATTTATCATCAATACTTGCAGAATGTAAATTTATTTCCAACCAAAAATGTGTAAAACATATCACAACAGATGTACTTAAACGAAGAAGGCGTGGATCACACATACCACATCAGGGAGAGAATTGCAGCACTTCGGACCTATTTGCGAGACGCTGGCGGTGAAGCGAAGGCAAGTGCTGGTGGCTGACGGGACGGAGCAGGCAAACGCCAGAAGGTGCGGCCGACAGTGGCTGGTTCAACGACGGAGCGGGTTAAGGCGAAACTGATGGGGGTGCGGGGGGGGGGGGGGGTGTTGTGTTCGCTTTTGACACGGGGGCGACATGGGGTGGGCGATAGAGTGGTTGTTAGTAAGGACGAGAGGGGGGGTGTCGAAGGGTGGTTAAAGGGAGATGGGTGGCAACGTTGGGTGAGATTAGGGTTCGGGAGAGAAGATAGAGAGGGGAGAGAGAGAGGAAGAGAGAGAATTATTGGGGAAAATAAATATTCTCATTCAATTGCCTTTTCCCATGGGGTGGGTGTGGGGGCTTATATAGGCTAATTTCCACCAACATAGACTAAGACTCCAAATAAAGCAAAAAATGACAAGGCTTTGTATAATAGGCCTTTTACATGCTTAAATAAAATAAAAATTCGGACTCAATTGCTTAAATTAAAAGAATGTCACGTAGCATAATTGGACGAAATTAAATAATAAAATATGTAAAGTTTCTCATACTGCATCAACTCCCCCATGCTGGGACGAATCTTGTTCCGTCGAGATGACGTCGCGATAATTCTGGAGTATATTAGGGCAGAGCTGTCGAAGCTCATCCTCGTCAATCCATATGCAATCTGTCAGAGATCGTCCCTTCCATTTAATTAAATATGCAATCTCATTTCCCCTTATATTAGGGGATCCCGATGGGATTCCCAGTTAGGGTTCGGATCCTCGCCTCTCTAAGAAGGCGGTGATGACAACTAGGTGGGAGCAAGAGACAGCGTCGAAGTTTCGAACGGCGACAAGACGACGTAGGGAGCGGTGATGTTTGTGCGAGGACTGAACCTTGCAAGGGCCAAAAGGTGATTCGGGGGCGAAGCACGAGCTGGTGGCGGCATCGCAGTGGGGCTGAGGCGAAGCAGGGGTGGCGGTGTTGGCGGTGGAGGGTGCTGGAGGTGTTGGGGGGCATGCGGGTGACATGTGGTTGGAGGTAAGGGCAGTGGGAAGAGTATCGAAGTTGGCGGAGGGGCTTTGGTGGTTAGGGAAGATGGTGGCAGCACGGTTGATGTTGGGTTTAACAATGGAGGTAGGGGGCGAAGGGGCTGCTGCGTGGCTGGGATGATTTTTGCAGAATTGGGTACTGGTGGCGGTGGTATATTCATGGTTGGAGGTGATGCGGGTGGCATTGGGGCTATGGAAGGTGGTAGTGTGGCTGGTAGGGGTTTTGTTTTTGCTGGAAATGCCTTTGGAAATGGTGGTTGCAGGTCTGAATATACCTGGACAGTGGCTTCGGAGTTGGTTTTGTGGATGGAAAGGTGCTGCAACGACATTGGGTAGGTTGCCAATGGTGCGGGGGTGGCGGAGGGGACCCGCGAGGGGGCTGCGGGCATTCAGCATTGACGAAGTAGATTTCATGGCTGTGTGTTGAAATCTGATAAGCGGAAGTGAAATCGATAAAACAAGAAAGATAAACATCAAGAACAAGGATTTGACATGGAACCCTACTCCTGAAGGAGCGGGATGAATCCACAGGAGAAGCCCTCAAAGGGGCGGATATTCTATTGAATTTCTCAATGAGTATAGGGGGTCAGGGGCTCTTTATATAGCCCCTCAGACAGATGGGACTCCTATCGCTCATCCATGTGGGACTAAACTTGAGTGGGGTAATTAGATCTTGGTGAGATCCAATTACCCACCTATTAAATTCTCTAACACTCCCCTCAAGTCGGAGCTAAGAAAGTTGCAACTTGCAACAAAAAAAGAAAAATATACAACTCATCTTCACACGATACATAATAAGAACACATGTCCGCTGCTGGTAGAAGACCTCGCACGAGGACAGGCCTGCGGCTTTCAGGTCACCGAAATGTATCTCTGCCATGCCTGTAGAGCTGCTGCGATATCAGGTCACCAGAACGTATCTCTGTCGTGCCTGCATGTCACCGGAACATATCTCTGTTGTGCATGGAGAAGAAATGCTGCAGAAGAAGAAGTCCAACGCGGAGTAGTAGTCTGGTCGCAAAAGAAGTACGCACCCTGGTGAAGAAGTCGATGCTCGGTGAAGATGGATGATCTGTAGAAAGCTGGAGTGAGGGTCTGTCAGTCGTGGATGTGCAGAACTCCTGAAGAATCTATATTTGACTCCCCCTTTCTCCCATACTTGATGGAATAAGAACATGGATCAAGTTGGGAGAAATCAAAAAACGCATTTTTGGTGTTTTTTTAAATCATCATTTTTATAGCCATTCCCCTTTTATTTTCGGCTATTCTCTTTTTTTCAAGCCATTCCACATTTTAACGGCTTTTCCTCTTCTTTTTTTTTTTGCATTTTTTGTAACTTGCGTACGGTTTTTCTTTTTTTTGTACACGACTTTTGAAAAAAAATACCATTCTCTCTCTCTCTCTCTCTTTTAAATAACCGAGCCTCTCATTTTTTATAATGTCAAACACGACCCACATGGCCCAAAGACACAGTCCTCCCCACTCCTTTTTTTTCAAAATCGCAACTCCTTTTTTTACTTGGGCTCACGAAATAGCCCTCACGGAATTTTTTAAAAGGGCCATAGTGGTTACCTTTCCTGTGCACCCACCGTGGGAACCCATCTCTTCGATGTTCCTTCCCTTGCTGCCACCAAGGTCTGGGGAGCCGCCAAGCGCTGATGGGGGTCCTGTGATCAAGAAACCTTCGCCTGGAGAACTGGAATGAGGAGGTTGCGCGTGATGCCTGCGCACTTGCATGGGGGTAGCGCCACCTGGGGGCGATTGCCTGGGTGCCTTGAGCGCTTCCAGACCTCGCGTGGGCTGGAGTCAGCCTTGGAGATGTCGCTAGGGCCCCCGCCTGAGTTTGAGGAGGAGGACGTCGCCTTGGCAGCTTTGTGCGGGGGAGGAGACCCGCTGCCTTGGTGTACTGGGGAAGAGGAGTCACCAGAGGAGAATCCCCTGCACGCAGCACGATAGGGTTGGGTCATCGCGATCGGGAGCATCACAAGACGGAGTTGGGAAGTTGCGGCTAGGGCTCGTGATCTGGAGGTCACGAGGGAGATGCAGCATAGCCTGTTGCGCCGCTGGACTTGGAGCAGCTGCCAAAATCAAGATGGAGATGCCGCCTGGTTCTCAATCGCGTTGGTGATGACCGCATGATAACATGGTTTCAAGAAAACCTTGAGAATTGAATCTCGAATTGCAGTTGAGGAGCTCTGCCTCCTGCAACGCAGAAGTCGACGAAGAACCCTAGAACCGAATTAGGGTTTCAAAAAGAGAACCCTAAATCTTCGCGAACCTTGGATGATCTTGAACAACTGATCTTCTCAAACAAACCTTTAATAATAATCAAAACTGACTCTCGAAAAAAAACATATATTCCTCAAGAATCGAACCCGCACTGATACCATGTTGAAATCTGAGAAGCGGAATCGATAAAACAAGAAAGATAAACATCAAGAACACAGATTTAACGTGGAACCCTACTCCCGAAGGAGCGGGATGAAACCACGGGAGAAGCCCTCAAAGGGGCTAATATTCTATTGAATTTCTCAATGAGTACATGGGGTGAGGGGCTCTTTATATAACCCCTCAGTCAGACGTGAGTCCCACCGCTCATCCATGTGGGACTAAACTTGAGTGGAGTAATTGGATCTTGGTGAGATCTAATTACACACCTATTACATTCTCCAACAGGTTGGTCGGAATCTTGTTGGACAACAAGCAGAACATCGTCGACGGTGAGTTTTTCTCGTTTTTCTTCCTCGGAAATCAGGACAACGGCTTCAATGACGGGAGAATTCGATTCGACTGCTTTCTTGGCAGCGATTTTGACAGCATTCTCCTCTAGTTGGCGTGCCAACGCTTCAACATTTTACGGCTCTCACATTTCTCTCACCAAAGCTTGCATATCCGCACAAACTTGGAGCATATTAGATAAGGTTTGTCTAATCTCAGCTCGCCATGCACGGTCCGTTGAGCGAGATTCCTTGGTCTTATGTCTGCGTGGGCCTCTGGATGGATTGTTAGATCGTGAAGACAACAACTGCTTGGCGATGGCTGCAGTGCCTAATTTCCAGCCACAATTCTCATCAAAGAAAAAAAAGAAAGATTAAGAGGAAGGGGTCGATTCTTGTCACTGAGCCCTACGGTGTCATTGAGCCTTACAATGGTCTCTTCTACCTCCCTCTCCCAACTCCAAGTCCCAATAGACTTCACACATGAGGCGTAAGCACCTCCACCTTGCCGTGCAGCTGCACATGATGCACCACCTCAAGCCCAGGCGATGCCGCTCCAGGCCATCATCTCGGCGACGACTCCCCCTCTGTCTCCATGTGCGAAACCTCCTGACACTGAGCCTCTCCAGGCGCACCTCCTTGTGCACGCAGATCCCAGGCGGCGCTGCCTCCTCTCCAAACTCAAGGCGGCAACCGCCTGCAACAACTTGCAATCTCCAACAAATCCCCTCCAGGTGACGAAGGTCGCATCTCCTCTAGGCGGAGGCCCTAAGCATCACCTCCCTCGTTCGACAGCTTCGAGATCCCCAGGCAGCGCCGCCATCGAGAAACCCCATCGTGGGGGCAACAATCTTGTGAGGGATTCCCTATCGAGGAACCCTAAATAGGGGTGAAGGGCCCCAAGTAGGCCGGAAGGTATACAAAAATTTTAGACCTGTTCTTTTGGGCCTTTTGGGCCGTGTTAAAAAAAGAAGAAAGGTTGGAAAAAAGGGTGGCCTGTTTAAAAAAGAGAGAGGTGGACTGTTTTGAAAAAAAGGTAAAAAGCTAAAAAAAATTGAATGGCTTAAAAATGTGCGTACAAAAAAAACTGTACGCTAAAAAAGAGACGACTATTTAAAAAAGGAATAGTCGCAAGAAAAAAATTCATTTGAGAATGTTTTGTTTCTCCCCATATTTTCTTGTCTTCTCCCAACTTATGTCATTGTTTTCGACAAGTATGAGAGAAATGAGGAGTATTGTGTAGAGTTCTACATGCTAGATTTTCAGATTCTCCAGATTCCAGGCCAATCGGATTTCAGACTTTAGAGAGACAATTCAGATTCAGACTTGATGTTCAGATTTCTGTTTGATTCACACAAGTATGCGATCATCAGTTTTGTGATCCCCATCTTTGTTTTTGATCTCAGAGTTTTCATGTCACCCATAGGGACCCCAGACTAGAGATCGCATTCTCTATGCCATTGTAGGTCAGGGTTTTCATGTGGTTTCATAAGGACTCCAGAGTAGAGATCCCGTTCTCTGAGCCAATATGGGAGAGACCCAGTTCTCTGATGAGGGGACTTTCAGACTCCATTCTCCAGCGATCGTGGACTCCGACGAGGATGTCTCCATGACTTTTTCCAGTTCGGCCCTTCAGAAAGATGGAGCAGTTGTGGGTCAGAGTTCTCCTGATAGAGACTAATCCAGTTTCAGTGACTTTGACAGACACAGTACAGAGCACATATTCTTCGACGAGGAGACTCGATTCACTCATACTCCAGCCTTGTTGTTCCTCCTAACCTGTACATCATGAGAAGCAATGTCCTCGACATCAACCGACAGTTGTGTTTGCGTTGAGTTGATATTCTTCATAGTGTCTTGTATTGTGAGTTTGAAATTTCTTTCTATTTGTCCAAACTGAGCATTGCATGCTCCAGCTTGAGGGGGAGTGTTACATCCAGTGGTTTAGTCTCACATCTACTATATGTGAGATTTGAAGGGTCAGTGGAGGCTATATAAGAAGCCTCAGACCCATTGTATCAGATGCGAGAAAGTGCAATGAACACATCAACCCTTTGAGGCGTTCTCCCGTGGTTTCATCCCGCTCCTTAGGGAGTAGGGTTCCACGTAAAAATCCTGATGTTTCTGATATTTTATTCTGTCTCTCTGATTACGCTTCCTCATTCTTTGTTTTCTAACAGTTGCTTCATGAACTGACTGACTTTATTCACAACAAAAGAGATATCTGGTCTAGTGAAGGTCACATAGAGCTTATGAAACTGTGCTTTTGGACTTTTCTTAAGGTCATAGATGACCTTATGGAGCATGCATATCTTTTGACACTCCCCCTCATCATCAAACCTAGGTGGCTACTTCATGTATACCTCCTCCTGCAGATCTCCATGTAGAAGACGTTCTTCTCATCTAGTTGAAACAATGTCAAATCTTTGACAACCGCAATAGAGAGGAGAATTCTAAGAGTAGGCTGACGTACTCAGAGAGAAGATGTCATGATATTCCAACCCACATGTTTGCGTTAATCCTTTGCCAACAATCATGCATCTTAGTGATCCACGCTAGCATATGCTTGATGTAGTGTTGTAAAAGTCAACCGACTAGCCCGATTAGTCGGCCTGACTAGTCGAGTTGGTGGGGTGACCGACTAACTATTGATTAGTCGATCAATAATCAGTCAACCAACTACTCAACTCGATTAGTCGGCTGAATATGCCCAGTAATTGGTCGATTTTACATGGAGAAACCTTATTTTTTATTTTTTTTTAAAGTAAACTTATTCTCATATGTTTCATATTTTATTTAAATTCAATTACTTCTTTTATTTCATTATGATTGTATAGAAAATGTACAAATCTATGTAAATATATAAGAATATTTGTATACAAAATGATTTATATATTTAAAATAAATTAAAAATTCAAAATCAACTAAAGAGAGACTAAATCCGATTAGTCATTCGATTGCTGATTAATCCTTTGTCAGAGACCCAGTCTACTGAGTACCTACTACCAATTTCTGCAACCTTGACATGATGCTTCACCGTGAAGACCACTTGTATCCACCTACAAATGCACCAGCATGGGCATTGACCAAGGTCCATGTGCTTCTAAATTGTAATGCCGCCATCTCCTCTATAGCCAGACGCCACATGCTATATCGTAGTGCTTCCTGTTGTATACGTGGGACAATAACAATTGACGATCCCATTACAAACTTCTTTTAGCACTATGAGAGATGATCAACGGAGAGGTGATCAAAGAGAGGGTATATGGCAGACGTACACCTATGCTTACGACGGATAATGAGCCGAGTAAGATCCTTAGATGGATCGTAGGGCCCATCCTGCTGGGCTGTAGTCCTTGGCTCTACTACACCATCCTGTTGTGCAACATCATCCTGCTGAATGTATAAGCAAATGTACCATCAATAGAAATCAAGTTTTCAATGGACCTGAGGCGTTTTGGATGACAAGGAGGGCACACGAGCAGGGGGTCTTGTAACTCTAAGTCTTCGTTGGTTCATGGGATGTGTTAGATGACGTGGTAAGGTCTCATCTAAAGTAGGAGAAGATAAAACATGAGGTGGAAGTGAAGGTAAACCTCAGTATCATACTCAATTGAGGTCATCTCATCGTATGTAGGAGATAAGTATATAACAAACTCATAGAAGGTGATATCATCACTCCATAGTACTTTTGCCTGACATGACCAAAGCATTGGTCTTCCTTTTAGTAGCATGAAAAAATTCACTCGATCGACTGAGGAGAGAACTTGTCTCGGCTAGGAGTCAAGCGATGAACAAATGCAATTCAACTGATGATGGGAGGCGTTTGAGAGAACAAATCCTTATTGGGAATGCAATTAAAAAGGAACATGCTCTTCTAGTATGGAAGATGGCACACGATTAATAAGGTCACAGGTAATAAGAGTAAGGAGCGTGGCTCTATATCGGGATAGTCTTGGCGATATCCAAAGATGCATGTGTTTCCTCTTTGCAACACCATTCGACTGAAAGGTGTAAGCACAAAAGTTCTGATGTAAAATCCCATGAGACACGACAAGGATAAATGGCAACATTGGCTAGTGCAAAATTCCAGTGTACTATCAGAATGCATATACTTGACAATAGCAGAAAAGGGATTCTTTATTTCAATCATAAATTTTTTGCACAATGTAACCAACCCTGGATTTATTCTTCATTGGCAATACCCAAGAAAATCTAGAAAAATCGTCTACATCAACAAGATAAAAATGGTGTCCTGATGGTTAGGACCACGAGTGGGAACCTGTTAGAGTTATTATATTTATATTTATGTTTGTAACCCTTCAGGTTCCGTAACCCCCCATGACCCTTCGAATTCCGTAACCCTATGTGACCCTTTGAGTTCCGTAACCCCCTGCGACCCTTCGGGTCTGTAACCCTTGTACTTTCTAGAATTTCTCTTTATATAAGAGACCGTAGCTTTATGGAATAAACATTCCATTCGTTCCTCTTTTCTCAACATGGTATCAGAGAAACGGTCCTAAACCGGAGCCTAATACCCTAAACCTGCCACCACTACCAGCCCTCTCTCCTTGCGCGGGACCCTTGATGAAAGAAGGGGTCCCACGTAAGGCAATTCGAGTCTCCAGCAACACCAATTGCCACCTCCAGCGGCACTTAAAGCGTCGCCCGAGGCTCCAACAGCTCCAACCGCACCTCGTGCGTCGCCGGCACCATTTGGAGCCCCCCTCCAATAGCCACTGCTTCATCACGACTTATTTCTCCCAACTTTTTATTTCTCCCAACTTGATGTTCCATACTCTTTATTCTATCAAGTATGAGAGAAAGGGGGGGTCAAAGATGATTCTTCAGGACGTCTGTTGCCCTATCATGACTGACAAACCAACAATCCAGACTACTATTCAGATCATCCGTCTTCACCGAGCATCGACTTCTTCGTCAGGACGTATACTTCTTCTTTTATGACCCGACTACTACCCGCGCTGGACTTCTTCTACAATGATTCTTCTCAAGGCACGACAGAGATATATTCCGGTGACCTGCAGGCACGACAGAGATACATTCCGGTGACCTGATATCGCAACGACTTTACATGCATGGCAGACATACGTTCCGATGACCTGAAAGCTGCAGACCCGTCCTCGAGCGAGGTATTCTACCAGCAACGGACATATGTTCTTATGATGCTTCATGTGAAGATGTGGTGTATACTTTTTCTTTTTGTTACAAGCTACAACTTTCTCAACTCCAGCTTGATGGGGAGTGTTAGAGTTATTATATTTACATTTATGTTTGTAACCCTTCAGGTTCCGTAACCCCCCGCGACCCTTCGGGTTTCGTAACCCTATGTGACCCTTTGAGTTCCGTAACCCCTGCGACCCTTCGGGTTCCGTAACCCTTGTACTCTCTAGGATTTTCTCTCTATATAAGAGACTCTAACTCTATAGAATAAACATCTCATTCGTCTTTTTTCTCAACAGACCCCAAATGTAAAAATGAATAAGCTCGAATAAGGAACTACTACTGCGACCATGGTGACTTGGAAAGCTACTACGATGATGCTTCTCAAGTTGACAGGTCTCACACTGGAAGCCGGATTGAGGTGATATCTGAGGAAGGATTCTGCATATCTTTTGAGGTGGTAAATGATCGAATTGTAGATGTAACAACTGGGAAAAGTCTGGACAAGTAGAGATGAAACATCTTCTTGTATAACATCCCATCTCCCTGCCCGCATGTTTATCTTGAAACACAAGAGAAGTTGGATAAAAAATGACATGACAGCGGAGTTCCTTAATAAGTCGACTAATGGACAAGAAATTCATCAAAACATCTCAAGCATGTAAGACATTTTGCAGACGTATAGAGGGCATCAAATGAATTTCCCCATGTTATGTCGTGAGATAGTTTCTCCCATCTGCAATAATGGCTGATCGACCCAGGTGAATCAAGTTGTAAAGATAAACTGATCCTTATTGCCACAGTTATGACGAGAAGCTCCTGAATCTATTACCCATTATGTGAGATCAATGCTCTCACAACTGGTAAGAGCATGTCCATTACCGGAGGTGCCAACAGAGGCAACAATGTCTGATGATGATGGAGGAGGATCGCGAGGATCAGTCGTAGCTATTGTAGGCCCCATGATCTCCCTTATACGGAGGACACGATCCTTGTACTTTCTATCATACAATGATGTGGTTGTCTCATAGTGCTCAACATCATGAGCAGGAGCATGATGACCATGCTTTAGATAGATGTGTCTTCGGAATGCCCCGGGCGATTGCAATAAGTGCACTACGGGTAAGGGTGACCACTCCCTCTCCCATGGGCACCATGTCCTTTGAACTACGCAGACCCTTATCTACCTCGTGAAGTAGATATGATCGAAGAGGTATGATGTGCAGGATCATATGACAGAGATCCTACTGAGATGGATGTATGCCTCCTCCATAGGAAAGATTGAGCCACTAGATAAGAGCTGACTATGTGTTGCATCGTAAACCAGGTCAAGGTCAATGAGGAAGACACCAACTATCATTATATTCTTATATGTCAGCTGCGGCTCAATGATGGGACTCGAGGGCATGCAACTGTGAAGTTTCTCAAACATACACCTTAGATTGAGTAGAACATAGGAAGGGATTACCATCCTGCATGGTTATCTATATCATGCTGAAGCCGAAGAAGATTATTTTTCATTCTTCGCTTGACAATAGGTTGCTGCTAGGATATCCCACATCGCCAATGTTGTAAAAGTTGATATCCAATATTCAGTCGGAGGAATCATTGAATAAAGAATAAACAATATTTGGACGACTATTTGAAATTATTCGATCATATATTTTTTAATTATTTTTTTGAAGTCTATTTTTTTAATTATTTTAAATATGAAAATTATCTCAAACACATATATTCTTATATATGGTCATCAATTCACAAGATAAAGTTCCAATTGCGTTTTAGACAATTTCAAAATGCACAAATTGGTGGGTTTAATACCAAAAAGGAGAGCCAATGCATCATAACTTCTATTTAATCTTGGTAGGTTAAGCCCTCTAAAATAATACGGGGAAACTTAGATTGAGCTTTGCCATTTTTGGATTTTATTTTATGATAGAACCCATGAAAATAAAAAAAACAAAAAAATAATTTTCAGCAGTCAACCAATAGTCGGTCAAATAGTTGGCCAATCGTATGAATAGCCGGACATATTATTTTGTGGGTCAAATATTGATTGCATATTAAATATTCATTCAGTCACTCCATTGCACGTCATAGTCGGATTGACTGTTCAGTTCAATCGGTTGGCTATTGCAAAAGTGCACACTACCTTCACAGTAGGTTGATGGAGTATATCATTGGCTATCTTTATTGTCAAAGTTCTTGATATCCACACTTGAGGCCATCCGTTGTCCTGCTTCTATGTAGCATTGGCACTAATCTTTTCGACCAACTCTGATTCTGTCAAGATATATTCCTTATTGTGGATTTCCATGATGCTATGAATTGCATTGTTAACAACTCGTAATTCATCGAATCCATCTTTATAATAGGATATGGACCCTTGATGACGTCAGAGGAGTAACACCAACTTTGCTCTTTCCCATGATGGATGAATATAGCACATGAAGGACAAGGTTAACACCAACTTTGCACTTTTCCCCATGATGGATGAATAAAACACATGAATGAAATATTGAGAGATGAATTGATTATTGTCTACACTGACATAGAAGGGAAGTTGTGTGTGCAAACCTAAATCCCTGGCTTAACTGCACCATCCTTGTCAGAGAACCCGCCACTATCTCAGTTGTGCTATCGGAGGCTCCGGGGAAGTCGGAATAGGAGAGCACTCAACTTGGGGGTGGGCTTGCTACTTAAATGCTTTCAGCAGTTATCCGCTCCGCACTTGGCTACCCATCATTTATCGTGGGCATGATAACTGGTACACCAGAGGTGCGTCCTTCCCGATCCTCTCGTACCGGGGAAAGGTCCTCTCAATGCTCTAACGCCCACACTAGATATGGACTGAACTGTCTCACGACGTTCTGAACCCAGCTCACGTGCCGCTTTAATGGGTGAACAACCCAACCCTTGGAATATACTACAACCCTAGGTGGCGAAGAGCTGACAGATCATTTTTGGATGATTAGTCTCGTTCAACTATGCGACAAGTAAGGTTGCAAAAGATGGTGGATACTGGTTAAGAAGACGGTCCGGGGCTGATGCGCCTGTATGAAGGCATTGAAGGGGTTAGTAGCACCTTAGCGAATGCCAAACAGGTAGGTTGGTCCCTAATATGGCATGGCTGACACCCAGTTGAAGCTAGGTTGGAACCAGTGTCTTAAATCTCACGAAATTTCGGCGAAATTTCGTCGAAATTTCTGGTTTCGATGGGTGGAGTATCTCAAAATTCTATATGCATGTCGATTTCCCGGATTTCGACCGAAATCTCGCGAGATATCGGCAAGATTTCGAGCATCTCGTCATCTCGGCCGAAAAAGGGAATCTGTAATAAAAAAATACCCACTGTTGGCGATATGGACCGAAATTTCGGTCGAAACCTCGCCCATTTCGACCGAGTTTCATTAGCGAACTTCTCCAAGCTCCTCCAAGGTCATATTTCGCCCATTGCTTCAAGGTAAGTCATCAAATTCTTCATTTTTTTCGGGTTTAAACTCTTAAGATGTTGATCTAGATTGGTGTAGGTGTTTTTTTTGAGAGATTTCAAATATCTATCTTTATTTTTAGAGACCAAAATTAGGGATTTTGTGTTTTAATTGCATAATAATGATAGTTATGAATGTATTAACTCGGATCTTGTGTAAAACACGTAGTGAAGCGTACTTTGAGAACATTTTGTAAGATCTATGGATGGAAGAGGAAATTGGGGCTTTTAGTTTTTATGTGGAATAATGATGAGTTCTTCATTGATAAACTCGGATCTTAAGGTTATGGAAGTAGAAAGCATGTTTCAGATTTTTTTTGTAAATGAAATTTAAAAATTGAGTAAATCCGAAAATCAAATCTTAGATCTATTATTTTTTTACATGTTTTGTGTCTGTTGACGCATATAGTAGTACATGTATCTCTTTGTTATTTTCATTTTCAGTTGTATGCTTTATGTAATTTACCCATAGGCTACTCTCCTATATAAGAGAGCCTAGGGCTTATGGAATAAACAACTTGCTCATTTTTCCCAACATGGTATCAGAGCGACGGTCTTAGACCGGAGTTCTCGAAACCCTAACCCTACCCCACCCCACCCGCTGGCCTCTCTCTCTCTCTCATCCCGATCGGCGTTGCTCTCCCTTCCGCAGCAAGTGCAGCGGGCGCCGCCCTCCCTTCCGCAACACGTGCGACGACGCTCCCCTCGCCTGCGCGAGCCCCTGCACGCGTGCGGGCATCTCCGATCGGCTGTTCCTCTGTGCGCGTCTCCCATCTCCTGCGCGTCACCGTGCTATAGCGCCGTAGCACTCCCCCCACGGTGCTCCTCTCCCTGTGCGGCTGCGCTGTAGCACCCCCCACGGTGCATCTCTCCCTGTGCAGCTGCACTGTAGCATCTCCACGGTGCGCGTGAACTGCACCAATCCAGCGTGCGACCAGTGCGTACTACAACGCATTTCCAGTGCGTGCATCGCGCACCAGTACGCGAGTGACCGTGCGTTCTCCCGTTCGAGTTTGCGCGTGCGCGTGTGCCTCCTGTACGAGTGCGTGTGCCCAGCCCTAAAGCGCACAAATCTCTTCATGGGTTTAGTTGCTTGAGGTCATCACGTGCAACTAAACCCGTCAATGTCATTGTAGACGAAGTTTATCATTGGTCAATCGCTCCAGTCTCCAGGATGTCAGAAAACAAGTCAGATATCCCATCTATTGGCGTCTTTCGTGGTCCAGCGCCTATAGTAAAGATGGATGGTACAAATTATGAACTGTGGGCAATGCAGTTCATGAGCATGATGAAGTCAATAGGCAAGAAGCACATCCTTACCGAACCAGAACCTGCTGAGAAGACTGGAGCCAATGCCTCTTGGGGAGGCTGATGATGCATATGCCAAGGTTTGGCTATCTGGTACGTTGGCTATTGAAATGCCAATGACATCCTACATCACCCACAGCCAAGGACATGTGGGACATTTTGGCGGCTACTCAGGCGAAGAACGAGACCAAGATTCTGCAACTTCAGCATGATATTTTCACAATAAAGCAGAATGGTCGCCCTTTACATTCTCTCTATACATCACTGAGAGGGATGTTCGAGAAGCTCTATAGCTTCATGCCCCTTACAGCCACGCCAGAACAACAGAAGACATACAGGAACGCGACTATGGTGGGTGTATTCCTGGCTGCACTCGATCCAGAGTATGAGGCGCACGATCACAGATTTTGGCTGACTCTACTATTCCTCCCATGGAGGAAGCTTTTCATAGATTGAGTCGGATCACAGTTCCTTCCACGGCTGCGAATCAGAACACTTCAGCCATGGCAGCCAACAGGGGTCGCGGATTTCATCATCAGGGACGTGGACGTGGACCCGTGGACGAGGTGGCCGGACTAGGCCAACATGCACCTACTGTCATCGTGTAGGACACAGTGAAGACACATGCTATTCGAAGCATGGATTTCCTGCATCTGCACGAGTCGCTGAGCAGATAGAGCCTCCATCTGTTGCTACTTTGGATCAACGGTGACGATCTAGTTGCCCGTCTGAGGGCATTATCCCCCCATCTGGTCCAGCACCGACTACTGAGAGTCAATCTGATGCTGCCGCCTCTGCCTCTGCCTCTGCTCGACCAGTGCTTCAGAGCATACATGCATTCACCAGTAGTAGATAAGATATATTACCATGGATTATGGACTCGGGCGCTACACATCATCTGTGTGGCGACCAGAATCTACTCACAGGATACACTCAGATTCCTCCAGGCCGAACAGTGGTGATCGCAATGGTACACATTCCCCCATTACTGGTCAGGGGGAGATTCGGTTGACATCTTCTATGCAGCTCAAGAATGTGCTACATGCACCTGACTTTTCAATGAATTTATTGTTAATTAGTCAGATTATGAAGGACCTACATTGTCGGGCTATTTGTGATCCGTCTTCTTTGATTTTTCAGGACATCCATACGGGCAACGTGATTGGTCGTGGCTATGAGCAAGGAGGCCTCTACCGCCTGAATCAGACCCCTTTCGCTGGAACCTCATCCATCCCCACTGGACAAGTATCTACTTTATTGTGGCATCTGCGATTTGGACATTTACCGCTTCAGAAGTTGCGTCACGTGTTACCTTATGGTCTTCCTCACACCCCTATTCAATGTGAGGCGTGTCAGTTGGGAAAGCATCACAGGTCGTCCTTTCCCAGTCGTCCAGGTTGGAGTAGTACCTCCAAGGTCGAGTTATTTCATATTGATGTCTGGGGTCCGAGTCGTGTCCTGATCATCAGGGACACAGATTTTATATAGTGTATTTGTGGATGATTTTTCTAGAGTGTCATGGGTATTTTTGATGAAAAATAAAATCTGCTAGCAGGAATATCATTATCCATTTTCTGAATGAAATACAAAATGTTTTCTCCACATCTGTGAATTTTGTGAGAAGTGATAATGCTTTAGAATTGTGCACCAATGTCTTGCCAAGTACTACTCCTCAAAAGGGATTGTTCACCAAACATCTTGTGCTCATACATCTCAACAAAACGGAATTGCTGAAAGGAAACACCGTCACCTTCTAGATGTCACAAGATCACTTCTTATACAGAGTCATGTTCCCTACTCCTACCGGGGTGATGCAGTTCTCACTGCATGTTACCTAATCAATCGTATGCCATCCTCTGTCTTGAATGAACATATTCCGTTTTCCATTATCTATCCCGGGAAGGATCTGTTCAACCTTACTCCTCGTGTATTTGGGTCGGTTGCCTTTGTCCATCAGTTGTCGCCTGGTACTGACAAGCTCTCTTCTAGAGCTGTCAAATGTGTTTTTGTTGGGTACTCCAGAACTCAAAAGGGGTACAAGTGTTTTGATCCTTTGCGTCGGCGGGTATATGGTCAGTGCAGATGTTACATTTTTTGAATCTGTTATGTATTTTTCAGACTCGGGAGACAAGCAGCTACCACCTTCATCTACTGATGCAATATACATGACACCACCACCTCAAACACCACCACCACCACCACCACTTGTACCTGTCTCACCGCTACCGTTCCATTATAACCCGCAGGCTTCCTCCCGCTTATGGTCATGACTCGTCTCCTAGCTCGCCTATGGTATGTAATGAAAATATTTTCTATTGATGGATCTGACGACATTTCTGAGCAGGATATGTTGCAGGGGCCAGATGAGACTACAACAGATTTAGATGTTCCCATTGCTCTACGCAAATCAAAGAGGAGCTGTGCTACATATCCATTGTCAGCATCCGTGTCTTTTGAGAGACTATATGGAGACTTCAGGACATTTGGGGTGGCACTGTCAGCTGTAGATATTCCGCGGAGTTATCAAGATGCTATGCAGGATAGCAGATGGCGGCTAGCAATGGAGGAAGAAATGGCGGCACTTCAGTCCAGAGGAACCTGGAGTTTGGTTCCTATACCACCAGATGTGAACCCCGTGAGCTGTAAGTGGGTGTTTACAGTGAAGCACAATGCAGACGACACTATTGATAGGTACAAGGCACGTCTTGTTGCACGCGGCTTTACACAGACATACGGGGTGGATTACCTTGACACATTCTCGCCTGTGGCCCGTCATTCCACTCCGGATCTTGTTGTCAGTTGCAGTTGCTAGAGACTGGTCGCTCCATCAGCTAGACGTGAAGAATGCATTTTTATATGGAGATTTGCAGGAGGAAGTCTATATGCAACAACCAACCGGTTTTGCTGTTGAGGGGGAGTGTTCCAAGGTATGCAGATTACATAAGGCTATCTATGGCCTTAAGCAAAGCCCCAGAGCATGGTTTCAGAAGCTTTCAGACCTCTTCGAGAAACAAGGATACAAACGCTCCAATGCTGACCATTCCTTGTTTATATAGAAGACTGCTAGAGGTATTATTGTAATCATGGTTTATGTAGATGATATCTTGATTACAGGAGATGATGAGCATGGCATAAAGCAGGCGAAGGAAAAACTGGGAACCGATTTTGTGACCAAGGACCTGGGAGTCCTTAGATATTTTCTGGGGCTAGAATTTGCTAGAAATCCGTATGGACTAGTAATGTCGCAGAGGAAATATGTTACAGATTTGTTGAGTGAAACATGTATGCTTGGATGTCGGCCTGCTACGACACCAATGGATCCTAGCATGAAGCTCTATGATGATGACACATAGGAGGTGGACAGGAGAAGATACAGAGAACTGGTAGGCAAACTATTGTATGTCACGATTACTAGGCCTGATATATCATTTGCAGTGAGTCGCGTGAGCCAATTCATGGAGCAACCACGTCAGATCCATATGGATGCAATACACATGATTCTTAGATATCTAAAATCATCTCCAGGTGCAGGTTTACTATTTAAGAAGGGAAAGGAGATCTCTATCTCAGCGTGTGCGGATGCAGACTATGCAGGATGTCCCAAGGACAGGAAGTCCACCTCAGGATTTGCAGTCTATGTTGGAGATGCTTTAGTCTCATGGAAGAGCAAGAAACAGACAGTGGTAGCTAGATCCAGTGCTGAATCTGAATACAGGGCTATGGTCCAGGCTAGCACAGAGTTGATGTGGGTGAAAGCTCTTCTTACAGATCCATGTCTTGATATACCGCTTCCTATGAAATTGGAATGTGATAATCAGGCAGCCTTGTTTATTGCAAACAACCCAGCATTCCATGAGAGGACCAAGCATATTGAGGTTGACTGTCCTGTCACTACATCGGTGACATGATTCAGAAGGGGTTCATTGCTACATCTCATGTTACCTCAGAGAATCAAACTGCTGATATATTTACCAAGGCATTACTTTGAGGCCCATTCCAGAAGTGTGCGTCCAAGCTTGAGCATGATTGATATCTATGCTCCATCTTGAGGGGGAGTGTTGACGCATATAGTAGTACATGTATCTCTTTGTTATTTTCATTTTCAGTTGTATGCTTTATGTAATTTACCCATAGGCTACTCTCCTATATAAGAGAGCATAGGGCTTATGGAATAAACAACTTGCTCATTTTTCCCAACAGTGTCACTTAGGTAATCTTTCTCGAAAATAGTCCCCTAATTGCTAGATCTAAGACCCTAATGTATACATCTAAGGTGTTTTTCTGAAAATCAGAATAGTAACAGTAAACTTTCAATTTCAAACACCAAGTATTTACAACTTTTGTGTATTAGGTGTTAGAAAATTAAAAATATAACAAATCTGAAAATTAAAACATAAATTAATTAGCAAATTCTTAATCGGTCGCATTGTATGCCTCCTGAATGATTGTTCTTCAATTTCCTTGCAGGTTTCGGTGATCATCATCATGGCACATTCCGGTTCCAGATCAGGATCTGACAGTTCTGAGGATCAGAGGGGCGATTTCAGTGGAGACATTGATTGGAGGTATGCCTCCGCTCCTGATGGAAATAAAGTGAAACCACAATGCAATTTTTGTGGAAAGAAGTTGGGAGGAGGCGGGATCACGAGGATGAAGCAACATCTTGTTGGCAATAACAAGAATGTTGCCAAGTGCACGCATTGTCCCCAAGATGTGAGGGACAAGGTGAAGGCCAGCTTGGACGGGAAGAAGGATAGGGATACAGAGAGGATAAGAAGGGATGAACAATTGAAAAAAGTTCATGTTTGAGAAAGAATTTAACGTCCTCGCAGATTCAGACGACGATGACTTTGTATACCCCGTTGACATTCAGACTACATTGGAGAGAAGGGCATACAGGAGGGCAACAAAAGAATCAATGGGGAGCGAGTTCGAGAGGAGAGAACTCAGTGATGCACGTGGCATCTTCTATGGTGCAGGTGGTAGTGGGAGTGGTTATGGAGGCACACCAGTACCACCACCCACCAAAAAATACAAGGGGAAGGGAATTAAGCCCTTCTTGACGAGGAGCAGATCCATGCAATACAAGGCAAGCAAGGATCCGAGGAAGAAAACGGTGAAGGGTATGTTCACCAATGTACGAGAAATGATAGGAAAGGTCATCAGCAAGCTCTTCTTTAGGGAGAGCATTCCTGCTAACATTGCTAGCGGACTATTTCTGCAGCATGCCATTGATGCGATCGCTGCAACGGGAACATGAGTGAAGGCTCCTACCTCATACGAGATAATGAACAAATATCTAGGGATGGAGAAGGAGGAGATGAATGAGTACATCGCCGAGATGAGGAGGAGATGGCCAGAGTACGGGGTGACATTGATGTGCGATGGGTGGACGAGCTACACGAGGAAGCAGATCATCAACTTCCTCGTTTACTCTGATGGGAAGGCAATCTTTTTGAAATATATTGATGCATCTGATCATGTGAAGGACCACAAGTACCTGCCGAAGTTGATGAAGGACGCCATTGAAGAGGTGGGAAAGATCACATTGTCCAGATTGTGACGGATAATGGCAGCAACTTCAAGAAAGCGGGTGAAACTATAATGAAGTCTAGCAGCTATGATATTTTTTGTACACCGTATGCTACACATTGCATTGATTAATTCTGAAGGATTTCAGCAAGAGGAAGCTCGTCTCAAGGGTGGTGGAGCAAGCACGAACGATCAGCACATTGATTTACAACCAAACAAAGTGCTGGCATTGATGAGCGGATGTGCAATGGTGAGCTGGTGAGGCATGGCATCACACACTTTGCAACTAATTTTATAGCGTTGAAAAGCCTTAAACAACAAAAGACATGGTTGAAAATTATGTGTTGCCAAGGTGAATGGTTCGAGATACCTGAAGCTCAGACTGAAGAAGGACGAAAAGTGGAGACATTGATAAATGATCTCCACTCTTGGGATGACGTGACTCGGGTCATGAAGATCATGGATCCAGTTGTTTCTGCATTGCGGATCGTGGATGACGATAAGAAGCCCACCATGGGAGTGATCTACGAGGCAATGCGCTGCATGAGATGAGAGAAGTCAGAGAAGCGGGTTGGGAAAAAGGATCCAAATGGTTGGACATTATAGACGAGCGTTGGTCCAAAATGCTCTCACATCCTCTTCACAAGGCCGGTATGTATTATGTAATAATCTAATTTGTTTTTCATTTTTTAAATTTTTATAGCTCTTTAGAATCTAAGAATTGTGCTCGCTCGTGACTTTGTGTCCAGCTTATTACTTCAATCTTAAGTACTAACGTAAGAATGGACTTGGTACAAATGCTGACCTTTTAGCAGCTGTACAAATTGTGGTGGAGAAGCTCGTCAAGGACGAGAAGTCACAAACCTTGTACATAAACGAGGTAATCTTGAATTTGAAGCTAGATTAGGACTCACAAAATATTCTTCAAGAGTATTATGTAACAATTTATGACTCTATGTGCAGATTAAGTATTTCAGGGATGCCTTGGGTTCTTTTGATCGAATTACTGCGGTAAATGGACGGGGCAATACTCTTCCTGGTAGGGATGAAGACAAATAAGTCCATTAATTGTGTGGTCATTTATTCCTACTATTGATTTATCTTGTTTTGTTTTTTTTTGCAGCTGAATGGTGGTTACTATACGGGATAGAAGCTCCCAACCTACGAAAAGTGGCAGTGAAAATGTTGTCTCAAACCGCATCTGCTGGTGGTTGTGAGAGGAACTGGAGCACGTTCAACTTGATCCATTAAAAGAGACGGAACATGTTGGGTGAACAGAAGCTCAATGATCTTGTCTACGTGCATTACTACTTGAGGCTGAAGTTGAAACATGCAAGGGAGGGACAAGATAAAGAGGACTACACAGACCCTATTGATCTTGCATACATTTTCAAGATGCACGATGACGATGATGATGAAGATGTTCTCCAGAGGTGTATGGATTCCAATGGTGTTCCCGTTCTCGATCAACCAGGTGGAAGACCAAATGAGAATATAAGCCAACAAATGGGAGCATATGTAGGTGACTATCTGGCAAGATCCGGGCAGATTACAGACCCTCTTGGATGGTTGGAGGCCGAGATTGATGCGGCTGTTGATGAAATTATCTCCACTTGCTCCAAATCCAAATCGAAGTCAAAGGATGACAGTGGAGATGATGATGATGATGTTGGTCATGGTGGACCTGGTGATGGTGGGGAAACATACTCAGTTGGGTCAGGAGGGGGTGATCATGGACCACAAGATACAAGATTTGATGAAGGGCTACACGCAGGACATGGATATATGGAGCGACAGAGGAACACACATGGACAGTTTGTTCCAAGTCCGAGTCCAGGACCTATGGATTACGAGTACGGTCGTGGCCATCGTCCAACTGACAACTACATTGACGATTTGATATCATCTGTAGGTTCCTTGAGTTGCATGGACACTGACAACCCATATCGTGGAGGAACACCAAGTCCCTTAGGCGGATATGGATCGTCGCATGATGAGAGATCATTTGACGTCTTCCCGGAATACTTTCATGCTCCTCCTCCAGGACCTCCTCCTCCTCCTCAAGCGTATGCACCTCCATCATATTCATATGGTTACAGTGGGTATGGGGGATATAGTAGCTACAACAATGAGAACTACCAAGGCAGCCAACCTGAGCAGAGCCAGGGCAGCTTCTTTTGGCGGTGACAGTTATGGTTTCTTCTCTGAGTACACGCCAGTTCCTCCTCCTCCTCCGCAGAGATCTTCTCCTAATCCATCGTCGTCGTCCCAAGGATCTGAAGCCAGTAGTTCGCAGCCTCGTCGTGCCACTCGTGATACCGGATTTAGTGCTGCTTATCCTCGTCTCGGGATACTCATAGGGTTCGTTTGGTTGCAGGGTTGTTTCAATATCTGGAGGCAGTTTGGTAGAAGCTCCATGCATCTGGAGGGGGCTGGATGGCCCAGGGGAGGTGTTGGTGAAGGTTGCAGTAGGCATGGTTTCTGGATGGCCCAATGGAGGAGGTGGTGAAGGTAGCAGTACCCGTAAATGAAGATATATAAATGGGGGCTCTTCAACCCATTTATTTTTCTTCCGATGGCTGCTATCATGGCATGGCTCATTGGGCTTGACTATTTTTCCTTCTTTTATTCCATTATTGTTTCTGCTCAATTGTGCCAGAACCCAGAAGTTCTTAAAAAACAGCCGAAAGGAAAAATGGTGACTGAAAAAGAGAGAAAATCTGTGAAAAAATGAAAGCGGTCCAATAAAAGATCAGGATTGAAAAAAATGATTGAGAAAAATATAAGGAAGATAGTGAAAGAAAAAAATCTCGTTCATCCCTCTTTATTTTTCTCCCAACTTGTTTGATTATCCCCACATGCTTCCGATAAGTATGACCAATTTTTTTGTGCATCTCCGATATGGATATGAGAGATATAGAGAATGTTGAAATTCTCCATGTTTTATATGAATTCTATGTATGAGACCATTTGTTGAGAGATCTTCATACTCGTGTTTGGCTGGGAGTCTCAATGAGGACCACATATGTCAAAGAATCATGGTAGAGGCTCAATATAGAGAGATATCAGGGCTCTTAAGTGGAGATCCCTATCGCTAAGTTGGTGTATGGGAGTTGTCCCGTTCGAGACTCTCATGCGAGAGGCTCGTTTCAAAGGGTTCACGAGGAACCCATTGTTCGTATCTTTATATAGTGGTGGCAGACACATAGGTCTAGAGAAGAGCCTCGTTTCAATCTCTGTGTGTAGAGAAGTTCACGGTCCACAGTCGCATATTTCCCTGATGACTGATCACAAGCACGAAAAAAATCCACTAAAGTTGGATAGTATTCGGGAGATATAGTTGACTTGTGTTTGTCTTATGTGTGTTAATTGCTGTATTGTCCAAGCTAAACATTTTTTGTTCAAGTTTAAGATGAAGTGATGAGAGAATTGAAAAATTAGGTCCATGTGTGGGATTTACGTTTAGTCCCGATCAGAGTTGGGACTTGGTTGTATTAGTAGGGCTATATCAAAAGCTCAACACCTCTTGTACCTATTGAGAAAGCTAATGCAATATCCGACTATTTGATGACTTGTGTCAAGTAGTTTTGTCTCACTCCTTCGCGTAGGGTTTCACGCAAATCAATATTTTATTCTTGTTTTTTGATTCCACATTTTCTACTTTGTATTTCCACAAAGGACTTAACACCTATATCAATATTCATATTTGTTCATGGCATCCTTTATATTAGAGTTATTTTGTTATTGTGTTATTTTTCTTTATCTATTTATCGAGTCCAATTGGCCTGTGAACCATAGACATGTGCAGAGAATGGATGTAGCAGAAATGAAAATGCTAAGATGGATGTGTGGACACACACTTAAAGATCAGATTCAGAATGAGGCAATCATAAAGAAAGTTGGTGTAGCTCCCATAGAGGATAAGATGCGAGAAAACCGCTTAAGATGGTTTGTTCATTTGCAAAGAAGATCAGCTGATGCACCGGTTAGGAGATGCGAGTGTTGGGATATTGAGCCGGCTAAGAGAGGGTGAGGACATCCTAAGAAGTGTTGGAAAGAGACTATACGAAGGGATCTTAGCTTTTTGAATAAAAGTCCGAGATTGTCCCAAGAGAGATCTGAATGGAGGCGAAGAATTCATATAGCCGACCCTACTTAATTGTGGGAAAAGGCTTTGTTGTTGTTGTATCTATTTATTGAGTCCTGTGTAATCCTTTCAGGGTCTTTACGTAATTTTTTCTTTTTAGATCTATAAGGTTTCCTGCATAAGAAACCCTAGGCCCTTTGAATAAGACAAGTTTGTAGATATATTTCTAGACTTTGTGTACTTTTCTGTTATGTTTAGTTTCTCTTTTCCATCTTATGTAATTTACTCATAGGCTTTCTATATATAAGAGAGCCTAGGGTTCTCTGGAATAAACAATCAACTCATTTCTTCCAACATGGTATCAGAGCCACCACCAAAACCCTAGCTGCCCTCCCCACCACCGCCGCCGGCCCCGACCCCGCCACCTCTCTTCTCTCTCCACCGCCAGCGTTGTCCTCCCCCACCACCCTTCTCTCCACCTCCCCCTCCCACTCTCTCGTCGCTGCCCCCTCCCACTCTCTCGCCGCCGACGCCGCCAACCCCCTCCCATCCCTCTCCTATGGATTTGATTGCATAAGTCTACGTATGCACTCAAATCCTCGGATGTTTATGTAGATATTTGATTCTTAGTCTACAAACCCTAGTTCTTCTTCCTCGGCAACCATGTCAGAAAACAAGGTCGACATGCCCTCCATAGGCGCTTTTAAAGGTCCAGCACCCATTGTCAAGATGGATGGGACGAACTACAAGCTCTGGGCTATGCAGTTCATGAGTTTCATGAAGTCAAATGGTAAAAAGCACATTCTTACCGAATATGAGTCGACAGAGAAAACTAGGGTTTATGCCTCATGGGAGGCCGATAATTCGTATGTCAAAGTTTGGCTTTCAGGCACACTGACGATGTAGATTGCTAATTATGTACTCCATCAGCCCACTGCTAAGGCGATGTGGGACATCCTTGCAGAGACATACTTGCAGATACGAAATGAGACCAAGATCCTTCAACTCCAACACGACATTTTTACGGTAAAGCAGAATGGTTGGCCTCTACATTTGTTATATACATCCTTGCGAGGGATGTTTGAGAAGCTCTACAGCATCATTCCCCTTACGGCGACTCTCGAGCAGCAGAAGACGTTTCAGAATGCTACCATGGTGGGGGTCTTACTAGCGGCGTTTGACCCTGAATATGATGCTGCTTGCTCATAGATTCTTGCAGATGTCACTATTCCTCCAGTGGAGGAAGTGTACCGCAGACTCAACAGAATTATAGTCCCGTCTTCTGCTACTACTCAACCACCTTCGGCGATGATAGCTTCCAAAGGTAGAGGAGCCTCTTCTTCTTTCCATGGCCGTGGACCTCGTGGTCGAGGTGGCCGCATTCGTCAGTCCTACACATTCTGTCATCGCCCAGGTCATACAGAGGAGACATGCTATTCTAAGCATGGGTTTCCGGCATCGGCGCGGGTAGCCGAGCATATTGCATCTCCACAGACATCTACTTCAGACCAATAGTTTGAGGATCTTGTTGCCAGGCTGCGAGATATCGTGCATCCCGCCTCTACTGAATCTCCGAGAGGCTCCTCGGACGTAGCCGCTTCAGCTTCTGCCAGTACGTCGGCCACCGCTAGCACCTTAGGTAGTGCTTATGCTCTTACTTCCTGTCATGGATCTGATGTTCCAGAATGGATTATGGACTCCAGCGCGACACATCATCTTTGTCGAGACAAAGATAAGCTTACATCCTACAGGGAGGTTCCACCGGGGTGATTTGTAGTGATAGCAGATGGGTCCCATTCCCCAATCGTTGGACAGTGGGAGATCAGTTTGACACCCTCTATGCGTCTCCAGAATATCTTGCATGCTTCAGATTTTTCGATGAATTTATTATCTATTAGTCAGATTACGAAGGATTTGCACTGTAAAGCTATTTTTGACCCATCGTCTCTTGTTTTTCAGGATATTCTTACGGGCAGGGTGATTGGCTGTGGCTGTGAGCAGGATGGTCTCTATCATTTGGTCCGAACTCCTTATGCTGGTGTTTCGTCTCATTCCAGTGGACCAGTCTCTTCCTTCACATGACATCTACTATTTGGTCACCTCCCTCTTCAGAAGATGCGTAATATCCTGCCCCAGATTTCACCGGGCTCTTCTTTCCAGTGTGAAACGTGTTAGTTGGGAAAGCATTACAGATCCACTTTCCCTAGTCATCAGTCTCGGAGCAGTAGCTCCCCTTTTGAATTATTTCATGTTGACATTTGGGGTCCGAGTCGTGTCCCTGATCACCAGGGACACAAGTTTTATCTAGTTGTGGTTGATGATTTTTCTCGTTTGTCATGGGTGTTTTTGTTGAAGAATAAATCTGAAGCAGGGGATGTGATAAAAAAACTTATAAATGAAATGTAGAATGTTTTTCGTTTACTGTGAAAATTATGCGTACGGATAATGCTTTGGAATTTTATACTCGTGCTCTTTCTCACTTTTTCTTGTCTAGAGGCATTATCCATCAAATAACCTGTGCTTACACGTCCCAAAAAAATGGCGTTGCAGAAAGAAAGTATCGTCGTCTCCTTGATATCACTCGGACTCTTCTTATTCAGAGTTGCTCACCCATTTCCTATTGGGGTGATGCTGTGCTTATGGCATGTTATCTGGTGAATCGTATGCCATCCTCTGTCTTAGGTGAGAAAGCTCCTCTTTCAGTTGTCTTTCCTGACAAAGAATTATTCTCCCTTACTCCCCGTGTCTTTGGTTCGGTTGCTTTTGTCCATCAACTCTCTCCAAGACTTGACAAGCTCTCACCTAGGGCTGTCAAGTGTGTATTTGTTGGGTACTCTCGTACGCAGAAGGGTTACCGATGCTATGACCCTTTGAACAAGAAATACTATGTCAGTGCTAATGTCACATTCTTTGAGTTTGTGATGTATTTCTCCCCTGCAAGTGACAGGTTGTCTTCCACTACTGATGATGCGATTTATGTGCCACCTCCTCCTATGCGTCTGTCCGTTCCCATACCAGTTCCTGTTGTTCCACCACCATCACCACCACCATCACCACCACCACTACCACCTCCACATCCACCTGTGCCACCTTTACTGCGATTCTATACCCGTCGTCATGTCCCCGCTCATGGACTTCGTCAATCATCCACCACGCCTTAGGATTGTCCAGGTAACATTACTAACGATGGGTCTGACGATGTGCAAGTGCAGGGATCTTTGCAGGAGAATAGCCTACCGGCGAGTACGGTTGTTGATGATTTGAATGTACCTATTGCCTTACAGAAGCAAAATCGTACATGTGCATCCTATCCACTTGCTTCACAGGTTTCATTCCATTGCCTCACTGGTGATTTTCAGCGGTTTGCTTTGGCCTTATCTACCGTGGATTCGTGGAAATACCACAGAATTATCAGTACGCATTGAAGGAGAGCTGCTGGCGTTCTGCCATGGAGGAGGAAATGGCTGCTTTGAGGTCGCGGGGTACAAGGAGCTTGGTTTTTGCTCGTCCAGGAGCTTCTGTTGTCAGCTGTAAATGGGTATTTACTGTCAAATATCATGCAGATGGCAACCTTGATCGTTACAAAGCAAGGCTTGTGGCACGTGGGTTTACTCAAACATACAACGTGGATTATATGGACACATTTTCTCCAGTAGCGCGTCACTCCACTCTACGTGTCCTTTTAATTGCTGTGGTACATGATTGGCCCTTGTTTCAACTTGATGCTAAAAATGCCTTTTGTATGGGGATATGCCAGAAGAAGTCTACATGCAGCAGCCTCCGGGGTTTGCTGCTGAGGGGGAGAGTCAGATGGTGTGTAGACTTCACAAGGCAATATATGGCCTTAAACAAAGCCCGTTGGGCGTGGTTTTAGAAGTTTTCGGATCTAATTCAGAAGCAAGGGTTCAAAAGATCAAATGCAGATCATTTTTTGTTTGTTCAAAAGACTCCCAGAGGTATTGTTGTTACCATGGTTTACGTTGATAATATATTTGTTACGGGAGATGATATGCAGGGGATAAAGATGCCAAAAATATTTCTAGGCCATCAGTTTGTTACTAAGGATCTTGGTACACTACGATATTTTCTGGGGTTGGAATTTGCTAGGAATGCGCGGGGTCTTGTGATGACCCAAAGGAAGTATATTACATACATGCTTGTTGAGATGGGCATGATTGGCTGTCGACCCTCGACTACTCCTATGGATCCTAGCATGAAGTTATATGATGATGATACATATGAGGTTGACAGGAGAAGATATAGAGAGATGGTGGGAAAACTTCTCTATATTACTATCACTAGACCTGACATCGCTTTTGCAGTAAGTCGGGTGAGTCAGTTCATGGAACAACCCAGACAAGTACACATTGATGCCATATACATGATACCGAGATATCTAAAGTCATCTCCAGGTGCAGGACTACTGTTCAAGAAAGAAAAAATATCTCAGTTTCTGCATGTGCTGATGCTGATTATGCAGGATGCCTTAAGGATCGGAAGTCTACTTTAGGTTTTTGCAGTGTTTGTTGGCAGTTCTTTGGTTTCTCAGAAAAGCAAGAAACAAACAATGGTGGCTAGATCTAGTATCGAATCTGAGTACAGGGCCATGGCACAAGCAAGTACAGAGATGATGTGGGTTCGAGCTATGTTAGAAGATCTATATATAGATGTACCTCTACCCATGCAACTACAATGTGACAATTAAGCAGCGCTATTCATTGCTAATAATCCTGCATTTCATGAAAGAACAAAGCATATTGAGGTAGATTGCCACTATACTAGAGATATGATTCAAAAGGGCTTGATTTCTACTTCCCATGTTAGTTCAGGAGAGCAGACTGCAGACATCTTTACCAAACCATTGCTCAGAGGGTCATTCCAGATGTGTTCTTCCAAGCTAAGCATGATCGACATCTATGCTCCATCTTGAGGGGGAGTGTAGATATATTTCTAGACTCTGTGTACTTTTCTGTTATGTTTAGTTTCTCTTTTCCATCTTATGTATTTTACCCGCAGGCTTTCTCTATATAAGAGAGCCTAGGGTTCTCTGGAATAAACAATCAACTCATTTCTTCCAACAAAGTCATTCATTCTTTCTCGACATGGTATCAGAGCAGTGGTCCTAAACTTGGGCTCATGCCCAATTGCCCCCTCACTCCTTGGCCATGTGCTAGCCTCCTCCTTCGGTTTTGCGCAGGGCTCACCACCTTGATGGATCTTTGCACGTGCCTCTCCCAATCTTTAGGCCCTGCGGAAGGCTCTATCACCCATGGGATTCCTTTAGGGCATTACCCATTAGATTCCAACAACTTAAGGCGGTCATCATGTCACCGGGACACCCCCGCCATACATTGACCATGCCACCGCCAGGCCTTTACAGGCCATCTGGTTACTGCCAGGCCACTAAGCCATTAGGCCACCGCTGCTAGGCCCCTCTGGCCAGGTCCCTCCAGCATCGTCGAGCATTCCCAAGTGTCGTCATCTCCACTTGAGGGCAACCAGCCTTACCATCAACATTGATAGGCCCTTTTTAGGGCATCGCAAGACCATCTAGAGTACGTTCAACTCATCTCCAGGGCACATGCATGATTAAACAAAGAAAAATACTTCTCTTTTCTATATACATCTGACCGTGATGACATCAAATTCTATTGAGATGAAACCCTTGTACACTAAGCATGATGATACAAGGGACTACTGTCAAACTTAAGGGAGCTAAAGACTATGTCCTTTGGTCTTGAGCTTTCAAGGTGTTCATTAGCAGTCAAAGGAAAATTTATATTCTTTCAAAAGAGCCTTTGTGGGAGATGGACAAGAATTATGATTCATGACTTTGGAGAACTATTAGGTCATGACTGGATGGCAATTAGCTTTGAATCTCCTATAACGACAAATCTCCTATATAAGGATACATTGAAAGAAAGGTGGGATGACTGGAACGTATGTATTCCCAACAGGTGACCAAGTTTTGGTCTGCCTCTCAGGAAGAGTCTATTCTTGTGGAGCACCATTGACATCTCAGTGGTCTGTATGATGAGCTTGCTGTCTTTCAGCTCGCTTGTTGCTCCAAACATGTGACAGAGAGTTCCAAAGGGCAAGTTTATCGATTTCTGGCTGGATTACATCCGCGTTATCAGACAGTGAAGGAGCAATTTCTCACGTCAGATACCTTGCCATCCATTAAGGTTATTTTCTTGCCGATATCTCGAGACATTTCGGTCGAAACTCGAGAAATTGATATACATGTCTTTCGATATCCAGGTCCCGTTGAAACTGAAATTTAGGCGATATTTCGATGAATTTTTGTGAAATTGTGAACCATGGTGAAGACATATGAATTAGTATATTATCATATTATCGATGTTGGAGATGAATCTTTTAGATGCTGATCAGGTTAACTAGTCCTATGCGGAGGAGTTATATGCATTTTATTTATAATTACCAACACTTGGACTGTCATTAGATTTAGATTGCTTTTGGTTTTGGAAAAAAAAATAGCAATTAAAATTTTATTATGTTAATGACCGGGATGCAAAAAAAGGTCTAACGGCCATTTAAACGACCAGTTAAACGTGTGCGGTGCTCGACCACATCATTTAATCAAAAGCGGGTCCATAAACTCATGGGTCGCATAAACGGCCTTAAACAGTTGTCTAAACGGCTTTAAATGATCTTAAACGACCTTAAAGCGGCCTTAAACGACCTTTTAAGAACATGGATCTACTTTCTTCAAAGGATCACCATTATCCATGACTTTTTGGATTCGGGCTAATTGTTTATGTTGTCTATTTTGACATTTGGATATGAATTCTTGTTTATGTTATCTATTTTGACATTTGGATGAAACATTCATTGAATTTGATAATATTTGATCTATATTGTGAATGTCATTATAATTTTCTTATTTATTTATTTTTTTATTAATTATATATGTAATAACTTTTTATTTATTAAAAATGCAAAACCACATAACTCGTTTAATTTCCATCTAAACTCCCGCATACTGTTTAATCAGTAATCAGTGACCCTACCGATTGAATAACGCATACCGCTTTTGTCAACCTTGGTTAATGAATTTTGTTAGTGGTAGTTGCTCATCCAAAAAATAGTGAAGACATTATAATTTAAAACCTGCACAATATTAACTAATTTTTAAGCCGGAGCCAACATTTAGTTGCGCTATTAGAATAATGAAATTCTCCTTTTCTACAGCATGTAATTCTGGAAACTGTTTCATTTTATATGCCAGGGACCTTTGATTCAAAAGTACTATTGGAACTGTTCTCGTTGTACCGAGATTGGCTGGAAGAGAAAACCAGGAGAATCTGTCAAAAGCAGGTGCCTTTTTACAGTTCAGTTCCAAGTATCTTGAAGCGTGTGGTTAAACGTTTTTGTTGTTTATATGGCATTATCTTTTTCTAATTTTTGTGACCGGTTCATATGCCAACTCACACCTTCTGGTGTTTGATAATTCAAAACAGCCAGATGAGACAATTCTACAGTGCCGCTTTTCTGCGATTAGGCATTTATATGCAACCTCAAGAGCCCACTTCAACACACACACACACACATATCATGATTCATGGATCACTTCTTAGCCTTTGTTATGATCGGTCCTGGACTCCTGGTATGAGGAGGGACTATAAAGAGGCAAGAAGGAATATGTTGAGATGGTAATATTATCTTAACGTGGAGCACGTTAATGAATAATTAAAAATCACAAATTTAAAAGCTTTGGCAGAAAATATGCAAATGTTATCATTGATCAGAATATATACCACTTTGCTGAGGAACATAGTCAACCATATCGCGATATATCGCCGATATATTGCCGATATGGCCGATATTTACCCTGGAAGGCTATTTTCTTCACAAAATCGGTTCGATATCAGTGATATGGCGTCTATATATCGACAGTATATCATATGGACACGATACCGATACCGATATTTCCTTATTACCTACACTGCTGAGGAATTTATAAAAGCAGAGGAGTGGCATGATATATTTCCAGAAATTAATTGAATTTCGAGTACATTGTGTTCAGATGGGAGGGTATTCACACGATCAAACTCTATTTTTTGCAGCATAATGTGGTGGTTAAATTGAACTAAGCCGCTTATACTGTACCCGGACGTGTATGGAAGTATATTTTTCACCACAAGTGTTTCCAAAAGAAAGAGGCACAAAGGGTCCGCAAATTCATGGCATTCGATTATGGTCTAATATGGAGCTTTTGGTTGCAAAGGCCTACAAGATGTTATCTCCAGTCTTGTGTATGACCTTGGAGATCTGGTTCATGATTTTTGACTGGTCTGGAGTTTGGAATTTTCTTTAAGTATATTTTCTTTATGGCCACTGAGAGGAAAGGGTGGATGATGTGATCTTATCGAGCTATGATTCTACAAATGAGTGATGACATTTACACGATTAATATGATTCCCCTTATCCCTTAACTCTAACTCCAAACTCTGGCGTAACTCCTCTCCGTCACCACTGATCACACCAACTAAACAATCTCATGTTATTTATATTTATACTATAACACGTGGGACTTTTCCCATTATTATATCTAGTTTCTGGACGTTTGTAATTAATTCAATGGCCTCCATTTACAAGGAATTGTATGGTAACTTGTATCAATATGAAAGTCCATACCTATTTTCTACGTGGTATTGGAGCATCGATCATAGAAATGATTTTAGAAACTTTTTGAAGCTGATACCTCGCCACATCTCCACCTAGCCACTACCTCCTCGGTTGCACCATCATTGTCGATCCTTCCTCTCATGTGCTTCTACCCCCACTACTCGAGGGTCACACCACCTCACTTGTTTCACTTGAAGGTTTTTGTAACCCTCCAACGATTGCTTCTATCGCCCTAAAGGGCTACCAACTTGCAGCCCACCGATTTGCACCCTCCATTCGGGGTTACATACCTCCTCAAGTTGGTTGATGTCGTCTTAGATCATGCATCCAAGCTTGATATTATTAAAAAGACTCTCGAGCCTCATTCATCCAAATTGATGCCTTCTTAGATTAGGGACATCTTATTTTGAGATTGCGCAATGGCAAGACCAGGAGAGTCACTAGTGAAAAAGATATTCCAAAGTCTTTAAGATTGATGACTCGTTAGCCGAAGAAGACACTGGCCAATTCATGTGGACAAATGTCAGTGACAGGGACATCACAAATTAATCCATGGGCATCGCTATCAGTCTTTTGTCCTACTACATGTTATTGCCGCCCCCAAGGCTGCAACTTTGTGATGCTTCTCCCTCTTGTAGAGGCTTGGCTTGAGGACTTAAAAGAGTCACAATTGAAGGAAGTAACAAAAATTTTATTAACTTCGCATCACGGAAATGCGGAAAAAATAGAAAATAGTTTGTATATTCGAAGTGTTCATCATATAAACGCTAGTTTTAACACAACAAAAGATTATGCAAAGCGAAACCATATAGTCAAGGAAATAATTTCCAAATATAGTTTTGAATATTCTTATGAATATTAGAAAGAGAACAATATTACCTCTTGAAGCACGAGTCTCTTAAGAGAAGAGACCTCTCGAATCAAGTCCGATCTGTGCTTGCTTCTTTCGTGGATGCGATGATGAGTCGCGTAGCTTTCGACAAACTTTGATGGCTACTTTTTCTTGAAGTTGTCCACTTGAGAATGAGATCAAGAAGGTCTTAAGCTTCTAATTCCGTATCACGAAATCGAGTCCTCTTGCACGTACGCTAAGCACAATAAAGAAGATGGTCTTCTCTCTCGCATGACCACGCCTATGAAGAGAAGATAGAGGCTTGATGGTGGACGCGTAGGGCTATAGAGAGATAGAGAGCCTTGGATGTGTATTTGAGAGCCTTTATCTCTCAAGAATTCTCTCTCAAAGATCAAGGTAACTTGGGTTTTCAGAAGGCAAAGGCATTCATGTGTTGAAAGAGAGGCATTCATTGGGGGACGCCCCTTGGAGTCCTACTCCTAAAAGGGACATCCACCATGAGAGCCCTTGGATGATGATCTAAAGGCAATGATTTAATCCTTATTTAACAACAATTAGGATTTGAGTTATCTCCTTATAATTATCAATTAAATAAAGAAAAATAATAAATTGTAGAGCCTAATCCAATTAGAACTCTCATGGTGGAATTTATTGCTTGATTATTATCATGATAATCTAATTATTATAATGGTAATTTTATGAGAGAACCCTCATGACTTTTGAATCTTATTCATAAATCCAAATATGTAAATCCAATCTATCTTTAAATTTCAATGTGAATCATATTCATATATATGCCTAGAAATAATTATATGAATCAAATTCATATAAATATTAATTAATATAAATTATTATTCATATTAATTAATGAATTATATTTGTGAATCGTATTCACAAAAAAACCTAATAGAAAATCGAATACGATAATAACAATTATTGTCTCAATATTGATATCACACAGTAGGAGTCCTAATCCATTTAGGACTCGTGAGATACAAATTCAGATATTTGGAGATAATGTTGGGGGGATCATGCTATCCACGTATAGTGACTTGAAATTTGAATAACTATCCAATTTCAGGCTTTATACCATTTTTAGCAAAATGCGTCACATATGAATGCTGAGCTCGAGCTAAAATAATTTACATTCTAAGGGAGCTCAACGAAACACATCACACTCTCCATGAGCTGGATAATGCATCAATGAGCTGAACTCAGCTTCCTTGACCATTTCTAATCCAAACCATTTGGAGCTTCGAAATGAGCTCAAGGAGTCTATTTTTCCATTTCCATCACCATTTCTCTTTCCAACATTTGGACATTGAGATTGGAATTGGACATTGGATTCAACTGAGACGAGACCTAATCCAATTAACTCTCAAATCATTAAGTTAATAAGTGGAGCCATTAAAACCCATCCGGTTTCACCATTCCCTCATAATGGAAGTGTCATGGTAGATGATCTATTAAGATAGATTTAACCCTGAATATTCCTAATACTCATTCATCCTTCACATTGAAAACTTTAATATATCTGAAGTTCAAACCCTAGTTTGACTGTCTTCCTCAAAACATATCAATAGAATTCTCATTCGATAATTAGGCGATAATATCAATCATATACATTGCAATAGTATATATTAATATCTCGAATTCGTGTCTTATTTCATAGACAAGTTGACCATGTATGGAATTCATTTTGATCTCAAATTATCGCATGAGTGAGCTCTGTCTCTCGGTTCATCACCTATGAACCTATATGATTTCTTTCAGAGATCACACTTCTCATATGTCTTTATATGCACACCAACTCATCAGTATAGAGACATTGGTTAGGTCACCAACCTATTGGTTTCTAAAATATGCACACTCAGGCATATAGATGTATATCATTCTCCAGTCAAAGGATGTGTGCCTGATCGTGATAGGTACGATTCAGGTCTTAGTTTATCTCGACCTCATCAAGTCAACTCTTTGACTTGACTATTCTGACACTTCTGAATCACTATTCTTATGCAGATGACCTGCATCAAGAAGTCGGTCGTAATCAATCTTTAGAGAAAGATTGTCATTTTTTCTCAGACTGGAGATCTTTATTGAATATCACATGTTAATATCAATTGTGTCCTCCCAACTGCATGGTATTCAATGTGGCCACGATACATAACTCTAATTGTACAAAGAGATCTTAATAGTAAGTGTATTCACAAATATTCATTTCAGATGGACATGATAAAATAATAACTTTTATTGCATTAATGGGTCGCCAAGGGCTTACAAGTCCAACAGTCTCCCACTAGCCCTTAGAGCCATTTACGTACAACTCTTAATCCCTTATTTATGACAACATTCCACCCTACGGATCCTTCTTTCTGTTGCGGTTACTCGTGATTGGCCATTATTCCAATTAGATGCTAAGAATGCTTTTTTATATGGTGACTTGCAGGAAGAAGTCTACATGCAACAACCACATGGTTTTGCTGTTGAGGGGGAGTGTTCCAAGGTGTGTAGACTTCATAGGGCCATCTATGGCCTTAAGCAGAGCCCTAGAGCTTGGTTCCAGAAGCTCCCAGACTTGTTTGAAAAACAGGGGTACAGACGTTTCAATGCAGATCATTCTCTGTTTATACAGAAAACATCCGGAGGTATTATTGCAATTATGGTGTATGTAGATGATATTCTGATTACACGTGGTGATGGACAAGGAATTCAAAGGGCGAAAGAAATGCTGGGTCGTGAATTTGTCACAAGGATCTTGGAGTCCTTAGATATTTTCTGGTATTGGAGTTCACCAGAAATCCACATAGACTTGTAATGACCCAAAGGAAATACGCCACTGACCTGCTGAATGAAACATGAATGCTTGGATGCCGACCGACCACTACACCTATGGATCCGAATATGAAATTATATGATGATGACACTGATGAGGTGGATAGGAGAAGATACAGAGAACTGGTGGGAAAGCTTCTGTATGTTACCATTACCAGACCCGATATTTCTTTTGCTGTTAGTCGGGTGAGCCAGTTCATGGAGCAACCACGTCAGGTACATATGGATGCTATACATATGATACTCAGGTATCTTAAATCATCTCCAAGTGCAGGTCTGTTGTTCAAGAAAGACAAGGAGATTGCTATTTCAGCGTGTGCAGATGCAAATTATGCAGGATGTCCTACGGATAGGAAGTCCACCACTGGATTTGTTGTATATGTTGGAAACTCTCTCATCTCATGGAGAAGCAAGAAGCAAACTGTTGTAGCCAGATCCAGTGCTGAGTCTGAATATAGGGCTATGGCCCAGGTTAGTACAGAAATGATGCGGGTGAAAGCTGTTCTTACAGATCTGTATATAGAAGTCCCACTTCCTATGGCTCTGGAATGTGACAATCAAGCTGCTATATTTATTGCCAATGATCCAGCATTTCATGAATGAACCAAGCACATTGACGTTGATTGTCACTTTATACGAGATACGATTCAGAAGGGTTTTATTTCTACATCTCATGTTAGCTCAGAGGATCAAACTGCAAATATCTTTACCAAGGCGTTACTTAGAGGGCCATTCCAGAAGTGCTTGTCCAAGCTGAGCATGATCGACATCTATGCTCCATCTTGAGAGGGAGTGTAGAGATATGTGTTATGTTATTTGTACTGTTTCATATTTTTCTATTTTCTTCTGGACTCTTGATGTAATTTACCCATAGGCTACTCTCCTATATAAGAGAGCCTAGGGCGTATGGAATAAACAAGTCTCTTATTTTTCCCAACAGCTTGCGCTATGCCATTCGTGTTATCGCAGAGCAAAGGAATGGGAGATTTCGATGAGGAAAATATGTCAAGTTCGAGGATGAACTTGCGCAACCACACAGTCTCTTTAGCAGCATCCGATGCATCTATATATTCTGCTTCAGTTGTTGAGTCAGCTATAGTGTCCTACTTCTTGCTTCTCCAGCTTACGACACCATCGTTCAATAGGAATAAGAACCAGGAAATTGACTGATTGAAAGTCTGAATCTATGCATCATAAGACTTGGATATCATTATCTCCCTAAATCACAACGTAATCTTGAGTTCTTCTTAGGTACTTGAAGATGATCTTCACTGTAGTCCAATATTTCTCTCCATAACATGATTGATAACGTCTTACCACTCCCACTGCATAGCAGATATCTGGTCCTGTACACCTTATGCCATACATCAAGCTTCCTACAATCGACGCATAAGGGCATTCGTCCGTAACTTTCTTTTCCTCAATAGTTTGATGAGCCATCCCTTTAGATAGGTGAATATTATGTCTTAAGGGAAGAAAGTCTTTCTTGGAATTATTCATATTGAAATTTTCCAAGATCTTCTTGATATATACTTTTGTGATAGTCACAATACTATCTTTTCTCTATTTCTAAACAATTTTAGACCCAAGATATAAGAGGCTTCTCCGAGATCTTTCATCTCAAAGATATGCGACAACCTGACCTTAACACTGGTCATCATCCCTGTATCATCCCCAATGATAAAGGATATCATCTACATAAAGCACAATGAATACGATAGCGCTCCCACTAGGCTTCTTGTACACACAAGGTTCATTCGGACTCTGAACAAAATCATATCTCTTTATGGTTTCATTGAATCGGATGTTCTAGTTACGAGAAGTTTGTTTGAGCCTATAGATGGACTTCTTCAGCTTGTATGTTTGACCTTCATCTGCTATGAAGCCCTGAGGTTGCTTCATATATATATCCTCTTCGAGGTATTAATTTAGGAATGCTGTCTTGACATCCATCTGTTAGATGTCATAGTCAAGGTGTGTAGCTATAGCTAGCAATGCCCTGATGGATTTAAGCATGACCACATGGGTGAATACCTCATCATAATGCTTTCTCTCTGTGTGTATCCTTTGGCTATGAGCCGTGCTTTAAAGGTCTCTACCTTTTAAAGGTCTCTACCTTCCCATCAGGTCATCTCTTTCTCTTGAAGATCCATTTGCACCCAATGTGTTGACCCTTTTAGGTGGATCTTTGAGGGCCCATACACCATTCTTGTGCATGGAGTCTATCTCAGACTTAATTGTTGCATCCAACTATCCATGTCACGATCACTTCAAACTTTTTTAAATGAAGTTGGTCATCACCAGACTCTTTTAATACATGAAATCCGTACCTTTCAGGTTGACATATAACACTAAAACTCTTTCTAAGAGGTACGATCGTGCCATTTTCAATTATCTCTTTGGTTTCTGGTATATGAACTTCATCGGTTGCTAGATTTGATTAGTTCCTTAACTTCATATTTTCCAAGGCCTTAAAGTCGGTTTCAGTCACCATTTCAGTGACCGATCGAAACGAAATTTCAGTTGACAAACGACCGAAATTTCGATCATCTCAGTCATTTTTTGTACCAGGATCCCCATATTTCGGTCGAATTTTGGTAACCCGTCGAAACCGAAATTTGACTGAAATTCGATCGAATTTCGCTGAAATTTGAGGCCATCTCATTTTATCAGCTTCTACGGAATTCATCTTCCAAAATTTGATGTCTATAGAAACAAATACCTTTTGAGTCTCATGATCTAAAGTTGGTAACCAATACCATTATTTACGTATCCAATGAAGTAGCACCCTTTAGTGTGAGATTCCAACTTGCTTGCATCCACGTTTTTAATATGAACCAAACAACCCCAAATCCTCAAGTGTCGTACACTTGGCTTGGTATCGAGCTTGTAAAAGTCGCCCGATCAGGTTGATTAGTCAGCCCGACTAGTCGAGTCGGGGGGAGGGGGTGGGGGGTAGCCGACTCGACTAGGCCTAGTCGGCCATTAGTCGGTCAACCTGATTAGTTGGTCGATTTTTACATAGGGTTCGTTTGGTTGCAGGGTTGGGTTGGGTTGGGTGGGCTGGGTGAATAGTAAAATGTGAGGAAGGGGTACCCCTGTGAATAATACCCAACCCAACCCTGCCCAACTCTGCAACCAAACGAACCCATAGAGCTTTTTATTTTTTTTAAAGCAAACTTATTCTAATATGCTTAATGTTATATTTAAAGTCAATTACTTCTTTTGTTTTATTATGATAATATAGAAAATATACAAACCTATGCAATTATATAAGAATATATGTATAAAAAATTATTTATATATTTAAAATAATTTAAAAAATTCAAAACTGACTAATGACCGATTAAATCCGATTAATCACTCCGTTGCCGATTAATCCTTAATCAATGACCCTACAGACTGAGTACCGACTATTGCTTTCTGCAACCTTAATGGTACCATACCGAAGCTCATGAGGGCTTTTAAGTACAGATTTAGATGGAATCTTGTTTAGGATTGTAGAGATATTTTTATATTTTCACCTTGTTTATGTATTTTCTATTCTTTTATCTACAACGTGTAATTTACTCAGTAGCACTCTCCTCTCTAAAAAGGGAGCCCTAAGGTCTCATGATTCATTTTTTTTTGAAACCAAAAATGGGGGAAACACTCGACGGTATATGCCCCATGAAACTTAATTAAATAAAAAGGAAACTACAAACTTCGACAACTACATACGCCATGACTCAAGAACGCCACTGGAGTGGATACAGACATTTTCAAATTGAATCATACCCGAAAAAGAAGAGCGTTTCTAGCAAGCCAGATAGACCAGACGAGTGACAGAGGCTTAAGTAAATCCTTCCTCGCATGCTGTCGAACCAACAACAAAGAAGCCCAAAAGGAGTCCAGGCTCCGAGTGCAAACCCAACCAAGGTCTGAATCTTCCCAAAAAGGAACCGAGCAGGGACAGTGGAAGAATAGATGTTCTACATATTCAATTCCACCCCTACAAAGAATGCATCTGTCCGAAACCTCCCCGAAAAATTTTATACAACAGTCTCTCGTCATTAATCTCTTTCGCCTGAGAAGCCACAAGAAAAAAACCCGATCCTCTCCGGAAGTCCCAACGACCAGATAAACCTGCAGTCTTTAACCAAATCTTCCATCCTCGATGGAGGAGGTTTACAAATCGCCCCATACGTCTTCTTGACGGAAACGAAACTCCCTCTCCAAACGCAATAGTCACGTCCATCATATGACCCCCCTAAATGCCGCAAAGAATCTAACAAAAGTAGGAACTCTTCCATGCGTTGATCGGAAAAGTTTGCTGAAAATAAGGGCATCCAATTTCCATCACTCCAACAATTAGCAACCCCCACCTCTCGATCTGCCGCTAAAGCAAAGAGTCGTGGAAAACGATTGCATAACGAACCATCATCCGTCCAGTCATCACTCCAGAACGCAAAGGACTCACCGTTCCCCAGGATGGCGCGGAAGAGCTCATGAAAGCGTGGTAAAACCTTCAGAATCCCCCTCCAGAAAGCAGAAGGCTGCATGTCCGAAGAGGTAGCCAGCATCGACGGATGAGACATGCCATATGTGCGTCTGGTGAGAGTACATCATACATCTTCTTCCCTCCCCCAAAGCCTGCCAACCCACTTCATCAGCAAAGCCTCATTCATCACGTCCAGATGCTTCACCCTAGACCACCATCTGCCTTCGTAAGAGTGACCGACTCCTAGTCAACTAGGTGCATCTCACCACCCATCAGGCCAGACTTGCTCCACAAGAATCTATGCATGAGCCTCTCAAGATGCTTCCGAACCCCAACAGGGAAGAGGCGAGAGGACATGAATAAATCGGAGTTGCAGATAGCACCGCCTTTACCAACACAGCCAACCCCCCTTAGAGAGGGTAGAAGCCTTCCAACCGTAAGTCTCCTTTCTAAATTCTCAATCACCGATAACCCGTCCGCTCTCTTGATTCTGCCCGACGTCAGAGGAAGGCCCAGATAAAGGATAGGGAGGGACCCACATTCCGTGCTTAGCTCGTTGATGTAAAGCCGCATCTTCTCATCCGAGAGCGCAAAAGGAATCACTATGGACTTGCCAAGATTTAGAGTCAGCCCGAACATCTCCCCGAAAATCTCCAAGGTATTTGCCATTCCATTGACTTCTTCCTTTCCCCCCCTCAACGAAAAGATCGTGTCATCAACATATCGAAGCAACATGATAACTAAATCACTAGATGAAAACCCCTTCGTGACCTCAGCGGCCTGGATCCGATCAACCATGTAAGCGAGGACATCCGAAGCAATGACAGACAACAAAGATGCAAGAGGGCAACCATGCCTGACACCTCTTTAAGGCTGAAAGAAACCTCCCTCCGGGCGGCCATTGACAAGGACCGCCAAGGAGGTAGTGGTAACACAACGCTTCATCCAAGTCACCCAAATATCTGGAAAACCTCTCCTGTGCAGAGCCGACGAAAGAAACCGTCAATCCAATGTGTTATATGCTTTGACGAAGTCCACGTTCCATAGTAGAGCCTTCGTCCCTCTTCTCTTCCAATCAGTAATGATCTCCGAGGCCAAGACTAAGCTGTCTGAAATCTGTCTTTTCAGAATGAAAGCCGACTAAAAAGGGGAGATAACGTGCTTGAGAACCCTGCTCAGCCTAACAACAAGCACCTTCGCTGCAATCAAGTAAATAGCATTTGAAAGGGCAATCGGCCTGAACTCCTCAGTTCTTTCTGCCGCCTCTCGCTTCGGAAGGAGGAAAATAAGAGCCTTATTTAGCCTATCAACCCGCGTTGCATCGACAACACTCCACAACTTGCAGCACCTCAACACCTACAAGATACCATAACTCCCTATAAAAACTGACAGGAAAACCATCTGAGCCTGGCGCACCATCAACATTGAGGCTCCAAACTGCAGCCTTCAGCTCCTCCATAGTGACCTTCTGGATAAGGCTACTGGCATGAATATCTGATAGATGAGAGGCACCATGACCCGCCCACCTCCAAGACCTAGCTGATGTTCTTCTAGAGAACTCCAGAAAATGGTCCGCAATTGCTCACCCCATCTCTCTATCACCCTCGACTCTGACGCCATCAACGATAACAGAACGAATGGTGTTACCACGATGCCTCCCGCTGGCCATTCTGTGGAAGAATGCCATATTTGCATCCCCCTCCTTGAACCAGTTGAACCTGAATCTCTGTTTCCACTCCGCAACCTGCTTCTTGTCCTCGTCAGTGATTTTCCTTGGAGCCTCCGTTCTCTGAATCAATTATGTATCCATCAGAGGCCTTTCATCCTCCAAATCGTCAAGCCTCGCAACCTCCCCCTCAGCCTCAAGCATTCCAGCATGGCGAGCCTCTCTAGTTTCCTTCTTGAAAACACAAAGTCGCAAACGCAAAGAGATCAACTTCTGCACGAATCTCACGGCAGCAGAACCAGTCACACTCGTGGAAGACCAATGGGAGGAGACCAGATCTCGAAAGGAGTCCTCCATGGTATTAGAGCGACGGTCCTAGACCGGAGTTCTCATACCCCACTCGTAACCCTACCTCACCTGCTATCTGACATGTTGCCATTACCCTCCTCGACCAGTGCCTGGACCCCACCATCGCCTCAACTTTCCTCGATCGGTGGTGCTGCAATTGCTCCTCAACCCCGCCTCTTTGTCGGCACCGCCACCGCCGCCCTTTCTCGCTTATTGTGGGTAGTGCCACTCCTATCTTGGTTGAGGGTTGCATCGGCGCACCGTTCAGGTTGAAAAATCAACCCTTATATTGATGGGAATGGTTGCAGATTGAGTCTACACCTGCAATCAATTCCACTCATGTCCATATAGACAAGTTTCTCTTGGCTTTATAAGCCCCAATCTTTGGATTTGGCATCATGTCAGAAAACAAGGTTGATATCTCCTCTACAGGTGCCTTTCGAGGTCCGATGCCAAAAGTCAAGATGGACGGAACGAATTATGAACTATGGGCCATGCAGTTCATGAGCCTGATGTAGTCTACTGGTAAGAAGCATATTGTTACTAAAGAGTAGCCGACTAACGAGACTAGGGCAGGTACCTCATGGGAGGCCGATGATGCGTATGCACATGTTTGATTGACTGGTATGTTAACGACGGAGATTACCAATAATGTTTTGCATCAGCCCATTGCCAAGGCAATATGGGACATTCTTGCTACTACCTATTCACATGCGAGGAACAAGATGGAGATCTTGCAATTACAACATGACATTCACTGTCAAACAGAATGGACGACCCCTGCATTCTCTATATACATCTCTCCAAGGCATGTTTGCGAAGCTTCACAGCTTCATGCCTCTTGCAACTACACCTGAGCAACAGAAGGAGTACATGGTGCTGCGATGGTTGGCATCTTCTTAGTGGCTCTTGACCCAGAATATGAAGCTGCTCGATCACAAATCCTTGCAGATGCTACTATTCCTTCCATGGAGGAGGCATACCACCAACTTAGCAGGATCACCGTTTCATCATTCATTTCATCCCAGACCTCCTCTATGATGGCCGCATCTTACAGTAGAGGAGGCACTTTATAGTATATAGGTCATCGATCCCGTGGTCGAGGAGGTGGTCATGGTCCTCTCCCACCATGCAACTATTGTCACCGTCCTGGTCACTCTAAGGATACATGCTACTCCAAGCATGGCTTTCTAGTTTTTGCTCTTGTTGCTGAGCAGAGCGACTCCTGCTGCCTCTACTTCCGATTAGAGGGTTGATGAGCTAGTTTCTCTCATGAGAGAAATCATGCCTCCCACTGCTTCTTATGGCTCCTCAGGCACTTCAGATGTGGCTCCTTCTGCATCGACTAGTATCTCAGGTAGTGGTTATGCTCTTACCAGTTGTAGGGCTGACATGACAGGATGGATTATGGATTCTGGTGCCTCCCATCATCTGTGTGGAGGCAGATGGCAATTTACATCCTACAGATAGATAACTCTTGGAAGATCAATGATCATAGCGGATGTGACTTATTACCCTATCATTGGACAGTGGGAGATCAATTTGACGCTATCCATGCGTCTACAAAGTGTGCTTCGTGCACATGAATTTACAATGAATTTATTGTCTATTAATTAGATTACTAAGGATCTACATTGTCGTGCCATTTTGACCCACCTTCCCTTGTGTTTCATAACATACTCACGAGTTGGGTGATTGGATGTGGCCGTGAGCAAGGAGTCCTTTATCGGCTTATCCATACTCCTTATGCTGGTGCTTCATCTAGTTCGCTCCTTTTATGTGGCATCTCTGATTTGATCATCATCCCCTTCAGAAGATGTGTTATATGCATCCTCAAATTTCTCTTTGCTCCACTTTCCAGTATGGAGCCTGTTAGATAGGAAAGCACCACCGGTCTTCATTCCTGAGTCGTCAGGGTCACAATAGTAGTTCTCTCTTTGAGTTGATTCATCTGGATATTTGGGTTCCAAATCGTGTTCCTGACCCTCGGGTGTACATATTTTATCTTGTTGCAGTAGATGATTTTTCTAGATTGTCATGGGCATTTTTGTTAAAGAATAAGTTTGACGTTGGGGCTGTGATTCAATCAATTTATTAATGAAATAAAAAATAGTTTTTCTGCTACTGTCAAATTTGTTCGCACTGACAATGCCTTGGAGTTCTGTACCATACAACTTCCGCATTTCTTTCGACCCTTTATATTTTACATCAGACATCATGTGCTTACACGTCCCAGTTTGAATATAAACACCGTCCTTTACTAGATATGTCACTGACTCTTCTGATTTAGAGCCATGCTCCCCACTCCTTTTGGGTGATGTAGTTCTTACCGCTTGCTATCTTGTGAATCATATGCCTTCTACTGTTTTGGGCGAGAAAATCCCTTTCTCAAATGTGTTTCCCGACAAGGATTTGTTCTCCCTTACTCGTCGTGTGTTTGGCTCTATGGCCTTTGTGCATCAATTGTCACCTGGCCTTGACAAGCATGCTTTGAGAGTTGTCAAGTGTGTTTTTGCGGGATATTCCAAGGCACAAAAGGGATACCCGTATTATCATCCAGTTTGTTGGAGGTATTACGTCATTACTGATGTCACATTTTTTGAGTATGTGATGTACTTCTCTCCTACATGTGATAGGTTGACTCCATTTGATTCTGGAGAGGAGGTTTACATGCCTCCACCTCCTTTACCACCACCATCCCAGTCCCAATGCCACCTTCGGTTTCTCCACCACCACCACCACCACCGCCGCCACCACCACCTCCTACTCCCGTAGTTCGGTTCTTACTACAATTCTATGTTCATAGGCCATCTACTGCTCACGGGCCTCCTCAGTTATCCAGCACGCTTCAGGTATGTTTTGAATACATTGTTTCTACTGATGACACTTGTGATTTGTCTCTACAGTAGGTTACTATACACGGCGAGCAATCCCTTTTCAGGAGCCTACTGAGCATGTAGAGGAGGTTGCCTATGATCTTGAGGTGACATGTGCTTCGTATCCTTTTGCTTCCACTATTTTTTTGGCACATCTATCAGCAGATTTCAGGAGATTTATTGTGGACTTATCTGCCATAGAGATTCTACGGATCTACCAAGAGGCTATGCGAGACAGTCAGTATCGTCTTGCGACGAAGGAGGAAATGGATGCATTACAGTCACGTCGTACTTGAAGCTTAGTCCCAACTCCCCATGGGGCATATGTTGTCAGTTGCAAGTGAGTGCTCATTGTGAAACACCAAGCAAATGGTACAATCGATCGTTATAAGGCAAGACTTGTTGCATGTGGGTTCACTCAAATGTATGGGGTGGACTATTAGGATACCTTCTCACTAATTGCACACCGTTCTACACTTCAGATTCTTCTTACTGTTGCTGTTGTACGTGATTGACCCTTGTTTCAACTTGACGTCAAGAATGCGTTTCTCTATGGTGATTTCTGAGAGGAAGTCTACATGCAGCAACCACCAGGGTTTGTTGTTGAGGGAGAGTGTCAGCAAGTTTTTAGACTTCACATGGCTATCTATGGCCTTAAGCAAAGTCCAAGAGCATGGTTCCAGAAGCTCTCGGACTTGATTGATCAAAAAAAGATTCATGAGGTCGAATGCATATCACTCGTTGTTTGTCCAGAGAGCCCAGAGTGGTACAATGGTTATTACATTGATGATATCGTCGTTATAGGAGATGATGTGCAGGAGATTAGCGAGGTTAAAGAGTTCATTGGGCAACAATTTGTTACCAAGGATCTTGGTCCTTTATGATACTTACTTTGATTACATCACAGATCCAACACAGAATTAGCGTAAAGAGCTATGACACATGGAGCCACTGAGATGATGTGGGTCAGATCAATCCCGATTGACCTTGACATTGATGTACCACTTCACATACACTCACTGTGTGACAAGCATGCTGCACTATTTATTGCCAATAATCCTGCTTTTCGTGAATGGACAAAGCATATTGAGGTGGATTGCCATTATACACGTGACATGATTCAGAGAGGTCTCGTCCACCTCACATGTCAGTTCAAGGGAGTAGACTACATATATTTTCACCAAGACCTTGACTAGAGGCCTATTTCAGAAGTGTGGATCCAAGCTGAGCATGATCGACATCTATGCTCCATCTTGAGGGGGAGTGTAGAGTTATTTTTATGTTTTCATCCTGTATTTCTTTTAGCTATAGTGTATAATTTACCCATTTCGACTCTCCTATATAAAAGAGAGCCCTAAGGTCTCATGAATCGTATATAATATTTTTCACCCAACAAGGATATATACTGCAGTCTCTACTGCATGTCCCCGGAAACTAAGAGGTAAGTTTACTTTACTCATCATTAATCTCACCATATCTAACGTGGTTCTATTGTTGCGTATCTCTGCAACTTCGATGAGTTGACGGGTACCTGCATGAGTGAGATTGGAAATAATTTCTCTATCTTTAAGGTAGTCTTTGAATTCATCTGAGAGGTATTCAACATCTTGGTCTGATAGAATTCGTTTTATCATCTTTCTGATTTGGTTCTCAACCAAAGCCTTTCTTAGAGAAGGGTGCCCTGGACATTTTTTTTACGAAAACAATGATCACATGTTGGTAAATCACAGACTTGTAGGAAATCCAGATATCCGCCCTTTACCAGTTTATTGATCTTATCAACAGATACATGTCCAAGTCTTTGATGTCAGATCATAGTTAAATGATCTCCATCCTCTCTTGATCGTTTAGGAGTTTTATTATTATTATAACTGGTATTGGCATTCACTGACACATTCATGCATGTTCAATTCATTGAGTCCACCTGCTGTTAGATAACCATCCGTTATAAAATTACCATATCGATTTATGATAAAAGTTTATTATAGAAAAGAAAGTATATCCATGTCTAACTAGCTTAAATGCTGATAGTACCTTCTAGTATATAGAGACAATATCTAATATCTAGGACTCTCCCACTAGATAATGATAGTCTACATGTTCCAATGATAATCGTTGCAACGATTGCATTGGATCACATCTGGATGACTATCTCCCCTTCATCAAGATTTATGGTATCTTGAAACATATGCAACTGATTGTATACATGAACAGAAGGACCAGAATAAATAATCCAACTACATTCTCGTCGTACGAGTAAGTTGGTTTCAATATTGAGTGTAGATTTCTTATTTGTCAGTTATACTTTTGTTCTTTTCTAAGGACTTAGTTTAGATATTGTGGATGGTTACTCTATCAGAATCCTGGCTTATATCAGTGATGGTAGACATCCATCTCCGTGAATGTCAGATGTATCGAAGCATTCAGAGATTGATAAACACTTTGATATTTCTTCTTCTCTTAGATTGGACTCCGAGACCCATACTTCCTCTCGCGCTTCCTTTTGACTTTCCTTTTGACTTATGCAACTATTGCACATCTAGAGGGTTATTCTTTCTTCACAATATCCTTAGTGGACTTTATTTTTTTTTGAGGCTCTTCCTTAGTGGACTTTAATGTAGAAAGAGTGCGGTTCACATCTCCATACATCTCCTTCATATTCAGAAGGATGTCATGAGGTGATTCAATGTCTATATGTTGCTTCTGAAGAATATTAGACAATGATCCAAGAATGTAACAATGAGCAATCGAATGATCATCGTCCTACTTCTGATTGAACTCATTGGCATCCTCTATCTGAGGGCTCTCATACTTCATAGACGAGAACACATATGCTTTGCGCTCTGTCTCAAGTACGAGTTCCAAATCACGGATCCAATCTGAATAATTTGGACTGGTTAAGTGATTAACCTCAAGTAGCTTATTCAATGGGTTGACAGATTTCATATGAAATTAAAATAAAAAATGGTAAAGACTCCTCCTACTATAAGTAGGGTCAGCTACATGGATTCTTGCTCAAATCCATGTTGAATGATTTGACTATTTTTTACGCTGGTTGTCGACTGCCTAACGGAACCCCTTAAGGGAAGATTTGAACCCTGGTCTTTTGGGTGGCAGGCACACCGCACTACCGCCAGACCATTTAAGTGGTGGTACTTCTGAAATCAAAATAATGCACTTTAATTAATCTTGATTAAGGAGATTAAATTTTTCAATATTTCTAAATCAAGATATTCTTGTACTTTTCGTACTTCAAAAGTCTTTCTCTTGTAAGCTTTCAAAGCATGAAGCAAGCTAACCCAACAGACTCACTGCGAGATCTGAGTCTCTTTTTCATTTTCATTTTCATTGTACCACAATAATATGAGAAAATGCAACTACACTGAAAGAAGCGTCAGCTCTTTCCACCTTACAAGTCCAACTTGCATTCTCAGTTCGGTCTTCAACACCTACACCCAATATCTCCACGGGGAACAATATTGAGGTCACTTCGCATACAAGCCATCTCTTTGAGAGAAACTAAGAATCCGATCCATGTGAATTTATATTCCAGAGTTATGACTACTCATGAGCGTCTAAAAAAATACAACCCATGGTAACAGAGGTCTGTGCAATGACGGAAGACCATACATGTCATCATTTGACTTAGTTCATATTTTATTAAATTAATGATTAATAATATCGAATCATATTCTCATGATTAATCTAATAAATTTTATTTATTAAAGTATGCCATGACTTCTTATGCTACCTTTCCTTAGAAACGGATCCAACCGGGTTGGTCATGCTGACTTATGCTAACTGTTGGAGTATATGCGTCACCTGTAGTGATGGGTAATTGGATCCCTCCAGGGTCCAATTACCACATCCATTGGTTTAGTCCCACATCTACTATTTGTGGGACATGGGGACTCAGTGAGGGCTATATAAGAAGTCCCACACCCATTATATGGGATGAGAAATTTGAATATAACATTACCCCTTTGAGGCGTTTTCCCGTTGTCTCATCCCGCTCCTTAGGGAGTAGGGTTCCACGTAAAATCCCAGTGTTCTTCATGTTTATTATATTTCTCTTATACTATGCTTCCGCATTCTCGATTTCTAACACTGTATCATAGCGGGTTTGATTATCGAGGATTTATTTTCATTCGTCATTTGATCGGGAATCGATTAACGCGGCAAATTGATTGTTCTTGAAGATTTATTCTTTGAAGATTATTATTCTATATTATTCAAGTTCACAATCAAGTTCACGATTTGTTTCTAGGATTTCATGAAAAAAAACCCTAATTTCTTCATCGTGAACAGGTCAAAAGGGCTCTATGCCAGATCTGTTGCTGTGAACATCTTTAAAAGATAGGGTTTCAACGAAACCCTAAGCGCACGACTTCTCCATCTGGTGCTGCCACCTTCCAGATCGCATCTTTAGTCTGCATCGCCAACCTCCATGTTCTTTGGGGTTTATGATCGGATCTCTAAGCCATCAGCCCCACAAAGACCAATCACCAAACCCATCTTGAGGAGGCGACAACTTCAATGATGGGTTCCTTTCGGGAACCCTAGTTGTTACCCGCTAAGCGACATCACTACCATCTTCGAACAGAGGAGTTGCTGCACTAGTAGCCAACCGGCAACCACTCTGTGCTTTCCACGTGACACTTCCCGGCACAACAATCCCCTCCGTATGAACATTCAGGCGCATGGTGCTGCATCAAACATCCCGGTTGCGACCCCATTCCATGTCCATGTCCTAACGATGACCCCCCTCTTAGCGATCCTCATGTGCACCTTCTCCATGTGACATGAGGCCCTCATACCAGGCCCGATCTCCCTCATAATGCCTCCTCCTTCTCGCGCACCTCGACTCCAGGCAGCGCATCTCGCGAACCCTTGGTGCTGGCAATCGACTTAAGAGGCGACGACCTCCATAAGCCCCATCGGATGCCTCCAAGATGCATAAAGATGGGGTTCCAAGTGGGAATCTAAATAGAAGCCCAAATGGGCCACCGTGATTAAAGGGGAGGGGGCTGCTTCATTTTTGGGCCCAAGTGGGTTATATGAAAGAGAGAGGAAAGCCGAAAAGAAAAAAACGTACAAAAAAGGGGAAAGCCGTACGTTAACAAAGGAGATTATTTTGTTTTTTTTGGAAAAAGGTGCGTATAAAAGGGAAAAACCATACACGGAGAAAGGTGGGAGATGACTATAAAAAGGATAAATAGCCAAGAAAAAAACGATTAAAAATATTACGAGAAGAAAGCCGTAAAAAATAGAACGACTCATAATCGAAAAACAAAAAAGGGAGAAGGAAAACCGAGAAAAAAAATCTATGATGGCTTATTGGTCTTTGTTTTCTACATTTTCGGGTCTTCTCCCAACTTGATCGATGCCATTTAATCCGACCAATATGGGAGGAAGGGAGAGAACAACTTCAAAAAAAAGGAAAAATCAAGAAAAAATTTCTATGACGGCTTATCGGTCTTTGTTTTCCACATTTTCGTGTCTTCTCCCAACTTGGTTATTCCATTTATTCCGACCAGTATGGGAGAAGACACAAAAAGGGAGAGAACAACTTTAAAAAAGAGGAAAAACCGAGAAAAAAAATTCTATGACGGCTTATTGATCTTTTTCGATCTGATCTTGCCAGGAAGAAGGGCATCCAACAGACAACCCCAATATCTAGTAGGGGGGTCAGAGGGGGGTTCGGGGGAGAAAGGGGGAGTAATGTGTAGAGTTCTACAATTCAGATTCTCCAGATTTCAGGCTAGATTTTCAGATTCTCTAGATTCCAAGCCAGCATATTTCAGACTCTACAAACAGTTCAGATTCAGATAATATGTTCAGATTGTTTGAGAGTCTGCAGTTTGATATGCACATATATGCAATCATCAGTTGTGTGGTCCCCATCTTTGATTTGGACTCAGAGTTTATGTGTGATCCATAGGGACTCCAGAGTAGGGATCCTATTCTCTAAGCCATTGTGGGCTAGGATTTTCATGTGGTTTCACAGATCCCATTCTCTGAGCTAGTATGTGAGAGACCCAGTTCTCCGACGAGGTGACGTTTAGACTCCATTCTCCAGTGATCATGGACTTCGACGAGGATGATTCCACGACTTTTTCCATTTCGGCCCTTCAGAGAGATGGAGTAGTTGCATGCCAGGTGGAGACTCATTCTTGTTTCAGTGATTATGACATACACGGTATAGAGCAAATGTTCTCTGAGGAGACCCAGTTCAACTCACACTCTAGTCCTTTAGTTCATCCTCACCAAGCACAACATGAGAAGCAACGTCCTCGACAACAACCGATAGTAGAGTATGCGTTCAATTGATATTATTTGTAGTGTCTTGTATTGTGAGTTTGAGTGATTCTATTTGTCCAAGCTGAGCATTGCATGCTCCAGCTTGAGGGAGATTGTTGGAGTATATGTGTCACCTGTAGTGATGGGTAATTGGATCTCTCCAAGGTCCAATTACCACATCTAGTGGTTTAGTATCACATCTACTATTTGTGGGACGTGGGGACTCAGTGGGGGCTATATAAGAAGATCCACACCCATTATATTATATGAGAAAGTTGAGTACAACATCAACCCTTTGAGGTGTTCTCATGTGGTTTCATCCCGCTCCTTAGGGAGTAGAGTTCGACGTAAAATCCCAGTGTTCTTCATGTTTATTATATTTCTCTGATATTACATTTCCACATTCTCGATTTCCAACACTAACTGGCGGCGCTTCCACTGCAAATGTAGTGTAGGGTGCCAATTAAGAAACCGATTAGCATATCCGGTTACCTTTACCGCTCCAATTCGAGACAACACAATTGACACATATTGTATTAAAAGGGTTTTATCGATCTTTCGACCATGTATGATACTATATAATAACTCTAAGATATTTTGAAGTTTAAAAATACTTTTAGTTTCCATAATGTCGAGTGCAACAATCTAGACAATTGACGAAATCGATCCAATCGACTTCGTAATTTCTAATTGCAATTCAAACATTTAAGTGCATAATTCATCAAGGGACATATGTCATAGAAAATATTCTACTTTATTGCATATATCTAAGTTAAGTTATGAATGATTTCATATTTTAATTTGCAAGTCGCGACAATGCACTTCAAATTAGAAAGCATTTTATAACTCCGACTTAAAATAGTTGCGACCCCAAATATTTTCAAAATGTTAAGCCCAACTCCTGACGTCAATACATCAAATATATTTCCATCTATTTCAAGTCCTAAAATAAGAGAAACAAGTTGGATGCACTGATTGCGGTTAAAGATTTTCTAACTAGTAAATCGTCCATTTTCTCATGTCTGCAGGAGGAAATAGAGAACAAAGTTGAACTAGTAGATGCATTAGCTGTGAAACTTCTTCAACGTTATAACTACTCTATGTCGGCCATGAGGACAACTGCACATAATCTTTCCCAAGGTACTTTGTCTTCCACTTTTTGCTGGCATTTATGTCCTCCGGGTGCATGGTTATCTAATCCATTTGTACAGTTGGCGTGTAAGATCTAATGCCCAAGTTCTTAATTGCCAAAACTGGCAGTTCATTCATTGCAGGTGGATGTCGGCGAGCTCAAAGGCCGCCTTACAGAGGTGATAAGCAACTGCGATGTATTATGCAAAAGAATCTCTGCAGAATCTGATTTCCTAATAACATTTCCGCCACCAAGTCCTACAAGTGAAATCCAATTGAGCCATACCCCTTAGCAAGAGCTATCCTCGTCTGATCTTTAGTACTGTATGTTCCTGTTATTTGTAGACTAGCTTCATATGATAATATTGATTCATTACATCTTCTAACCTTGTATAAAAAAAACTAGCCACTAAACCCATAAAAAACTCAAGCATCACGTAATATTATTTCAAGTCATATTTTGAAAAACTAACAATGTTCTTTTCCTGTTGAGTGAAGGTTTCTATTTCTCAGCACAATAAAACGGGTCTATGATTATATATAACTTGAAAACATTATAAAACATCCAATATTGTAGAAGGAAAAAATAATGAATTGTACTAATGAAAGGCCCTTGGGTTCTCTTACATAGGAGAGGAACTTATTGGGCAAACTACAAGAAGACAAAAGTAATAGAAAATAAGAAAATAATAGTAAAGATAACAAATATCACAACACTCCCCCTCAAGCTGGAGCGTAGATATCGATCGGACTCAGCTTGGAACATCATCTCTAATAAGGCCCTCTGGCTAAGGCCTTCGTAAGAACATCTGTTGTCTGGTCTCTAGAGCTAACATGCGTAGTGGCGATAAGACCCTTCTGTATCATGTCACGAGTGTAGTGACAGTCCACCTCAACGTGTTTCGTCCTCTTATGAAAAGCTGGGTTGTTGGCAATAAAAAGAACAACCTGATTGTCACATTGGAGGTGCATGGGAAGAGGCATCTCTATAGTCAGATCAGTAAGACTAGATCTGATCCACATCATCTCTGTGCTAGCTTGCGCCATGGCCCTGTATTCTGATTCAACATTCGATCTGGCAACCATATTCTGCTTCTTGCTCTTCCATGAAATCAGAGAATTTCCTATGAACACAACAAAGCCTAATGTAGACTTCCTATCCTTTGGACACCCAGCATAATCTGCATCTGCACATGCTCTAAATGAAAGAGTTGTGCCTCTGTCGAAAAGAAGTCCCGTACCGGGTGAAGTCTTCAGATATCTCAAAATCATATGGACTGCATCCATATGTGCATGTCTGGGCTGCTCCATAAACTGACTCACTTTGCTTACGACAAAGGATATGTCGGGCCTGCTAATAGTCACATATAGTAGCTTGCCAACAAGCTCCCTGCACCTCCTCTTGTTGACCTCCTTAGTATCATCATCATAGAGCTTTATGCTCAGGTCAATAGGAGTAGTGGCAGGTCTGCAATCTGCCATGCCTGTCTCTGAAGAAGATATGTAACATACTTCCTCTGGGTCATCACAAGACCTCGTTGGTTCCTAGCAAACTCCAGTCCAAGGAAGTAACGTAAATGGCCAAGGCCCTTGGTCACAAATTGCGTACCTAGGAAGTCCTTTGCATCCTGAATGCCCGACTCATCATCCCTGTAACAATAATGTCATTAACGTAAACAAGAATGCCAATAGTACCTGCTTTGCACATACATGGAGTGATCGACCGTAGATTGCACAAACCCCTGTTGCTCTATCAACTCTGAGAGCTTCTGTAACCATGCTCTTAGACTCTGCTTAAGGCCATAGATAGTCTTGTGTAGCCTGCAAACCTTCTGACACTCCCCCTCAGCAGCAAACCCAGATGGCTGCTACATGTAGACCTCCTCCCGTAGATCACCATAGAGGAAGCCATTCTTCACATCAACCTAGTAAAGGGGCCAATCTCTTGTCACAATAACAGAAAGTAGAATACACAGAGTAGAATGTCTGGCAATTGAGAGAAAGTATCCTGATAGTCCACCCCATATGTCTGGGTGAAACCACGTGCCACAAGTCTTGCCTTAAATTGATCTGTATTGCCATCTGTTGAGCATTATCTTGAGGATTGTTTATTAATGATATAACATTGTCGTTGCGATCCCCAAAATTCTCGGCTCAAACAAACAATTTTATTTTTCTTCTCAAGCTACAAAATTAACTACAAGAATAATGAAGCGATAGAAATTTTTTCTACTTATTTACCTGTATAGCAACATGATCGAACTCAGGGAGGCTACAATTCCCGAGGGTTATTCAAATCAGTGTTGCAGAAGACGGTATTCGGTATTCTGTCGGGGGGGTCATTGAATAGAGAATAATCGGTATTCGGGCGATTATTCAGAATTATTCGGTTTTGTATTTTTTAATATACAAATTATTTATAATACATATAGTCTTATATTTTTATACATATATGGTCATTATTTAACATGAATCCAAGATAAAAGTACCAATCAATATAGTAGACATCTAGAATTTGACATTTATGGCGATACCGTGGTAAAATGTAACCCATAAATATTGAAAATTGAAAATAAAAAAATAAAAATGAAGAGTCAAACTCCAGTCGGCCTCATAGTCGGGCCAGTCGGTCGAATAGTCGGCCGACTATTCGGTCGGGCCGACTATTGCCCGACTGGAGGTCTGTTCAGTCGGGTACCCCACCGCACCGCATAGTCGGACCGACAATTCGGGATAGTCGGTCGACTATTGCAACACTGATTCAAATAATCAAAAAATCAATTAAAAGGAACAAGGATTCTCAAATGCAAACTGTCTTTTTTTTTTTATTTTTTGTCTTTTTTTATTTTTTTTAATTTTTATTTCTATTTTCTATTTTCTAATTTTCAATTTTTTAGTGATTTCAATTTTACATTTTTTTAATTTTCAAAAATATGATTTTCAAAGCAAATTCATGCACAAAAGAGATGGAAAATATTTTTTTTCAACTATAACAATAATGCTAAAAAATATCCAAAGAAAATCTTTATGTTTTTTTGATTTTTTTTCTGTTTTTGTAATTTTTTGAGATTTCTTGATTTTTTAGGATTTTTAAAATGAATAAAAATAAGGGAAAATGCAAAGTGAACAAACAAGACTATTTCACAATCTAAAAATACGAAATAAAATCAAAAAATTGCGAAATATTTTTCTGAAAAAATAGAGGAAATTATCTACACACAGGAACTGAAATCAAAATTTTTTGATTTTTTTACAATTTTATATGATTTTTTTGAGATTTTCAGTATTTTAAATTTTTTGGATTTTATAAATAATTAATTCGTGAAATTTGTACTGAAATTAAGTCACTAAAAGGAAAGTAATCTATTTTTTATAATTTTTGAAGCAATATTCGAATTTTTAGGAATTTTTATTTCAGACAGAGAAAATGACACTGGTTTTGATTTTTTATTAATAACAAATGATGATAAAATGCAATGAAAAAAATAAACAATGAACATGCACATAACATGAGTATACACAAATTTTTGTAGAATTTTAATAGCAGATACCACATTTATCTCAATGAAAATAAACATGCAAATCAAGGTCTGGATAATAGGGTCTGAATTACAAATAATTAATGTTTTTGCATTAAACAAATAACAAAAATAAAATGCAGGATGTAAAACATAATTTACCCAACACAAACGTGCGCTGCACATGCTTTCTGGAGCGGGGGTCTTCTTTGCAATATGAAGAACCTCTAGGGGCTGATATGATATTTCTCCAAATTTTTTATTTTAAATCCCTAGGGTTCTGTGGGTCTTCGTTCTTTGCAAAATGGAAAGAGGGGCAATGTCGGGCCGCCACCCCTTGCCTTCTTCTCCAAGCATGGGCGACGGACGTTTGCGGGATGGCGTGTATGGTGTGGCGGCGGCGGTGATCCGCCTTAGATGGCGGAGCCAGTGCTCTAGGGCGGCGATGGTCTTCGACGGAGGGGGCTCGCGGGCGGTTCTGCTCTCGTGTCCGGCGGAGATAGCAGATGGGCGGGGGGCAAGAAGATAGCCTGGATGGTTGCGCGAGCGGCGGGGCTGCGGAGCTCCTAGTGGGTCGCGTGGGGCTTGGTCGGCGACGAAGAGGCGACGCTCGCGCAGGCGGTGCGGGTTACGGATGGTGTTCCTTCGTGCGGAGGAGTTGGCGGGGCAACACACGCCCCGCGGCGATGGCGCTGCATTCTGGTCGTGCGGCGGTGCACGATGAAGATCGGCGGGGGGCGCTGGCGACGTGGCGGTGGCACTGTAGTTGATTGCGTAGGAGATGGAGGATGAGCGACCAGAGAAGGAGGATGGGCGGCGGGCGTCGCCTGCCGTGTGCTTTTGTTTTGTTTTGTTGTAAAACAGAAACAAAAAGAATTTTTTTTATTTTTTTATCATGCAAAACAAATGTTAGAAAGAAAAGCTATATATTTTTTTATTTTTATTTATAAACAAATTAGGACGTGAGTATGATGGCTCGGTCTCGATTGTTATTAAAAAAAATAAAATCGAGATACTTGAGCGGGTGCGGTTCCATGAAAAATAGCAGAACCAGGTCTCCGACTACCGTGTGTGGTCGGAGGTGAGAGATCGTGGAGGTAGAACGTGAATCGACGGGATCAAGAAAGTGAGATGAAATATCAGATCGGATTCGGATCAAGTTGTGATGTGTGATTCTAAGATCTAGAGAAAAATGACAACGAAATAAACATGTGAAAAATTAAACTATGATTAACCTAGGTTAAAATAAGGGAAAAAAATCTCACATTAGGAGCAGAAAAAACCGTGATCGCCTCGACGAAGGTCGACTCGTTGTCACTGGACGACTCGGAGGCTAGGCACCTTCTGCGATAAGATAGCTCTCGGAGAATAGGCTCCTATCATCAAAGATTGATCAAGTGAGAATGAGGGAGGAGGATCCAATTAAATAGAGGTTAATTGAATTTGAATGTGAATTCGAGTTTAAAAATTGAATGGAGATAAAGAGATAAGAAAGAATTTGAAATGTGATAAAGATACAAAAGGAATTAGTGTTAAAATTATTTACAAATATTAATTTTTTTATATTTTCATCACTTTATTAAATTGAATAATAAATGTCATTTTTTTGTTTTTTTATGGTGGTTGTTTAAGAATATCAACTATATACATATACTATATACATAAGGTACATTATAACATAGTTAAATAAAGAAACTAGTTTTTATAACTTTTATTATTATTATTATTATTATTTTAAATAATTAGTAAAAATATTTACAAAATATAATATGTACAAATAAATGGTAAAATTGCACAAACCACCCCAGAAAACCGTCTTTCAAACTGTAACTCCAAACATTATAAAACCACAATCATTTTAAAAATAATTTAATTTAGAATACAATGGAAGTGAGTTTGGTTCAATTTCAATTCATACGGAGTCGGAATTGGTCTTTCAATTATCATTAATGGCTTTTTTCCGTAAGTGGTTACTTTTATTCTGTACATGATTTTATTTTGTAATTATTTTTATTATTTAGAAAATATTTTTATTTACAACTTTTGTTTTGAAAATTATTTAGTTTGAGGTCAATTTATATACAAATATACATAACACATTTTTTTTGTATTTTCTGATTAAGGATCGTATCTCCCTCTACTTTATTCCTAGTCGATCAGGTGAAGTCTTAACCTTCTCTCGGGGTTCAGGTTAGCCTGTATCTATTACATATATACAATCTTCTCTGTTTCTTTTTTTTCTTTTCTTTATTTTTCCTTTCTTTCTTTATTTATTTTAGGTTAAAATAGTAATAAGTGTACAATATTTACAAACAGATGCAAGTTAGTAAGAATATGGAGTTAGTATTATATACATGTGTTTTATAAGGGATTTTAAGCTAAAATAAATGAATAAAGATGATGAAATGCAGATTCATCACCCCCTATGCTTTACCTTTGCTAATCCCTTAGCAAACACTTATTTGAAAGAATAAAGGGATTTTTACCCGGCAGACCTTGCAATTACCGCTACGACCTCCGAAACATCCTAATTCCTCTCTCGACCCCGTAAACTTGCTCCGTCTTACCCAACAAACCCTGCCGTCAATTTTAACTATATTTGAGTCAAATACTTGGGTTAATCTTGAGTTAACCTAACCAATTTGCCATTGAACGGTTAGGATTAGCCCAAATTTAAAAAAGGAAAAAAAACAGAGAAAAAAAATCACGCATGCGTTCTTGCGGGACGGGATCCATCGTTGACCGCTAGGGGAGGAGGGGGGATCTCCATCGTCGCCGATTACGGCTCCTGGGCCGTCGTCACCGACGCCACCGATGGCATCGACAAGTCCTTCGCCTTCGAGTTCGCCCGCCTCAGCTTCCACCTCGTCCTCGTCGGCCGCAACCCCGAGAAGCTCTCCGACACCTCTGCCGCCATCCGACAGATGCGCCCGAACGTCAAGATCGAGACGGTGGTGCTGGATTTGGCAGGGGATCAGACGAAGGGGGTGGAGGAGTTGTAAGGGAAGATCGAGGGTCTGGACGTGGGGATCCTGGCTGTCGTATCCCTACGCGAGGGGGGCAGCAACCAACAGCGACAGAGGGGGCGCCTCCATAGTCGGGCTCCATCGTCGCCGAGCGGGGAGGGAGGGGGGGTGGGGGGGGCTCTGTCGTTGGCTGCTAGGGGTGGAGGGGGGCTTCGTCGTGGGCTCCATCGGGGGGAGGGGGGCTCCAACGTCACCGACCGGGGAGGGGCCAGCCGAAGCAGCAACAACGGGGAGGGGGGTGCGAAGCAACGGCCGGGGGAGGGGAGCTCGCAGGCGAGGAAGGGCGGCGCAGGTCGGCAGGGGAGGTCGAGAAGGGGAGGTCGGGGGAGGCTGGGGGCTCCGCAGGTGACGAGGGGGGCGCAGGGGTTTGGGGGCGGGGGCGGTTGCGGGGAGGGGGGAGATCGCAGGTGAGGAGGAGGCGGGGCTGTTGCGGGGGGAGGCGGTGCGGTTGCGGGGAGGGGAGCTTGCAGGTGAGGAGGTCGGTGCGGGTCGAGAAGGGGAGGTCGGGGGAGGGTCCTCCATCGGCGGAGGAGGGGGCTTGACTAGGCGACCTGGGCGCGGCGGGGAGGGGGAGGAGGGGGGCTCCTGGAGTGGCACTAAATGTAAATTTGATAAACAAATTGGGTATAATATAAATAGACATAACGGAATCGGGTTACTTTTAACGGGTAAATGAACGGGGGTTAACCACAAGGTCTGTAGGGTAAGGGTTAGCAAGTTTACGTGGTCGAGAGAGGAATTAGGATGTTTCAGAGGTCGTAGCGGTAATTGCAAAAGATTACAGGGTCTGCCGGGTAAAAATCCCAAGAATAAATGAATAAAAGAAAAAAGAAAAAGAAAGGAAAAATAATGAAATCAGGACAATATTGAGTATTAAACTTATCTTCATAAAATTGTAGTATGAAGCTCTGTCAGACATTTGGATTATTAGTGTGACGGAACCTTAATGGGAAATAGATTTAAAACCTAACATCCTCTAAGTTCCATAAGACTCCTATTCAGGTCTCCCCAATAGTCAAATCAGAACAAGTCTACATACACAAATTCTTATGACTATGAATCTTTACTTGTACGGTGTAAGTGAAATATAGCTCCCCATCTCAAAAGTAGCAAAGAAACATCCTCCCTCAACAAGGTAACTCTAGTCTCCCGATCGAGCAACTCTTTCCTCGAGGAGTAGGGATATTCCCTTCTAAGTTCAAGTACAATCGGCTCAAGAAGAGGAGATGGAGAAAAGAATGGACGGTAACCAGCGTAGCTATCTATCCTTGGATGCATGCCCAGTGTAGCCAAGTCATCCAGCTGCAAGCTTACAAAAATTTGACTTTGAAGCTCTTATTATTTTCTTTTTTCTTTATCCTTGTATATACACTTTAGCATGCATTTACTTTTCAATCAGGCCTGTTTACTTTTGGAGTTTCTGCTTTTTTTTTCTCTTCTTCTTCTTTTTTTTTGAAAATATATACAAGGTGCAGCATGTACATAAGGAATTTTTCCTCTTGAAGCTAGTAGACTATCCATCTTTTGAAGCATTATTGCAACCCCACAACATCCTGTCTTTAGACCTCAATGCTACTAGATCAGGTTGAGATGCACAACCCTCCCTAGAGGAAGACGAGATGTTCCGCATAGAAGTACTACCCTCGTATGCTACTCCAAGCCAAAAGATTCTGCCTCCTCACTACCTCCTCCATGAAGAGCTACGTGTAGAGTGCTTGTCAAAGATAAGCCACGATCTGAAAGAATCATGCGTGTGTTGTTAAATATTCTACTTAGACTAATCAAGATGACATGTGAACATAGTCTTATGGACTCAAAGAATTATGTCACTAGAACCTGAAAAGTCTTAACTCCATTTCTTATAAGGTTCCTTTGAAATTAAGTGGATTAAGGTCCAACTAAGCTCCATTCTTCAACTTTATTCCAGAATTAGTTTAAATGTCAATACTTTCCTGAAAAATGTACATGCAAATGCAAGAAATATGTACAATGCAAAAAGAAAGCAATTTTTTGAAACTATTTTTTAGTTTTGAACTTTTATGGATTTTTGGAAAAGAAGGAAACAATGATGCACATGTGAAAAGAGATTTTTTAATGGAAAAGGGTTAGTAAAATATATAAAAGTATATACAAGGATTTTTTGTTTTGTTGTTTTGTTTTGTTTTTGTTTTTAGGGTTTTTTTTTGTTTTTTAGGTTTTGTGTTTTTTTATTTTGTCTGTTTTTGTTTTGTTTTGTTTTTTTTTTGTTTTTGTTTTTTTGAAAGGTGATCAAAGTCTATATATACACACGTGGATTTTACGAATTTATATACATATCCCCAAAATAATCATATTTAAAAGTACGAGTTGTGTCTAAAGTATATATATAGTATATACTACACCCCCTATACTTAGCTTGAACTATGTCCTTATAGTGATCAGGGAGCGGCAAAGGAAGACATAACGCATGCTAATTATAGAAAAGTGAAAAGACTCCTATGCTACAACGACTAGAAGATGAGAAGAATAGAAGTCGGTGACCCCCGTATACTTAGGATCAAGTAATCTTAAGTATAGAAGACTATACAAAAGGGGGGAAAATGATGAAAAGAATGTACGGACTCAACGAAAAAAACAAAAAAAAATGATACGAACATTACCCCCTATACTTAGGGTAGAGTATCCCTAAGTATAGGCAACAACAAGAGTGATGAACAGGACGAATATGAACAACACAAATCATTCACCCTTCCTATACTTAGGATAAAGCACATCCTATGTATATCATATACACACACATGGAAAAGGGGTGAATGGTAAAACGGAAGAAGAAAGAATGAAACAAAAGGATATACAAAAGGAATGGATGTACAAAGGTCAAGAAGGTCGAAGGCGAACCTTCTTGCGGGACCGCTGAGGTATGGATCTGACAAGGTGTAGGTCGATATTGGGGTCATCATTAGACATAAATTGATCATGATCGACCAAGAATGTATCCTCAGCGGTCTCAGAGTGTACATGCACGAATCGATCAATGGAAGTAGTGTGATCATGTCCTGCCTAGGAAGTCTCGCAAATATCAAAGTAGAAAGGCTCGAAATCATTATCATAAAAAGTACGACCAATTCCATCCTGTCGAGACTCTACTGGATCATCATTTTTATCAAAAGGTCCAAATTCCTTTATAAAAGCAATCAAATTAAATTTGGCCTTATCAGTGTCATCTAAATCAAGGTGAATAGGAACAAACTCATCAGTGAAAGTAGTCGAATCATGTCCGTCCTGTCTAGTCTCAGAGTCTGCCTTTCGCTCCGGGTGTCTATTGTGTAAATCCCGCGGATGTCATAAATGCATCTCCACATACCAGAAGAGGGAACTCCAAGATTTATGCTTTCGAATTCTTCATCCTTGAAGAGGAATTCTTGGGTCTCAGTATCACCCAACATACAACAAGAATATCTAATATTATCATCAAGGTCAAGGTCCTTAGGGTTGGCTAACACGCGCACACTCTCACGGGATGCAGGTCTCTGGTCAGTAATGGGTGTAGTGATCAACACATCGTTCCCTACATCAGAATGGAAGCGAATTTCTCCTGGTCCATAATCAATAACGGCTCTCGCAGAGGCGAGGAAAGGCCGTCCCAGGATGATTGGAGGGTGCTCCACAGGGGTGGAGGTCTCCATGGGTAATACGACAAAATCAGAGGTGGAGTTCATGCTCTGAATAAGAACGACAACGTTTTCTAGAATACCCTTCGGCCTCTTGATAGATCCATCAACAAGTTGAACTATCATCTTGATTTTCTTGAGAGGCCCCAGATGAAGAGACTGTACTATAGAGAAGGGTATTTTATTGATTGAAGCGCCACCGTCAAGGAGAGTGTTATCACAAGAATAGTCAAATATGGAGCAACTCACAAGAGGTGTGGCACTGTTTCCTTTCTTAGAATGTGGATGGTGAGAGATGGCGTGGACAGTGGCCATGATCAAGATGCGACGCTCATATCTGCTCCTTCACTTTCTCTTCTTGTGTTGAGGAGCAGTTAAATATTTCATGACTTGGTGAAGTGGGTCTTTAATGATCTCATGAATGGTGGCCATCACTTCAGGTTCAATCAATATTTTTTTGAATTTTTGAACCTCCTCCATACAAGGGAGGAGATCGGAATCAACATATACACGAGGATTGCCAAGAGCAGTCTGTACAATGGCATCCTCGGGATCAAAGTTGGGACATGTAGTGAATGAGTGTGCGGGAAAATGATTTGGCATGGGTACGCTCTCCTCACAGAATGAATCAACAACGTGTCTCTCGAAATCTTTTTGGATTTTTAAAATTTTCTCATTTTTTGTATTTTGGGCGATTGCAAGCTCTCATGATTAGCTTCAAGTGAATTCATATCCTCAAATAGTGGAGCAGCGTTCTGGTTCTTATTTATGTTAAATAGATTGTTAATCCTCGAATGCATATGCTCCATCATCTGGTTCGGGGTCTCAAGTGTGGACATCATGAAAGGTGGCTCTAAAATCCCAAGATCGGGTGAGTGGAATGATGGTGGATGAGAATCAAAGTCTGACTCCTGAAATAATGGGTTAGACGGATATGCACAAAAATCAGGAGGAAAGTCCTCTTGGAAAAAGGAAGGTGGATCGACTGGAGTGCGAGGGATCCGCGAAGATCGGATTAAAATAACTCCAGTCAGCCATATTCGAAATAAAAGACGGGGATCAGGAGAACATGATAATCAAGTCAAAAGATGTGAAGAAAAATGCGCAGAAGGATCTAATATGCGCACAAGCAATCAAAAACAAAACAAATCCCCAGTTCACCAACTCAACGCAATGTGAAGACCGTGAAGGTTTGATCAATTATCTTGTCAATTTTTAGAGTTTGGTGAGAATACAATCTATCAGAGCGGTTAAAGTGAGCTGTTAGGAATTCGATGCTTCATGAGACTATCTCAATTTCACAACTAGTTTTTCCCAGCCAGTATGGGTGCGGACCATTTACTGGTTACCCTATCTGCTAAGGAAATCCTGGATCGATTACCGACTACCCGGTGAAGTCCTCACTGGAGAGTCTGAAGAGAGTTCGGGCGTGGTTCTATCCTAGTGTGCGGATTGCTCTCTCGCCTGTAGATAAATCAAACAAGGTGGTGGTTACTCTCCCCAAAACAATGATTTTTCCTTATGTTTATTTTAGGGTCGAGCTTTCTTTAGTAGTCCCGAGTTTTAGGCAATTATCACTTGGTTTGAATATTTTCTATGAATCGCCTACCGAGTGCCCAATTTCCTTTTTAACTTATATGAGTGAAAACAAGGAAGAAGATCGGAAATACCAATGCACGATTTAAACAATATGATGCATGCATGGGTTAGAGATGCGTACCTTGCCGCCAACACTTTACATGCAGGGTGATCTGCGCAGAATTTAAATACAGAAACATAAACTAACCTATATACAAATGCAAGTGAACCGTCCTAACAATAGCTTCTATTAACAGGCAATAGTCAATTTAATTTGACTAAGTCCAATTACGCTCTATTCTATAGGTACATAAATTCTTGTTTAGGGTGTTTGGACCTAATCAATTATATAACTCAAGCAAATTAATTAAAGCAATCAATAAGTAGATCACGAAATCCGCGGGAAACAAAGAAAAATAAGGCGATGAAACCAAAATCGGCGAGGTCCCCCAACTGCATCAACACTTGGCGAAACATACCTCGCAAGAAATGAATGTCCGTTTACAAGAGTTCAAATGCTAGAAATAAATAAAACAGTTTTTTTGCTTGGTCTCCTTCAATTCTTCTTCTCCTCCTCTCATGTTATCCTGCGGCTCGGTGAAGAATCAAGCCGCCTCCGCTTCGCTTGGGTGCTTCGGCTCTCCTAGGATCGTCTCCTTCGCTCCGCAGGCCCTCGTAAGAAAAAGTAAAGAAATAATGTGGAAGAAACACAATTATCAATTATGAGCAAGAAAAATAAAATAAATACAGTGAATATGAACATGAATAAATGCAGAAAAATATAAACAAATATATACAACCAAGAATAGTAGGTCAAAAGAGAAACCTAGCTACCCTCGTCGTGCTTCTTCGGCAACGACACCATTTTGTTGAAGCGATAACCTCAAGGATTGGTTAATGATATAAAGTTGTCGTTGTGATCCCTAAAATTCCTGGCTCAGACAAACAATTTTATTTTTTTCTTCTCAAGCTAAAACATTAATTACAAGAATAATGGAGCGAGAGAAATTTTTGCTACTTATTTACCAGTATAGCAACATGATCGAACTCAGAGAGGCTACAATTCCTGAGGATTATTCAAATAATCGAAAAAATCAATTAAAGAAACAAGGAATCTCAAATGCAAACTATCTTGGTTTTTTGTGAATTTTTATCTTTTTATTTTTTTTATCTTTTTCTATTTTTTATTTTCTGATTTTCAAATTTTTAGTGATTTTAATTTTATAATTTTTTTAATTTTCAAAAATATGATTTTCAAAACAAATTCATGCACAAAATAGATGCAAAATATTTTTTCAACTGTAACAATAATGCTAAAAAATATCCAAAGAAATTTTTTTGTGTTTTTTATGATTTTTTTACTATTTTTTGTAATTTTTAAAATTTTTTAGATTTTTTAGGATTTTGAAAATGAATAAAAACAAGTGAAAATGGAAACAGTGAACAAACATGACTATTTCACAATCTAAAAATATGAAATGAAATCAAAAACAGCAAAACAATACAATACAGAGGGAGTGTGCCGAGAGAGGATAGTTGAGGGGAGAGCGGCCGATTTCCAAATGGATCCAACGTTAAAATAGTCAGGTTTCCTCCCATTCCTTTCCACGTGGCTCTTCCTCTGTACTTTGTTCTATGGGTCACCTAGGCCTCCCTTGGTTATTATTTTGCTCCTGTTGTTGTTGAACCCTCCATTCTTTGGTTTCCATGCTGTTGAGGGCTTGCGTATTCATCACACCACCTGTTTTAATTTTTAGCAATTGTCTTGCATGCAAGTCTTGGGCTTCTCTCAGAGAAAAACCGAAGTAAAACTCTCCACCTGCGCTGCTCTCTGCTTTGGTATGTTGGTTGAACCTTCATCTTTGCTTTTCTGGTGCAACCTCTGGTGATCTCCATCTCCATCTCATCGTGTTTTGTCGGAGAAGTTTGCTGTTGTTTCTTCTTTTACGACCCCAATACGTTGTACATGTAGTGTTCTTCATTTCATGCAGCGTTGTTGGCTATTTTTCAGAGATGGTAGTTGATGTAGGTTTATGTTCTTTTGCTTAACAATGTTATTGTCCTAGGTCTATCTTTTTGCATGTACTTATGTTTGGTAAGTTTTCTCTCTCCCTTTGCTACTTTTTTGGTTTGGGAATCAACTATATCAAGTTTTGTACGCAAGTCTTGGGCTTCGTTCAGATAGAAACCCTAAGTAAAACTTTCCATTGCGTCGCTCTCTGCTTTGGTATGTTGGTTGAACTTTCATCTTCTCTTCATTGTAATATCTGGCCGAATCGGCTATTTCGAGTTTTGTTAGTGCATACTAGATCTTCAACTCTTCATAATGTGACACCACGTCTAATGTAAAAGGAGTAGCAGTGTTAGCTTTCATGTAGGCAAACATTGATAGGTTTACAATCTTATAGTTATCGTGCTTGAAGCTAGGAGAGAGGAGAATTGAATGTCTATGGAACAGAAGAGATTTTGTTATAACTTTCTCTTTGACATAAGCTTTGACAAATCTTTTTCTCTACTTCCATGCTATGATAAGGTAGATGGACAAAAAATAGATATGCTAACTCCAAGAGGTTGCACCATGATGCAGTTTTATTGAGTTCAACATGTAATATTCTGCTTACATTATAACCGTATCTTACTTTTAGGACCATATTAAGGGGGTTTTAACACGTGTACTTGTCCAAGTTTTTTTAATTATAGTTATACATCAACCGTTTTTGCAATAACACTTGCACCCCTAGTTTTCTGCATCGTTAACAGTTATGACCCTTCATAAGTTTGGTTGTCTATTAAGTTAAAGTTATGACCCTTCATTAGTTAGATTGTCTCTTAAATTGAAAAAATAATGGTTTACAAAATCATGTTCTGGTTTATCTTATTACATTTTGCTCATGCAACTAATATACAATTTCCTTTCCCTTCATCCTCGTGCTTCTCTCTATCGTACCCAAACCCTTCCTGAATTCTCAGCCCTCCTCGCCACTGCTCCTCCATCGACCACTTTCGGGACCTCTTCTTGTTCCATTGTCTGAATACAACTCCTCACCTCCTTCCTAAAGGTTTTTGTTTACGTCGGTGTTCTACTCGACCACGTATGACTTCGCGAGGAGGGAGACCAAGAGGTGTTGATGGGTCGGGTTGTTGGGAAATGGAGGAGGGGGCCGGGGAGGGATGGGTGAGGAGTGGAAGGGACTACAAGTGGAGGCTAGAAAGTCAGAGCGGAGGGGGCTGTAAGTAGAGGGGGAGGGGTGTAAGATTAGGGCAAAAGCATGAGCGTCGAGGAGCATTGAGAAAAGTGGAGGAACGATGGATGCGATATGCAAAGCAGGGGAAAATGTTGAAAACACTGGAAATAAAATGGAAAGAAGAGAAGGTAGTCGCCTGGGATTGGAATGGGATACAACCCTCTTCCTGGGTTCTCGCTTCGATCGAGGTCGGTGAAAGGCCTCAAGAAGCTAGGGTAGATCACGCCGTTGAGGTTAATCGTCAAAGACAAGAGGCCCCTGTCACTGGCCTCTCTCTCCAACTCTCTATGTTTCTCGGAGAAGGCGGATGCATGACATGCCGATGATGGTGGCTTATATAGAGCGGGATGAGGAGGAGGCGAAGGGGATAAGGTGGTTACGCGATACGAGCGAGCGGAGGAGGAGCAACCGACTGTTGCGCAATGGGCGGAGGAGGTTGCGCAGGTGGTTGGCGGGACGTGCGAGGAAGGAGGGAGTTGACTGGAAGGAGGAAAAGAACCCTCACGTGCATGGTACGTGAGGTGAGAGATAAATTTATTATTTTATTATTTTTTATTAATTTATTTTTTATAAATTTTTTTATAAAAACAAAATAAAAAGGAGTTTAAAATGAATGACACGTGGCGGCTTCAGGAGCTGCCATGTGTCAACTCCAGAAAAATCTAAAAATTAAATAAGAAGATAAATGGGAAAGAAATAATAAATGACCTCGGATAGAAAAGTGCTCAACACAAAAATTGCTCGTCTCGATGAGATATACAACTTTCATGAAGAGACCAAGAGCAAAAGAGGTCATCTGCGCAAAATGATATTTTTGAGGTACTCTATGTACATAAAATATCTTGATTTTTGGGTTATATATTTTTTTGATGATTTTTAATCAAGAGAAAAATTGAGAAAAATAACGATAAAATCAAACATAAATATTTACACAATAATCTATGTTTTTAGATTTTTAATAAAGAAGAAAATAGGAAAAATAAAAAGTTTGAAAATGTGAGATATTTGTACAGACTCACAAAGGACACTCAGACTTGGTCAGATTCATTGGTTTCAGTCTCATTTTAAATCTGAATTTTTGTGGATTTTATTAAAACTCTTATCAAAGAATGTAAATAAAAAAGAAATAAGAGAGAAAGAGTTAATTATGTAATAAAACAATAGGTCAAAAACGGATAAAACACAAAATGCACAAAAGAGGCCCAAAACCCAACTTTCACATACGAGCTCTGATTTTTTTGAAATTGATCTTATTTTAAAGATATTTGAATATATATTACTTTAAAAGTGAGTAGACCTAAACGGGACACTTTATGAGGCAGATATGAGCGTTTTAGTCTGTCTGGTCTGAAATTGGAATTTTGTCTCACAGGCCAATTATTTGAGTTAGTAATTTTTTGTATTTTTTTCTTTAATCTTGTCAGTAATATGTACACAATGGAGGTGGTTTGAGGTTAATTGGAATTAGCGTGAATTAATTAAAAATGCATGAAGTTGGGTGCAAATGCGAAGCTGATTATGAATGCAATTATGAATGTTAAAATGCAAATATTAATTTTACATGCATGAATGATAAAACGCAGAATAAATGATGAAATGCTGCGAATTACTCAAGAACAAAGCTCTATTTTTATCTTTTAATATGATGAATCAGGGATTCATCAGTCGAATCACATATGACCTAGGGCAACTAGTCATACTAGTTGCATCGTGCAACGAAAACTAAAAATTTTAAATAGATGAAATAACATGATTCAAGAACACTTCTCAAATTGTTTAATCAAGATCACAAATGAGTTACAAGAATACCTCTTGAAGCGTGTTTGCAATCCCTTGTCTCTAAAGTAATAGACCTTCTGTTTCAAGTTCGATCCGACGAAGGTCGCACTTGCGAGCGAGTGGATGAGATGCGTTCTTCCCTCAATCCAAGTTGATGATCTGAGCGAGGAGTCACTTGATTTCATCTCACGAAATTCTACATTCTTCACGAGCAAGAAGTATCGAAGATGGAGGAGATCCATGAATAGTCGATCCGGCAGCACAACGGCGTCGCGACGATGCGGAGCTCTCACGGGCAATATTGTGGATGGACAGACTATTGAGAGAGCGAGAGAGAGGACGCATGTGAGAATATGGAGAGAGAGTTGTTGCTCTTCAATTGTTGTTTTTAGAAAAGTCTAAGGCTACCCCACCTTTTATACTGAAATGGATGTCCATGGATCTCAATCCATGTGCACTCATAATCAAAGGTATAGATTATTTTGTGCTTTCAATCAATGGCCATGAATTTATTGCATAAATTTGCAACAAAAATAATTAATTTAAAATAAATTATATTTGTTGAAAATAATTTACAACACTTTCAATTTAATTCAAATCAATCTTATGTGAAAATAAAGGAAAGAGGACAAGTCTCCTTCCCTTAATAGTGGATGGCCATACACGGAGTAGGACTCCATGATCGTCCACCCTCTTAAAGGGGAAGATGGCTTCCATCTTCCTTAATTGAGAGATCTCATATATCTCCAAATATTCCACTTGTGCAACTATTTTTGTTGCAAAATATTCACCAAAATAATTCCATATTATTTTTTTGATAATATGAATCATATTCATATATTCAATATAAAATATAAATTGCATTTATAATTAATTGTTCAATGTGAATCCAATTCACATTAACATTTAATTTGTAAATATTATTTACAATTAAATCTCTCTATCATATTATAAATCATATTTATTATATTTACGATTATTATGGATAGTAATATCCATATAAATCATATCCTTGATAAATAAATCATATTTAATTATCTTGGATGACTATTCTCATGTGTCCAAATAACATAATCATATTCATATCATTCATGATAACTAAATCACATTTAATCATCAATTACTATGCTCAGATACATTATCAATAATGAAAATATTCTTTAACTCTTTCGAAAATAGTGTGCTTTCTCTGTGGATACTTGGAGATAAGGACATGAAGATTGAATATTCCTTATATAGTGACTTGGATGATGAGCTCATATCTCAAATCCAGATCTTGGGAACCTCTCATAGATGTTTGATGAAATCAAACTGTAAATATTATCTTCTCATTGCATCCTAATCACATTCAGATCGATGTCCAATAATTAAACTAAGATTAATTTGCTAATCCACTGAGAGGAGTCACTAAAATCCAAACCTATTTCATCACTCCCTAGAAATGGAAGTGTCACGGTTATACAATCGTTTACGATCACATCACCCTCGAGTATTCCTAATACCCGTACATCCTCCATACTGGAAGATCTAGAATAGACCCTAAGTTTTAGATCACATTGGAACTGTCTTCTTAAGGATTTTATCATTAAGTTTCTCATTTCACCATTGGGAGTTGGTATTGATCATATACGTTCCAAAAAAACACTTATCATACCTAGGTATCAATCATATACTTTCCAAAAGCATATATCATACATACAAGTTCTGTCAAGCTTCCAAAGCGAGACGACCGTGCACAGAATTTGATCCCAATATCTCATGAACAAGCTTATGTCTTCCAATTCAGTAATGAACCTGTATAATCCACTTGAGAGATCATATTACGCATATGTATTCGTATGCACACCAGGTTGTCGATGTATAGACCTTGAATAGGTCATCAACTTATCGGTCTACCAAATGTACATACTTAGATATATTGTAACACACCTGTCTCCGATTAGAGGATGTACACCTATATCATGACAATATAGGACATAGGTCTTGGTTGTCTCGATCTCGTTAAGTCATCTCTTTACCTAACTTATCTAACAACTCTGAATCTCTATTCCTATGCAGAGGACATGCCTCTAGAGGTCTGTCAGATATCGATCTTTAGAGACGGATTGCCATCTCCTTCTCAGTCTGGAGATCCTTTCTCAATTATTTGACGGTGCTTGATGAGTGCTCAATCCAACTCTTTAGATATCATCCAAGGACTAGCCTATATGATTTAACCATTGAATCAACATCTGTATGATTATTAAGATGGTCATGGTACATAATCTTAATTGTACCAAAGGACCTATTATGCAAATTAATATTCTTCATTTTAGATTAAGGAGTGAATTTCAATAACATTATTGCATAATGGCTCGCCATGAGCTTACATGTCCAACAATCTCCCGCTAGCCCAGGGAGCCATTTAATGGGATAATCTTTAAACCCACATTTATGTACTAATCATAAATTATTTAGAAAAATAGCTTTAATGTGATTAATCACTATGTTCTTTAGAGACTATGCCAAGTCCTTTTACAGACTTGCATGTCCCCCAGTAACAGTGCTCGCATCCAATGCGAACATTGCATCTTATGCAACCAATACTCAATCTTGTTAGAGTTGTTATTATGCCTTTATCACAATGACTTGATGATTATTATAACCAATAAATTACACCTTTATTCCTGAAGATCTCTATCTCCTCAGATTAAGACACTGTCTTAAGTCTAGTAAGGTATTTGTAGGTAAGACATTTTAGATCACTATCTATAAAGTCTTAATTTCTTAAAGAAAATGCTTTAAAATCACTATCTCAAAAATCTTGTACCATTGAAGATGTTGATTAGTACTGCAATTTAGTGTTTTATCTCCATAGTAGGATGTGTAACATGTTACTACTCCCACTGTATGGAAGACACCTTGTGTTTGTATACATCTAACATACATCGAGCTTCTCATAGCTGATGCACTAGGGCATGTAGATTTGGCATTCACATCCTCAACTCTTTGAGGTGCTATACCTTTAGACAGGTCAATGTCATATCTTAAGGGAAAGAAGCTTTCCTTAGAGTTTTAAAAAAAGGAATATGTCCAAGGTGTACCACTAATGTGATGGTCCCAATGCCCTCTTCTCTTTGCTTCTAAATAACTTCAGAACTAAGATATAAGAGATCTTCTATCTCAAGGTACATAACAAACAGATCATAAAACACTCATTATCATCCTTATATCATTCCAAATGATTAGGATTTTATATACATTTATCATGATGAACACAAGACACTCCCACTAAGCTTCACATGGTTCATCAATATTCTATCTGAAATCACAACCTTCATAATTTCATCAGATCTGATCTTCCAACTACAAGAATTTGAGTCCATAGATGGAGTTCCTTAGCTTGCACACCTTGCATTCTTCAACCATGAAGTCATGTGGGTACTTCATATGAATATCCTTGTTGAGGTATTTATTAAGCAATGCAATCTTGACTTCCATCTTCCAGATGTCAGAGTCAAGTTGCGTAGCTAGAGTTAGCAATATTCTGATGGATTTTAGCATGGTCACTAGAAAGCAAGTCTCATCGCAAGTGATGTCTTCTTTATGTTTAGCTCTTGGTTACGAGTCGTGCTTTGAAGGTTTCTACCTTCTCATCAGGTTCAATCTTTCTCTTGAAGATCTATTTACACCCAATGGGTTTGACCCCTATAGGTGGATCCTCGAGGGTCTATACACAACACTTGTGTATGAAGTCTACTTTAGACTTTATTGCTAACATCCATCTTTCCATGTCATGATGTTCATAAGCTTCATCATATCAAGTTCGATCATTGTCAGATTTCTCTGACATATGGAATCCATACCCTCTAAGTGGTCTTACCATCCTCAAATTGATTTGAAGAGGTATGAGTGTTTCATCTTTAATCGTCCTTTTAGTTTCCGATTTTAGGAGTCCCATTATCCTCTTAGGATTCAATGAGACCCTTTACTTCATTCTTATCTTGATTCTCAAGAAAGTCATACTCTTAGAATCATCTTCTTAGAGATGAAATCTTTTAAGAATCTCAAGATCATAAAGTAGGCATCCAATACCATCTTTTATAATGAAGTAACACTCTCAAGTGCAAGATTCCAACTTTCTTGCATCCATGTTATAGCATGGACCAATCAACCCTTAAATCCTCCAGTGTCTGACACTAAGCTTGGTTCCAAACCATAGCTTATGAGAGATTTTGGGTTCATATTTGCATGGAATCTTATTAAAGATATATATTGCAGTCTCTACTACATATATACCTAGAAAGTAAGAGGTAATTATGCTAAGTGTCATCATTAATCAGGTCATGTCTAACATGATCGAATTGCATCTCTCTACAACTCCATTGAGCCGAGGTGTATTGGGAGTGAGATATGAACGATATTCCTTTCTCTATAAGGCATTCCTTGAATTCATCTAATAGGTACTGACTATCTAAGTTAGGTCAATTTCTTTTCATCTTCCTTCTAACTTTGGTTCTCAACCAAAATTATGAATTCTTTGAACATTCAAAGTTCTAATAGGTAAAGGAAGAAATCTCATATCATGAATAATCATCAATGGATATCATATATCATTAATGTTCATTATGTTATAGGGGGTCCACATACATCAACATGCATGAGATCTTGAATACCTCTGCATCTTACACCATTCCCAAAGAAGGGTGCATCATACATTTTAACTTTGAATACAATATTAACAAGTAACAAGTTTTGAATTTTCAGATAATCTAAAGTTACATCTCTTACTACTTTATTGATCTTATCAATAGACACATGTCCAAGGCTTGATGCCAGATCATTGTCAAATGATCATCATCCTCCTATTGATCTTTTAAAATTTAAATTTACAGTATTAGAAATGTTAATAAACCATTTATTAATATTCTAATTTAGTAGAGTCCTCTAGATGTTATATTACTATTTGAAATATATCCATCATAACTCTTTATGAAATGTCTATTATGTATGTCCATTTCTAAAAATTTTAGAAATAAACAATAAATGTATTCTAATATCTAAGTTATAGAGACATTCTCTATACCGATGGCTCTCCCACTGAAAATATGCCGTCTTTATATCCACTGGAGATTGTTACAACAATTGCATCAAGTCCAATATGGGTGACTATTAAACTTTAAGATCAAAACTTTCTAGTCTTCTAAAACATATGCAATCAATTTCAAGTGTTACTAGAAGGAGATACGGTTATTGGACTTTATTCTTATCTAATAAGTAAGTCGATTTCAATTATGATATGTAGATATAGAATATTCCGATGCATTATCCGAATCCTTCTCCAAGGATTTCAGATAGTCTAGATAGTCATACTATTAGTACACCAACTTGTTGCAGTATTGGCATTCATCCGGCTCTTTGGACGTCATATGTATGGAAGTCACAGAAGTATTGTCAACTCTTTGACTCTCTTTCTTACATGGGTCAGACCCATGTTTCCACTGCACTTCCTTAACATTTAAACAACCATTGCTTAATATAAAGGATTTCTTAAATTGAACGTCCACAAGGGACTTCAATGTAAGAGTATTTCGACATTTATTCTTGCTTCATCCCATTCATACAATATGAATAATGTGATGCGTCATGAAAGACTTGAGTAGAGATAGCAAAATAATGGCATTCATCATATCCACACTCATCTTATCTCAAAAGAAAAAAAACTTAGGTTCAGGTAGGTACTCAAACATTTTGAGTGCATCATCTCTTATCGAGCCACCATTCTACATAATGCAGCGAACGATGTCATTCATGATTAAATGTTGAGAGCACATATGTTGCTAAAATATCTTCTTCGGTTTTTAATAATGATCTTGACAATTACGATCATCATCGGCATGTTACTTACGAAGGACACTCGATGAGAGATCAAGACTTTAGAGACACACAATCCCTAGGTTGTCCTATTGTCTATTTAATTGTCAATCCTTATAGTCATGATGAAACTTGCACATTGCAATCACATACATTATGGGTCCAACAACAAGTACTACATCTTAATCATGGATCCAATCCATGATGTTGGTTATGATTGAGCAAAGATTTGAGTGGATTTAATGAAGATTATTTGAAATAAGATAATTTACATAAATATATATCTTTGATTAAGGTTATTGATGTTTTAAATCAAAGTGGTCTTGACTTTTAAACTCTGAAAGTCCATTCCCTTATTAAACTTTCAAAGCAAGAGATATATTTACTGATATAACTCTAGCAAGATCTGGGATCTCTCTTTTATCTTTATTGCATCCCAATAATATGAGAAACTGTAACTCAGATAAAGAGAAACGAGAACTCATTCTGCCTTGCGAATCTAACTTGCACTTCTCAATTCAGTCTTTAACATCCGAGCCCACCACCTTTAAGGTGATGTTGACCCATTATTTGAAAAAATAGTTGACGAATCTCTTATTAATCACATTATTTCTTATTTATTATCATCCTTGATTAAACATCTCAATAAAAATCTTCATTAATTCTACATTCTTAGCAACTAATCATCTTCATGTAAAAACCCCTGAATTAACATCTTTTATTTTATTTATTTTCCATGTTTTATTTATTTATTAAAAGTCCCCCAAAAATAGATAAATAGTGTATATATTTATTTTGGTGTTAAAAAGAAGTTAAAAATACAAAAATATCAAAGCAATTAAAATCAGTTTTTTATCTGCTAAAATGCTTCCAAAAAAATTGTATGTTATTTATTTGATCTCTTTTGACCTTATGACCAACATGAAACTTGTAGATCTCCTCGAGATCTACAATTTTTATGTTTTGACCTTTTGCTAATTCTTCTTCCTTTTATTTTTTCTTAATTTCTAATCTTTTTCCTATTTTTGAGTAATTTGGTTGGGCCACGTGGCGCCCTCTGGGCCATCTACGTGGCCCCCTCTCCACCTGCCACCCGTCTCTTTTTATGGCTGTCTGATCATCTCTACCTGCCTGCATCGCAGTCATCCATTTCTGCCTCTCCCTCCACCATGTGATCTTTCCCCAAGAGGTAATCATAGCCACTCGCCTCCGCCTTCATCTCAGTCGCACAATTGCCTCCCATCCTACGCTCTAGCACCCTCCACGTAGATGCGCTTCTCCCGACCACATGATGAAGACCATCATCCCATCATAGCCAACTATATCCTCCTATATCTCCATTGCCAGATTAGATCTCCTGGTATGATCTGCGCCACACCTGCACGCCTCATCATTAACCGTTGGATCGCATGATCCAACGGTCCTCGATCATCGTCCTCCCCCAGCTCACCTTCCCGCATGTTCCTCGCCTCGCTACACCCTCGTCCCCTTTCTATTTGGCAGCCAAATCAACCACCCAATCCACGACCTAAACCACCCTTCACGTTGCCCTCACTCCCTCTTATTTCACGCGACCATCACACTCTCCAGATCCGATCCCCACGGCCAACAACAACTGTCACGAACCCCCTCGCCACCTTCCTTAACCGACCACCTCTTCTCCTATTTAATGCCACCTCCGCCTCCTCTCCGCTTCGCCCACCAACACATGGGTTAAGGCCCAGCTATCCTCTGCCACCCTGTAACAGATAGAGGCAGATGGAATGGCCACAATGGCCCTTCACCTCGATGTGACCCATGGTCACCATGGCCATGCCACGACCACCCTCATGTTGTTGAGGTTGTTGTAGTCGCTGCCCAGCTCGAGCGACGTCTGTAGCGCCTTCTGGCACTCAGCCCAAGCCCTCCTCCATTGTTGATTATCCTAGATCAAGTATGTTCCTCCCCCTTGTTTTTCTTTGATTTCCTCCTATTTTATTTTATGCACACACCCCCACTCACCTTCAAATCATTGCATCATCACCTTCACCGGACCTTCACCCTCTTCGCTGCCCACTCCAAAACATCATCTTCCTCCAGAACCTTCATCACCTCGAGGCCTCCTCCTCTGCTGAGGAGGAGGAGGACTCTCTCCGGGCACCCTCTTCTCCGCCACGCTCGCCCGCCGTCCCATCCACACGCCTCAGCTATCAATGCTAACCCTTCATGCAGGTCTTCTCCTTCATATGCCGGACTTCAGGTGGAGCTCAGTTCTAGAGCTCCGCCTCCAGCGAGGCATCATCGATAGCCACTTCTTGTCACTTTTGCGCCTTCTCCACCACTCAAGCTTCATTGCCCGACCTGCAGGCATCTTCCTCGACCTTCTGAGGGCCCATTCGATGATGGCGGAGCTCGGACCTCCTCACCGGAGCTCCAAAAGCTCCACCTCCTATCCGGCGGTGGACGAAGGCCTGGACGCACAATTACCATTGGACGGCACCCCTTCGGTGTCCATCCAACATTTAGGAGAATGCCGCATGCCCTCACCGAAGCGCGAAGGCTCGGTGGGATCGAGCCTCGCCCCAAGTCACCTCAGGCTGCCACATGGCTCGAGGCACCTATAGCGGCCCAAGCCACCACTCGAGCCTAGCCGTGTGCGTGCCATGCGCATGCAGCTGGGCAAATTGCAGCTAGTCTCTCTGTGTTTCTAGATTATGCAAAAACGTCCTGCACAGGCGCTCGTGCCTCATGTGTCGCATTTGGGAAAATTGCGTACATATTCTACCAGATTTCATATATCACATTCATGCCCCTATGAAGGATCTATTTGCATATTTATCTTCATATTTTGCATATTTTCACTACATTTATGCCCTTGCACTTTATTGTCCATATCTTGAAAATACAAACTCTGATTTTGTTTATGTCAATTTCATTGGGTTCCTAATGTTATTATCTATCTAATGGCATGACTAATTTACTGATTTTACACTATGTTTATCATGCTAATTTTCAAATGATTAATGTATCAATTTTCCTAATTGAAATATCTTTAACTGAACCGTGAATTATCCCCATGCTCAAATGACATTGATGTTGATGTTCTTTATTTATTCTCAATGATTCAACTATTAATATGGTTTATTTATGGTTGCATCATCCTAGCATCTTGCATCACTTCAAAATTGCTAAAAACCAACTAAAAATTGCATACTTTTCATCACAACATTTTATTGCATATTGCATGACATTTATTTTGCATATAATAAAATTAAAAATGCATTCTCATCCAACTGCATCAATCATTTTACGCTTGTTTATTATTTGTGCATTTTGTTGCGTGCATTATGACTGCACATGAAGACTTAGATCTATGATTAGAATCACTCGAATTGAATCATCGATAGATAGACAGGGAGGCTCATGTCCCTGTGTTCGACCTTGATAGACTTACCAAGGTAAATTCTCCACATATTCTCATGTGTGATTTTTCATGGATCGTTTTCATCACATGTACTGAGATAAAATACGACTATTAACGTGGTGAAAATGCGGCTCATCAACCGTCAATAGGAATAGAACTCGCTATGCACAATCCTATATCGCTTCAATAGTATGAGGAACCAATATTGGAGTCACTACGCATATGGCATTACTCTTTTGAGAAGCAAAGAGCATGATCCATGTGCACTTGTATGCAGCAGCTGTCACTTTAGACATGCATCTCCACGATACAATCTATGACAACAAAATCCTTTGCCTTGACATGAGTGATGAATATGTGATTCATCACTCTAAAAGAGATTAACTAAGCTCAGTTCCTCAAAATTTATCTGCATTTTATCAATTATTAACATTCATGCATATGTAAATAATAATTGTATTTTATCATGCATAATTGCATAAAATAAGAAGCCAAAAATCCCAACCCAATTGACCTGTAAAATAAGCTGACTTCCCTGATTTTTAATTGATTCATGCTAACTCCAAATCACCTGAAACCACCTCCATTGTGTACATATCACTAACAAGAATAAATGAAAAATATAAAAAAACACTAGTAGAAATAAGTGGAAACCCTAATTTCAGGATGATCGGACTAAAACACTCATATCTTTCTCATATAGTGTCCGATTTGATCCTACTCACTTTGAACTAATGTAAATTCAATTAGCTTCAAAACAAGACTAAGTTCAAGCGAATCAGAGCTCATATGTAAAAGTTGGATTTTGGGCCTTTATTGTACATTGTGTATTTTACTCGATTTTGACCTATTATTTTATATACATATTTGACTTTTTTTATTTTATTTCTCTTTCATTTATTTTCTTTGACAAAAGTTTTACTAAAATGTGCAAAAATCCAAACCTAAAATAAACCCAAAATCAAAGAAATTGATTGAGTCTGAGTGTTCACTAACAGTTTGTACAAAAGTCATTTTTATCGTACTTTATTCTATTTTATTATTTTTCTTCATTAGTAAAATACAAAAATAGAGTAATGTGTAAATATCTGTCTTTGATTTTATCGTATTTTTCTTGTTTTTTATCTTATTTAAAAATGATAAAAATTTACAAAACCCAAAAAATCAAGGTATTTTATACACATGGAGGACCCCAAAAATATCACTTTATGCAAATGACTTATTTTGATTTTGATCTTTTCATGGAAGTTGTAGAGCTTATCGAGACAAGTAACTTTTATGAAGAAAAATTTTCGATCCGAGGTCGTTTGCTATTTCTTTTTGAATTTTCTTTTCATTTTAAATTTTAAATTTTCTGTGAGTGACATGTGGCAGCTCCTGGAGCTACCACGTGTCACCCATTTTTGAGCTTTTAAAATTTTATTTATTTAAAAATTAAAATAATAAAATAAAATAATAAAAATAATATCCACGTGGAGAGATCTGGGTCGTCCGATCTCAGCCGATTGAATGGTCTTCCATCCTCTCCTTCCTTCCTCGATCAACCGCCACCCTTCTTCTTTTGTGTCACCGCATCCGTCGCGGATCTCGCCCATGTGCTTCTTCTCCTTCATCGCAGGTCACCACCTTCCTATTCTGCCCGATCGTCCTCCTAATTAAATACCCTTCGTATCTCAATCATCCCCTCGTCAGATCTCCTGCTCCAATCAGATCCATCCCCTTCCCTATTCGCTCAAGCCACCGTCGAATCTCTCTGCCGCCACCCTCTCGATCTCGTGACTCCCACTCCTCTTTATCAAATATGGAGCAGCCGCCTCTCAATCGGATCTCCTTCTCGATTCGCTTCTCTGATCTCGTCAATCCCCTTCCAAATTCAGCCACCTCCTCTACTATAAAGCCACTCCTCTGCCGGAGATCTCTTCGTCCGTAGACAGAACCAACAACAGAGGAGGACCAGTGGTGACATCCCGACCCTCCTCCCTTGGCGAGGTCCTATGGGCTTACCCACCGTTGTAGCGCTGCCATATCCTTCGCGCGAAGCTGCCCAGCTCCGGATCTCCTCCATCGAGCCAACAACACCCTTCATCTTCCACCCCCTACGTCCATCTCCAACTACCGTGAATGCCACCTTTGCTCATAGCCATGCCCGCTCACGCATCTACTCCAGCGCCTCCGCAGTCCAGGGCACATCCATCCCATCCCCATCCTCCTCGCACACAGTAGCCGCACCCTCCTCCTCAGTCGATGACTTCACCGACTCCAGGACTCCGTAATCAAATCTTCATCAACTTCCTCCTCCAAGAGGCTCACCCCGACCGTGTCGGCTGCTCCGCTACATCGAACAGTAGAGATGAGCACCACAACTCTTGGGGCTTAACTCCCTCGACCGGAGGCCTCCTCCAGGCTATGCCCTGATGCCATCTCACTTCGTCCCAGGCTCCAGCGAGTGCCTCAGCTCCTTCAGCCTTCACGCCCCGCCTGCAGCGGCCTTCCAGCTACACCTGGGATCGCCTCCGTCGTGAGCCTCCCTCGGCATCCCCGCTCCTCCAAGACCAGTAAGGGAGGACCTCCGTCTAAGCCGGAACGTGCCTCCTCCGCCCCCAAGGCCGGGTACGAGACCTAAGGCCCGCCCTACGTGAGGCGTACGTGCTAGAGGGATCACATGACCATCCACCCCACCCCTCCTGGGGAATTTTGCAAGACAGACCCTGGAGTTCTACCAATTTGTAGAGACATAGCACACGACCACTTGAAATTTTGCACAAATCCCCCAGGGGTCTCGGTAATTCCCTTTCGGTTCTTGCACTGCATTTTAGGTTTATTTATTGTAATTGCAAACATACTCATGGCTTCTTCTATAATTTTGAAGATCATTTTTTGCTATTTTCTCATTAAAAAATTGCACTTTGTTTCTCAATTAATTCTCTACATTGCGGGATGCTTGTTATATTCTTATGATATATGCTTAATTATTAATAATTATTTGGTGGAATCTTGCATATTTTACCCAATTGCTAGATAATTAAACAATGCTTGAAAAATTATCGAACATTCAGGGATAATAGAACTAATTGTTATTTACATTGTTTCCAAAAAGAAAGTCTTTTGCGTACATCACTTGCTCCGTAAAAATCATTTTGTCTATTTCAATATTTAATTTTTAATAGATGTTAAATTTCACATTTTTAGGATTTAGAATTTTTCTGAGATAAATCACATCGTGATATATCTTAGATAATTGTATCCCTTAGAAATAAGTAGGTTTAATGTTTTTTATAATTAATTATTGTGAATCACACCATTTGCAGCATTTAATTCATTTAATATTTATATTGCATCAAAAATTCCAAAAAAAATAGAGTGCATTCATTTCATTATTACTGACATCTCGGTCAAGTTTTGTAATTTTTGGACATCATTTCATTAAGATTAATTTTCTATTCCTTAAAAATTGCCCGTATCTCATTTGCATTCAAAAATTACATTAAAAATATCAAAAAAATTTCCATTTCGAAATCCGTGCATTAAATTTGATAGACATTAACTTAAGTTGTTCATTTGTCTCCTTGAGTTCGACCCTGTTGACCAGGTTAAATAAACATGAAAATCACCCCGCATTAATTGAATTAATTAAATTGTATTTTAATTTCTTGATTGATCCCTAAGTGCCTGACTACAACGCAAATGTCACATTTACACATTCGCGCGTTAATTCTCATTAATTAACAAAGGATATCATTTATATGATTCTCCATATCCCATTCAAATTTTAATTAATCATTATAAATCATATTTATTATGATTAATTTTTCCAAGGGAATTACATCTCCATTCATATTGGAGTATTTATTTTAATTGGATCTAATTAATTTCATCTTATTAAATTAATCAACAATCCAATTCAACCAAAAACAATTATGATTTGCTTGATATTACTATATAGTATACATCCTGACATTTATACAATTGTATTATTCCAATTAGTTGATTAAAGTACGCATAGACTTCTCATGCTACCCATCTTTGAAATAGATCAAGGTCGGACAGATTGTGCTACTAGGGAGCGCTTCTGTTGCAGTGCAGGGTACCAATTAAATAACCCATTGACATATCAACGACGCAGACACCATCACCGTATCAATTTAAGCCAACATAATCAATGTTCACTAAATCAGCCGCATGGGCTGCATATGTGGCCGCATATGCCCATGAAGTGTGCAAACCACACTGATTACTTGAATCGGTGCATTATGCACCCTCCCCGCATATGCGGCCCGCATATGCCTTGCATATGCCCCGCATATGCCCTGCATACTGCTCTAGCAGCTCCAACTTTTCAATCTTCTCATTCAGGTCCTTAATTCTGCAACTCTGCCTCTTCATTCAATTGTTAGAATATGACATGCATTTATATACAATTGCAATGCATTATACCATTATGTATATGCAATGTTTTATGTTTTTCTCATGTATTATTTTCATGAGTATATGCAATGTATCGTCGATTATTTTTTATATATGCCGATTGAGGTTTTGCTCATGTAGTGCATATATGTGTATTGAAGTTTTATTATTACGAATCATATAATGTGAAGTTTTTATGGTAAATTTTTTTTGTGATTAAATATGAGGCAATTAAAAGTATATATGCACACCCATCTAATATAAACCGTTTTTCTTAGATCTTCTTTAACTCCACTTAGATACATAACTTCAGTGGTAATGTTATTCATAGATATATTTTTATTTTTAAATTAAAAATTAGAAAACTGCTTAGAACCGCATATACCCCGCATATGCCCCCGCATACTGCTTAATCAGTATTCGGTGACCAGTCCGAATGCATACGCATACTGCTTTCCTGAACCTTGAACATAATTGGTACAAATTGTATTAAGAGGTTTTATCGATTACATGCTCTTGGTGACCGACACGATACATATGTAGTAATCACTCAGAAATCTTAGGCACCTTAAAACACTTTTGAGATCCTAAATTTTTATGCATATCAAGAAAACAAGTTCTTGGTTTGCATGCACAAATTATCCTAAAATTATTGTAGATAAATTAGGGTTTTGTCTTGAAACTCTTATTCATTAGTTATTGATGTTTAATAAAAAATTTTCGTAAATATTAGTCATCAAATTAATCAGGATAAATTCATAATTTTCTTGATTTACAATGAATGATAAACACATTAAGAAAGTAATCTTGATGATCCAATCATCATTCGACCCATCTCCACTAAATATGGAATATGTATTACAAATAGAGTCAGAATCACATGAAATAAATTTGAGTGGTTTGATAGTTTAATTCCCTACTTAATCAAGTGTTTATTTCACATTTCATGGCAGAGAAATAGTATGCAAAAATTAATTTCTTGCAAATTCGTGAATACATGCAACAATAATATCAATGTGGGAACTTTTAGTGCCAATAATTGGCTACTATTTTGGAGACATATTTAGACATTCTAAATATATTTTATTATCCAAATAATTTGTCTAAAGCTACATATATCCATATTATTGAATAGCTTGTAGTCGTCTCTAGGATCTAAAGCTACACTTAGAGTAAGAAGACTAGTAGCATCCCTGCTAAAACGACTGTTTAGTTCTAATAACTGAGAGTTTATGGTAGCAATAAATATATCTACTCGAAAATGACAATATCATGTAACTTGATGTATTTGATCACATGACCTTTTTCGACTTCGAGAATGATGAGAATTCATATCTGGAACATCAATATTTCATTGGCAAAATAAAGCAACCTTCTCAAATAATGAATGACAACCATCTTCACGTGCTTTTTGAAGGTTCTTTTTTGTGGAAGCTAGATTCTTCCATTGCAAATCTTATATAATCTCCATGATGTATTCCATTATATGCATGATAAGAATAAATTCAAAAAACTTTATAGACTCGTATGCTTCATCTGCCTCTCTACGTCGTAAATAAGTATCACCATCATTTATTGTCAAAAGCACTTTACATACTGCACAATACAATTGATAAAACTACATATAGATCTATAATGAGAACTCCATCGAGTTTCACATGGACGTTGTAGAGTACCAATATGGTTGAATCCAATGGCCGATTGAACTTCATTAATAGAAAGTAGGTAGGCAACATCCGTTGCTTGAGCATTTTGTAATTGATTGTGATGTTTCGAAGATGCATTGATGACGTTGACAACAACATTTAATTTACTAAAAATTTTGTGAAAACGAATCACTTCTTTGAAGCTGTAACTACATCTAGTTGGAGGCGATGAGCCATGCAATGAATGTAAAATACGTGTCTACTGTCTTTCATAACCAAAGCTTGTAATCCATTCCATTCACCACGCATGTTCCTTGCTCTATCGTAATCTTGACCTCTTATTCTTCTATAATCAAAATTATTTAGCAAGAGAGTTTTAAAAAGTTTATGTTTTAATGTTGCAGCTCTTATATCAGGGATATGAATTAGATCAAAAAATCTTTCATGCAAGATACCATTTCGATCTACAAATCTAAGGACAATTATCATCTATTCTCATTTTGATTCATCTCTAGCTTCATCAATTATCACGCAAAATGCGGCATCTCCAATCTCTTCGACAATAGCATTTCTAACCTTGTTGGCTATAATAAGAAGAATTTCTTTTTGTAAATCAGGAGATGTGTATTTGACATCTTTGGTGCATTTTTCAAGACAACCTTATCTGTCTTTTCACTATAAGATGCAACTAATTTGATTAACTCGATACAATTTCCACGATTACTTGAACCTGATCTTTCATCATTGCCTCTAAATGCACATGCTTGAAATGTTAACCATCAAACAACATCATTTGTAGTTTTTAGTCGTAATAGATTTTCTCTTATCAACAGTCATCTTGTTTTTGAAATACATTTTCAGTGTGTTGTGATTTATTCATTAAATTTCTCAAACGTTCTTCGGCCATATTATGGGTTGATACATTTCCTCCCGCATGACTGTTAAAGGATAAATATCTTCCATCACTAACCTTCTTCCAATTATAAAATCCATCAATAACAAAGGTATTTGTACCATTCTTGGAATTCGCTTTACTAAGAAAAGATAAGAGAAACAAAATGCTGCATCTTTAAAGGGGAGTATTCTAGGCATGAATAATTCTTAAACCACGACGATTGAAATCGTCGACGTTGTTTCCCACTATTATTATATGGGTAATTTCCATAACAAGCTGATAAGGTCTCGAACTGATATAAGCACGAATTACATCTTCTCTCTTTTTCGAGGGATAATCCTAAATCATCTTATGCAATCCAATATATCTTTCTACTTACATAATGTCAACATTTGGAATTTCTAACAGTGGAACCTTGTAATTTGGCTCATCATCATTAAGATCACTATAGTCATCTAAATTTCTCGAGGAATACTCGCATTCATTTTCTTAGAGAAATATGTAGTAATTGTTCTCTTTGACATTTTTAATCTGAAAACAATAATAAATAAAACATGATAAGGGAGATATATATTACGTATATATCTAAATTAAAGATGACATATTCTTATAATTAAAAACACTACATAGCTATCGATTGCAATTTTAGATAAGATAGATGCCACTGCCTAATTTAATCTATTGTAATTGATTAGGGTATGATAGTATGCTATTTTGATTAACATTATGACATCAGAAATGTTAACCTGAGTAATAAAATTTATTCATCTATTTAATATAAATGACATCGATTAATAATATAGATGTTAAATTAAAGATCATGGTGTAAGGAGATAGAAACGTGCACAGTGAAGTAATTTTTTTTATTATATTTGAAGTTTACGAATGGTTGATTTTATCCGTAACATTTTTTCCAAGGGGTGAATGCTATTATTCCCTCAGAGTATAATTTATTGGCAGTTTTCTTCTGAAAGTGGATGCGTCTGAAATGGATTGTATCCTCCTTTCATATTCTCAGAGCACTGCTGATTTCAACTTGGTTCTAACAGTGTGTGAACAACTTTTAAACAGTTCTATTTGTGATCCATTTAGAACTGCTCTTAAAGTCAGATAATTTGGAAATGTTGACTTGATGGTACAGAGTGAATTTGTTTGACATTGAATATTTGCATTAATGTTCTTTTTGTGATTTTGAACTTTTAAAGCATTTCTGACAATGATAGAATAATGAGAATATAAAAAATCCCATAGTGAAAATATTAAGATATGGATTCTTTTACACTGTCTGGAGCATGTCACGTGTAAAAATCTGAATTTACTGTGGTTCATACTTTCCTAATCTTAAAAACGAGTGCTTAAGAATGTGGGATCATGTTTCGTTCATAACTACATACACAAACAAACAAACAAACGCACACACGCACACACACATATACATTCTTACGGAATGAAAATGAGAGATTACCGATTTGAAGCGTATCCCAATTTGCAATGTCGAGCACGACACGAGCGCACCGTACATAGCAGCAAGCAGCCCGACGGAAATGGGGAAAGGGGCCAAAGAGCATTGGGGATCACAACTTCAAGTCTGTGATGCCCACAACCTGCACCCAATTCCCAACTGGGTGGGAAATGCAAGTAAGCAAGTGCGACTGTCAAAGTGCGACTATGGACCACAACGATAGTTAGGAGTCATCCTAGTTAACCAAAGCATGGACGGACGGAGTTGCTGACTAGCAATGATCAGTGATGCAAGATGAAAATGTGTTGGAGGAGCTTAGACTTAACAGGGAAGAGAGAATGAGTATTATGGGTACATTAATATAAAGAATGAATGGATACAACAACTAGGGATGAGCATTGGGCTGGGCCGGCCCAGCCCAGCCTGAAGCCCGGCCCGCATAGCCCGGTCCGGCCCGAGTCTGAATTATTTATGGGCCGGGCTTGGGCCAAAGATGTAGGCCCATTTGATAATTGGGCCGGGCTTGGGCTTAGCCCGGCCCATCCCATTAGGCCCGATAGCCCGGCCCGCGTAGAAGCCCAAAATTAGGCCCGTTAGGCCCGATAGCCTAGTCCACATAGAACCCATATGTGTCTAGACTTTGATATCTCACTTTAATATATTCATCTGGATTTAATGAGGGAGTTGACGATGTCGACAGATTAATCCACTTGAGGTACATTTTCAACCTATTTGTTTACTATTATTTGCACATGTTTCTATAATATCTCTATGAAACTCTTTCCATTAGATATTGTAGAATCATAGATATGACAAAATCCGTGCAAAACAGTAGGATAACTAAATAATAAAGACCTAAATAACTAATAAATACTTCATAACGAAGATTACAATCAAAATAACCTAATGAGGGTACGCCAAGTTTATGGGCCCACCAAGTCTAGACCCATAAGTTTTTGGCCGGTATAAGCCCAATTGACGATTGAGACATTATGAATCAGCCCGGCCCAGGCCCGGCCCATAATAATTGGGCCGGGCTTGGGCCTGGGCCTTCAAAAAAAATTTTAGTGGGCCTAGGCTCGGTCCAAAGCCCACAAACTTAAATGGACCTGGGCCTGGGCCCTATAGGGCCCGGCCCAGGCCCGGCCCATGCTCATCCCTAACAACAACCCAATCGGAGTTGGAAAAACCAAACGTCATGCATGCATTAATATAAAGAATGAGTGCATGCATTAAAAACTTACACACATGCATGTATTAAAATATGTTCATCTCCAATGATTATATCCATCTCCAATTTTTTTACTTCATGACTTCATGCAATGCTATAATATTTACCAACTCTTAACCTTTTTCTTTCCCTTAATAGATGTAAATTTAATACGTTGGGTGGGCTTGGCTCCGACCCGCCCCCTATCTCCGTCGTCCCTGCTTGTTCTCCCACACACACCCTTGATCGTGTTCAACCAATAATATTTTCAATTGTTGCACCTATACATTTTTTTTCTAGTCAGCTACATTTTTTATCGTTGCCTTTTTAACATAATCATTTTTAACATTTTAAATTATTGGGAAGCGATGTGCAGTGGTATAGAACTTTATGCATCGGTACATCTTGAATGTTTGCTCACTCAACTAATGTGTACCTCGTGTACCTCGGTTTAGAAAGTACCTCTTCAGCATTTCCAAGCAAATCAATTAAATCCTTCTTATAGGACATCCTTTAATTGTGCACTTGTTTAAACATATGCTAAGAGGACAACAATCTCACAATGCATTCATTCTTTAATGAGTTTATATATATGGCCACCAAGAAAAGCTCCGCAAAGTCGTACTCTGATCGATAATTCGTGTTCAAGCTATTTTAAGTTTTTTGTTTTGAAAGTATTTTGTTTTAACTCGCTTAATTTGCATTGGGATATTTACACCCATAACTCTGGATAGTTTCATAATTATCTCAGGAACCCACGATAATACATAATTACATGAGTAACCTCGAAAAAGTGCTCCGTCATACACCCATAACCCTCCGTTATTTTAGTCAGTTAACTCAACCAGACCTAAAGGTAATCTAACCAATCCTATATCCAACGACTATAATTAAAAGCAAAAAAAGGAAAAATACCCCTCTACCTCCTTCCGAAACCCCCCCCCCCCCAAACTTCCTTCTTCATATCCCCCACCCACCCCGCCGACCACCATCAATCCCCTTCCTCCTCCAGTCCCCTCGACCTCCACCTCCCGAAGCAACCCCCCCCCCCCCCCCCACCCGCCTCAGGAGCTCCTGCAACCCCCTGCCTCGTCCTCCCCAACCCCCATCGAACTCCGCCCCACCACTGCCTGCAAGCCCCAACCCTGTCCCGTCGTCGCCTGCAATCCCCGCCTGTAAGCCCCAGCCTCCTTAAACCCCATTGACCCCCCCCCCACCGTGCAAAGCCCCTGCCCCTCTACGTCCCGCCCCGTACCACCGCTTGCAAGCCCTAGACCCTATACCTCCTGCCCCGTCCCACCACCTTCAACAGCTCCCACGTGAACAGAGAGATCGGCAGGGGGAATGGCTTCATGTCATCTGCTCATCTCCTACCGGGGGAGCTCGGATCTCTGCTTGGACTTGAGCGGGGGGGTTGAGGTCGAGGCCAACCTGGGCTGGAGGTGGGCGGCTCCTCCTCCACGCCTTCACAGGCGGCTTCCTCGCCTCCACGCCGTCTCCATTCTCGACCGCGCATACGACCTCTCCCTCGATTGCGGTGATGCAAACTCGTCGACCTGTAGCTCCCGCCTTGACAAGGTCTGCACGATGTTGGTTGTGTTAATACTATAACAAGATGGCATGATTTGTAAATAATAATGATTATTAGGGACAATTTTGTCTTTTTCTAATGGAAATCATCAAATATAACGGCCATGCGAAACGAAACAAAACACAGGGTAATGTCATGTAAGAGTTAAAGATTATTCAGGGTTTTTCATGTAATTATGAATTATCGAAGGTTCCGGGGTAATTATTGAAACTACTCAGGGTTATGGGTGAAAATATCCCATTTACATTCTCAAGTTTCATTATGCTTTAAAGGTTTTATTTAGAATATTGTATTTACTTTATTCTTGGCTAATATTCGTTTTCTATGAAGATCTTTCTTCCTAAATGGAAAATAAACCCTCGATGAGGTTACATAATATGGCCCGTTCTCTGTGAAAGCATCTGTTCTCGTGTAGAAGATAAATTTGATAAGTTTGTACTTTGTAAATGGTTTGGACTACACCAGAAGCGTGCCTAAGTGAGAACTTATAAACAATGGGCAGGCCAAGCTCTGGTATAAGACGTAGCCCTTGTATAGGGTGAACATTTATACATCTATGTGCCCTCTAAATTGCTGTCTATTTGTTGTTTTTAATGTTGCCATGTAAATTGCTTGTCGATTTGTTGTTCTTAATTATTGAGCTTATCTACTTTAAATGGATAATTATTCCGCTTAAGCATTATTCACCCTTCCTCTAGTGCATCTTCTGTTGGTATCCATTAAGGTTTGTCCGCAACATCATCTTGTAGAATTTGATCTTGCACCTTTTTTTTATATACATTTAAAGTTATTTCACACTTATTGGACTTTCTAACTATGCCATACTAGTCAACTTCTTGCTCGCAACATTACTTGATTTTATTTATTGACGATTATTGCATGCAAAACGTGTCTACAAACTTCAACTAGCATCCTTATCTACAATAATAATCGTCATGGCATTACACATTAATTTTTGGGAAAAATGGGTATGTCCTTTGGGAGAGCTAACTTAGTTCTCTCGTTCCATTCTCTCCATATTTTTTATTTTTTTTTGGAAAAATAAATCCTGGAAATTCATAAATATCTCTATATTATGTCATTCAGTTCGCAAGAAACCGAGACTCTACGACCTTCATCTAGACCAACATTTTTAACGGTCGTAGAATTGTTGAAATCAATCCCGTCTGGATAGATGCCGTGGGAGTCTCTGTTTGCACGAAATTTGAATGATATAATATAGGGATATAATAATGAAAATCCACAGAAGATTTTTTCAAAAAAATTAAAAAAATAGAGAAAATAAAACAGGTAAATCAAATTAGCTTCCCAAGGGACAGCCCTATTTTACCCTTAATTGGTTTTCGTCCTATAATAATAGTCATCCGTTAAAAAGGAACGGAACGGTTTCATAAAAGTTTTGTTCCATGAGAGATTTTCCATAAAATAATCATTTATCATATGACGTGACATATACTTTATGAATATCCTCAAGAGATTTGGTGCAATTTTGATAATCATTGCATTAATTGATGTAGTTTTAATATGTATACAATAAATGGGCCAGTGGGTCTGGATCAGGGACGAAGCCAGGAATGTTGGTTTGGGGGGTCGAGTAGAATAGAAAGATTTTAAAAAAATAAGGAGATTTTTTACTTAAGCTGCAAAATTATTTTGACTTCATATCATACCATCTCTTAAGATGTTAAATTATTTTTTAACATACCACAATATTTTAAAAAGTTTTGAAAAGAAAATTTGAGTAATAAACTATTCATAAACTTACTACGTCAAAAGTAAGACTTGGATACAAAAGTTTTTCATACGAAATTATAAATGTAAGTAGACATTCCTCTTCTTTATATCATCTTCTTTGTAATTTAGAATTGTTCTTTATAATTTAAAATTGTTCCTCAAAGTAATTTTTTATAAAGCATTCTACGAGTATTACGATTATTACCCGATGGAGATTATGCATTTTTTCCTTTTTATCGCTAATTTGATGCATCTAATCAAGTTTTGTTATCCTTTTTTTTCCTTTGACGTAGATTGGTTGGTAGAAATGCAAATGTACTTATACAAACATATATGGATATTGGTTTTACTATATCCTTATCCATTTTTAATTAATAGAGATATTGACGAATATTAAACAATGTTACAATATCCTTAAAATAGATAGGGATGTAAAACGAGTACCAATTGCATATAAATAATCCATATATTAGCTTAAACAAACATGCATTAGATGAAATATAGATGATATAAATATACTAATTATACTTACATCGTAATATTTTACCAATAATGATGAAAAATGGCATAAAACAATAGGTTTATCATTTGTACCACTTTTAGAATCAGTAATATCAGTTATGTTCCTTTCTTTTTTGTAATATCAGTTGTGTCCATGTATTCTTACAAAATCTTTAATTATGTCCTTTTGTAATATCAACTATGCCTATAGTTTACCTTGAGAGAGGGACAAACTTCAGTTTCGTAAGAATATAGGAGAAGAATTGATATTGCAAAAAAGAAAGGAGTTTAACCGATAGTACAAAATCTAAGCGGCACACTAGTGGTAAAAACTTAAAATTATGTTATCTGTTGTTAAAAATAAATTTACAATTATGTTTATAAATGAAAATGGATATTCGAATACAGATAAAGATGTTTGCGGGTTTCGGGTAATGCAGATATGCATCTATAGAAATAAAAATTAAGAAAAGAAGAAGTTGAAAAAGGGAGATATGCTATTGGGAGATTTGGGATTACACCCTCGCACCCATGTCCGTTATCTCAAATGGGAATTACTCAATTTTTTTAGCTCTTTAAATTTGAAAAGAGAGTAATCTCACGGAGGAGCAATCTAATTTACTAAAAAAAGGAGGCAAGGGGGAACCAATACTGTTTCTCCTGCAATTTAGGGAGTGAAGGAGAGGAGCAACGGGGGGGCCTGGCCCCCTCCCGTCCCCCCTCCCTCCGTCTCTGGTGAAAAATCGTCCATCAGCAACCTGTACAGTCCGTCCAGGGGGGACATTACGCATCTGTTGTATGAGAATTTGTTCGCCACACAGATAAGTGGAAGCACATGTATCAATCAACCATTCTGATTTTGTAATTCTGATGGCAGATGCGATCAAGATACCTGATCGTGCCATTGTTGCAGTGTCTGTAGTATTGTCATGATATGAGGTAAAGGTCTCGTTCGATTGCAACATGTTGAGACACTGCATCAGATCATCGAAGTCCCGTCTAGGGACCTCTACTGGAGGACTATCTCCTTCATTGGCCATTTGAGCACTAGGAGTAGGTTACCCCTGCTTGCTGTAGCATACAACTTATGTGTGACCAAATTTATGACAATAAGAGCACTAGATTGTGCTATGACCTCGTCCTGGAGTGAAGCGTCCTCGACCACAGCTCCTGAAAGAGCCATGACTTCCTCGTCGCTCTAATCGCACTGATAGATTTTATTCTCACCAAACTCTAAAATTGACAAGATAATTGACCGAACCTTCGCGGTCTTCACATTGAATTGAGTTGGTGAACTGGGGGTTTGTATTTGTTTGATTGCTTGTGTGCATACTCGATCCTTCTGTGCATTTGCACTTTTTTCTCTATATCTTTTGACTCGACCTATATAGGAAAACCAAACTCGCTCTCACCGATCTCCTCTCTTATCACCTTCTCAACTTGTCTCTTTGTCCCTCCTACATAATATAGTTGAAATGCAACTCTATAGGAATGGCAGAGGCTTGGTATATTCTCTATGTTTCCCGAAGTCTGTGATGTTTTGGTACTACGCATGGTTGTGCAGCCTCGCCTTTTGTTAAAATCTTGAGGATATACTATATGTTGATGTCCATCTTCATTTTCCTCTTCCTCGAAAAGAATGAGGAAGATAGCTGACTACTTCTCCATCTTCAATTTGTATAATCCTTAATATGGTTTGACTATGTTAAACTCGTTTGTTATGTAATCTAGTAATAATTGTTTTAAAATAGTAAAAACTAATTGAAGCAAATCCTAGTATCTCTAACTACTATGATGTCGGAGTAATATAGCAGAATAAAAAAAAGTCCGAGTATAATTAAAATCAACACATATTGAACAAAAAATGAATCAAAGTTTTTTACCATAAAAATAGATGTATTAGGAGAGGAATGACCATGCTTATTTTTACATGAAAAATCCTTTTTATATGATTCACACCACACTATTCGACATCTATTTAACCTCATGATTTTTGTGTTATTTCAATGTTACCAAAATAGATCTGATTCCAGAACTATTACAAAAACTCATGTTTGTGAAGAGTCCTTTCCATCTTTTTAGGTTAGTTGGGTCGAGTCGTAGTGTAAGAAAGAGTGTGACCATTCAGAACCTACAAGAGATAATGTGAATTATCCACATGTGTTTGTTTATCTGACTTGGGCAAAAGCCATGGTTGGTCATGAGGAGGCAATTTCAAAATCAACACACACATTGGTCCCAAGGTTATTTTTGTTCTTTTCTCTTTTTTAGAATCAAAGTAAATGGAAACCTAGTGAAATCATATTTAAACTTGTGTATACAATATATTAAAGGAACTTTTGAAAATCAAAATCGAAACTCAAAACCACTCTGAAAATTAAGACAAATATTTTTAGCTTGAGGAAACATAATTATATCTTAAAAAATATTTTCTATTTTTAAAATTAAATAAATTAATAAAGAAAATTGATTTATTGAAATCAAGATGTTTAATTGAGCATTTAAGGTCTAAATACCTAAAAATATATAAAGTTGATGTTATCACAAGGTGATATTTTTCTCGGTAGAGTACTTAAAAAGATGCATGAAACACATTTTTATGGATTTTTTATATTTTTCATGCAACTTATACTAAATCATCAATTTATTGGCAGTTTCTTGAGCCACATTCAATGGAATTGAAATATTTTTGGCCAATAGCTAAGATTTAATGAAATTCACCTTTTATGATTTTTTGAGATTTTTTGGATGAAAATTAATTTAATACGAATTAAATTTTGAAGAAAGCCCAATTTGATGTAATTAGTTCATGAAGAAAACCAAAAGTTAATAAATTTTACAAAATGAATTTATCACAAATATTTAATGTTAAAGGAAGAAGCAAGTACTTTAATTTTGAAAAATGACAAGAAATGGATTTCTAATGAATTAATTACTAAATTGACAGATTTATGTATTTAAAAGAACATGAAGATTTTTTTTTGAAATATTATTAAATATGTTATAGAGCAATGAAAGAATTGCACGATGTGATTTTTTGGGAATGTTTAGGCAAACGTATGAACAATTAGGAACTAATTACTCAAAATGGATCAATTTACAAATAATCACCAATTTATTTCTAGTAAAATATACATATCTTAGAAATATGCAACAAAATATGCAAGATAACATGCAAATGTTACTATATTTTTTTGGAATAATGACGAGCGTAAATAAAGATTTGGTAAAAACATACAGGTCTTTCTACAAATAAAAGGACTTTAAAATGCATTAAAGTAAACAGAATGCATTAAAAAGAAAGCGGAGGGGGCTTTTATAATTTTCAGAAGTCACTTATGCACCTTACGTGTTGCAGATAGATGAGGGGCCTTTACGTCATATTGATAAAACATGAGGGTCTTCTAGTAAAAAATCTAGTGCTTCGTAACCGATATCCAAGATTATATCGTGAAGATCTTATCTTGTCCCTTGAACATTCCATACATCACCACCTATGCATGCTTCTTTGATCGCACCTCAGCTTGTTGTGGTCGATCTTGGCGGAGCTCAAACGAGCAGCAGGTATCTCTGCGAAGATCCTGAGAATGCTTAGGGTTCAGGGGCAGAACTAGTATATGCCATAGAGAGGTCATGGCCTCTCCTAGATTATTATATGTCACTTGTACAATATATTAAGTTTCTAATATGATCCCTCTATAATTGTATAATAAATATCTTTGTTAGAGAATTGTTCTAAAATCATTCAATGATTTAGTGGTGAAGTACCATGTTTATTATTTTGGAGACCAGGGTTCAAGTCTTACCTTTTAATCATTCCAAAGTACAATTTGATAATTTACACAATTTTAATTTCTTTTATATAGTTTATCCAATCATTCCAAAGTATCAAAATTATAAGTATAATTTGATATAAACTTGTATTCGAGTTTATTTATCTCTCTGATTTTTCTATCATTCCATATAATAAAAATTTATTATTTCCTTTTAACCATGGACTTTTTTTGTTTCAAAATTTCACTTGATAATTTAGCCTTTCAGGATGGATTTAGAGAAGTTTAAATTATTAGATTTATCAAATTATCAAAATCACATTGAAAATAATAATCAATTTGAAAATCTAACCTTAATAATTGATTTAAATTGTAAGTTTAACAAAATAGAAAGATGTTTATTTTAAAAATTATAACTCTATTTAAAAATATAATTTGAAAATACAATGATTTTTCGATTTTTGAGCATACATAATAGTTGTATACTTGGCCCCTCCTTTATAAAATTCCTGGTTCCGCCCATGGGTGCTATAGAGGTCTATTCAGCATGGGAAGATGTTATTCTCTTTATCCACTTCTTAGCTCCACAAATGGGGTTTCAGTTAAGCTTGGGGACACATCGAAGACATGTTCTACTACAATGAATGGAGTTGGTTGTTCCTTTTTGATCAATTAAGTAGAACTGGAGATGGAGTGCTATTTACTTCAGGAAGTACCTAGATAAGAGAAGTAATCAGGAGCACACTCTTCATGAAGTAAATGCATCGATTTATAGAGGATTTCAAGCACCTGTTTTGAGCATCGATTATCTACTAAGAGGCTTCACTCGAAGCTTAAGTATGTCACAAAGGTTCCTAGAGTTTTGATGTCTTGAACATGTAGTGTATGCCTCCATTAAATAAATATCACCAAGATAGAATCTTGTTCTTCGATGAAATCATCAATAGTGAGATGGATGAGGCATAATAAAGAATAGAGTAAATTATAAAAAAGTCCCTGAACTATACACCTGATTTCAATGTCATACCTGAACTTTAAAAAGTAACAATGTGGTAACCTGACTTTCAAATTTATCTCAATGCGGTCATTCACCATAGAAATTTAGTTGATAATTTCATCATTTTGACCTTAAATTTCAATAGTCAGGGAGCACATTGAAATAAATCTGAAAGTTACGGTACTACATTGTTACTTTTTAAAGTTCATGTATGACATTGAAATCAGGTGTATAGTTCAGAGACTTTTTGTAATTTACTCCAAAGAATAAAATAGGTCCCAAATTGGACTTATTGATGAATTAAAAATTAGGGGTTTGAGATATTTTTGGCCCCTATCTGCCCCCACTTTATTCTTTGTCGACCCAGTCATCATCATGCCCAGGTCTCGGGGTTTAGGGTCATTCAATACCAATGCTATTTCATTTCTTTTTCGTTTATTTTCTTTATTCTTTTATTTTGGCTTTTAAATACAATATTTTATACAATATTTACACTATAGATAATGAAATTATTTTATGCAAAATAATGATGTATACCCACATTTAGCTAGGTTTAATGGCCAAAATTAAATAATAAAGATGATGTAATGGGGATTCATCACCTAGGCCTGCCAACATCGATGACCGCCCATTTTCCTTGAATTTTTCCAAGCAATCCTTGCATCATTTTGTCTTGATTCCTCTTTGACTTTTGCTCCTCGATCATAGGGCTTTTACGATTGCATCGTGCCTCGATGGATGGAGCACTGTGTCTACTACGAATCTTGATCAAAGATCACCCTATACATATACCCAGCTCCGACCCCATTTGAATTTTAATCCCTCTTCACTCCTCAAACTGATAATCCAACAAATTCTTGAGTCTCCGGGTGACAATAGGAGATTCGTCAAGGGTTTAGCGAGAAGGAGAGGGCGTGGATTGAGTCGATCCACCTCCATCGGTCATCTCCACCATGAGCTTTTGTTCCCAACCATCATCGGTCCGATGAGCTTATTTCTTTTGCATTTTTGATTCCTAGGATTAGGATTAGAGTAGTCTAGCTTTAATTTCTAGTTGAACTCGCATTTTATTTTGCAAAAATCAAAATTCAAATTTCACCGAAAATGAACTTCGGTGACCTCGCTCACTGTATTCTGACTATCCTCCACTCATCAGATTGCCTTCCTTTCCTTCCCTCACGCCTTAGCTATGCCCCACACATCCTCGCTCCCCCTGATTTTCTCTGGATCAGGAGATCGAATCCTCTACCTCCGTCGCTCACCAGAGGCTCTCCACCCAACTCATTTCTCGTTCATCTCCACCAAGAAGGACCCCTGGACCTTGTGTTTTCTATGTGTTGACTAACCCTACAGGTCTAGGCGGTCAAAGACCCTTTTTGGGTCGAGTTTGGTATAACCGGAGGTTCCTGGGGCACCACCTCTTCTTCGACCTCGGAATTTGCGGAGGCCTTGTTGTCCTCGATTGAGCACACCAGTTGATGTGCAAGGCTTTCAGGAAGCTTTTGCGCCTTGGAGGAGCGCCTGAGACTGCAGTAGGAGAGAGTTGAGCAAAATCGAAGCTCCTGCGTCCTCATGTTCTTCCATGTTCTTTTAGGGGAGTCCGCGACCATTCGATCCAGAAGGAGTTCCAGGTCATCCTCGCCGATGCACGATCAACAACCGTTATCTAATCTTGGCCATCGAAAGGCGAAGCGTCATCCACCGTCTAGTAGCTGACACGCGTTAAGTGAAGAAATCCAGATCGTCGACCATCACCATTAGGGGGTGATTTTTCCATGTACCCCTCCGCTTTTTGTATTTTAGTTTTAGTCCTAAAAATATTGTCTATAGTGCAAAAACTTTTGGTTATTTTACAAGTAGACCCTTGTAATCCTTTTATTTGCACTTTGGTTCCCTTGCCACGCCACCTCACATGCACATACACGTGAGATGGTGGGTTTTTCGCAGCAGGGTCCCCCTTGAACTTGTGTATTATTGTTTAGTCCAGTAATTTGGGAAATCGGTTCAAAACTTTTTGAGATATTCGCATGAATGCCCTACTGTGTTCTGTAAATTACATTTATACCCTCGTCTGTATTTGAATGAATTAAATATTTGTGGGAAAATTATGTAGAGGCCCCACGACTTCTTATTTTTGTTCTTGATTGCATTTTTACTTATTTTTATTTGCTTTTCGGTCCCTACTAGTGTTGTTTTTTTATTTTCATTATTTCTTGCAATAAAATTATCATCTTACATTTAAAAATTTTAGGAATTTTATTTATGTGCCTGCTATATTATTAAATTACAAATAATTTTTGCATAACAAATTATACTATTTTATTATTTTTATAAATTCAAAAACCTTACATTTTTTTCTTGTTTGCATTTAAAAATAAAAATATATAAAATCATCTTTTAAAATTCTAAAAAATAGTGGTTATTTAGTATTGCATTTTGCACTAATAGACCAAAAATCACTAAAAAAATTTAAAAGAAAATAAAAATGGCAAGTCCTCTCTAACCCTAAAAATTATAAAAAAATCAATAAAAAATAAAAAAGTGAGTTTTATATTTATATTTCTTATTTATTATATATATTACCTATTAATATTAGTGTTGGAAAATTTTGAGCTATTTAACTATCTTTGAAATCCAAAACTATCCGGCTATCTATTATGTTCACTATTTTCTTGTTTTTATTCATTTAAAATATAAAATAATTGCAAAAAATTTGAGAAAAATACCAGAATAGTACAAAACATAAAAAAGATAAAAATATTTTATTTTCTTTGGTTTGAGTATATATAGTTATAGTTATATATATATAATAGCTTATATTGTACAATTACTCCTATATTTACTTATTTTATAATGATATTATTAGTATTATCAAAAATCTCAAAAATATTTTTTAGCATCCTTAAAAAAGGATTGTTCTTGGGGGTATTTATCTAATTTTCCCTTATATAAATTTATAACATATATATATATTTATATTATTATATAGTATATATATAGTACATATATATATCTTATCTATATTTATTTGCAAGAAAACTAAAAATCAAAAACAAAAAATATAAAATTATAAAAATAAAAATCAAAATATTATAAATTAAACATTCCAAAAAAATAAATAATTAAAAAACCTCTAAAAATAAAAAATCTTTATTAAAACACCAAATCAATCATTGTCTTTTTGCCAATCTTTGTTGTCTATTCCCCTTGCTTCCTATTTGACCTCTACATACTTGCATTATACACAGATTTTGTAGAGCTATAATAAATTCTAACTCCACATCTCTTCTTAGCATTGCTTCATCTTTTGTGGGTTAATTGATGATTGGCATTCAGGTTTCATCAGTGGTTGCCTCGGTGACAGTATATGTCTCGCATTATGTAGACCACACTAGATCCTCACAAGATCTGAATCGTCAAATGGTGTCGTTGTTGGGAAGCACGCGTAGGATAGATTTTTGTGTTATTTTTCCTTCGTTATATTTTTGCTTTTATTTTTCCTTCTTTATTTTATATAATTGAATATCTGTGCTAATAATTTCTCTTCTATTTTTCTTGTGAGGGACCTCGAGGCAAAGGTGACCACTTAGGTGGTTGAAGCACTCAAGCTATGAGGAGAGTGGTTGTTCTTCTTGTGAGATACTTGGAGAGAGCATGAGAGAGTGAGAGAGAAGTTCATTAGCATAGTCATTTTCCTTTTTATTTTTATGAGAGAGTGACATTTTATTTCCATTATTAATTGTAATAATAATGATGAATTGGACTTTGGACACTCAAGCCTATTTTACCAAGTGTTGTACACTTGGGGCTCACTGTATTTTCCGCATTTCATCGCCTTTATTTTCTATATTTTCCGCATTTTGTGCTTTCCGCCTTATTTTCATTTGTTTTGTGGAATGAGCTCTTAGCATTTTAGAATTGCTTGCTCGACAAACTAGGTCCAAACACCTAATAGAAGCATGTACCTATTGTATCTACTTTTGGATTTAGTCAAATTTAATTATTGATTTCTTAGATTCAGAATCGAGCGTCGTGAGAGACTCTATACAACACTTGCAGGACCCATTGTGGCTGGCACCGAAGAGACTTCAAGACTAGACACTTGGATTCTATTTTTGAGTAATTAGCATTTGGTTCTTCATGTTAAATAACAATTCATGTTTAGGGCGATTTCTTCGCTTGCATATCGTGCATATTGATTAGGTTTATAAATTTCTACCTTGCATCCCTCATGGAGAGAGCTAGAAAGCCTTGTAAGTAATTCTATCACAGCATTCATCATTTAGAATAAAGGGTGAGATTTCCATCTTCGATTCTCCTTGTACCACTTTATTGCTTTCTCCCTCTGATTTTGAGCACCTATGACTTATACAAAATAAAAAATTGTAGGCATTTTGCATTTGAAAATACTTAAAAAATTGAAAATAAAAAACTCAAACAAGGGGACTGCTAATTGAACTTCAATCAAATTAAAAATTGTAATGGACATCATTTTCTGGGGTTCATAAAGCCCTCATTGTATTCAGGTATACTCCAAACAGAGTGAGGCATGACCCTTAAGGAATAGAGTAAAAAACGATATGTGGCCGCCTCAAATATCACCTATGTATGGTGAAGTATTGGTGCTTCTATCGTACATGGACGAGTAGGGTCTTGTCACCGACTGTGCTCTCACCTTGTGTAGAGTATCCGACTTGATCTGAAGTATTAAGCATAGGCCACACCCTCACCGGGGTGTCTATCTCATCGTCTTACATACGAGTACCTTACTTGCAAGGGAAGTAGTGCTTTTGCTTATCGGCTTCCCCTCTCTTTTCTTTGGATGAGTAGCCCACCAGGACCAGTATTGAGGACCTCAAAAAGTGCTAATCATAAAATATAAAGTAGGCGGAACAAGTATGGAGATACTTTCCAGATAGTACACGCTCTCCTCTAGGGCTAGTTGATAAGAACTTGTGACAATTTTTGCCTGAATTACCACTCTAAAATTGAAAAGATAAAAATAGTCAAACTCTTATTGAGTTAATAAACCCAATTTTTCTTGGTGTTTGTTTGATTTAGAATTAGTTCCAAAGATCAAAGTCCTACACATTTGCGTATTTTTGTCATTCTTCTTTTCTTACTTCTTATTTGACTCTTGCTCATCGTGAGCCTTCTACTATTTTATACTCCATTTGTTTCTTATTCATCACCGTATCCTTCATATATCATCTACTTCCTTTTTCATTCAACATGTCGACTCCACGAATACTTGGTCAGGACTCTGTCGACACCCACATTGACTCCTTGAGCTCGGTATCTCCAATAATTCAAGGTGATTCCCAAGTACATGGCTCAGACTCCGTGAACCATCCTCAGGACTCCCCGCTTCTTCTTCCTTTCACAGATCGAGAAAACTCTCTTCCCGAGTTCTGTCCCTTTTGGATGGAGATTGATTTTACTCCATATACCTCTAAATCCCTAATAAGATTTAGAATTGCCCCTAATTCTGAATTATTCTCTCCATCTAGTACCTGCATGGAGACTGATCATGGTGTATTTCCCATTGCAGATCTTGACCCTGATCTGGAGTTTGTTCCTTCACAATCAGAACTAGAGGTGGCTTCCATAAGTAGAGGAAAAGGACAGCAACTCCCCAGCACTAAGAAGAACACAGATCATGGCACCAACCAGAATGAGGTTAACAATCAGCTTCTAGCCTCCATCCAGGACATCCAATAGTAGTTGACCGACCAAGATCTCGCCCAGATCACCTTTCAAGAAATGCTAAATGACCTGAGGAGAAGTTCAGAAGGAAGAGGAGGAAACAAAGGAGGAGGTGATGACAACCTCCACGATGATGATGATAATGATCACTCGGTAGATGGACTTCACGGAGGCGAGGGCGAAGCAAGGAGAGGTCAACTTAAGCCCACCTAGAAGTAGACATACAACCCCGAGGCCGACCACATAACTGAATGGATCCAGATCCCACCGATCCATGGACATTTCAACCTAAAGCCACAACTCCTTTCGCTCCTCCCCAGCTTCCACAGGAGTTCAAATGAGGAGCCATATATCCATCTACAATAGTTCTCCCGCATCTACAACACCACACACAACCCCAACATCCTTTTGGGCGTGGTCAAGTTGACTACCTTTCCCTTCATCCTATAGGGCAAAGCACTCTACTGGATCAACCACTTGGGAAAGGTGGTGATGACCGGGGATGATCTAAAGTCTGCCTTCTTGCCTAAGTATTGTCGTCTCGACCGTCTCAATATCATGCGATCGAAGATTTCTAGCATCTCTAAGGGACCTCAAGTGTCCTTTTATGAGACATGGGAGAGGTTCAACAATCTAATTGACAAGTGCCCCCACAGTTTGGTCCAGCATTTCTTTGAGGGCTTGACAGAGAACAATCAATATTTGGTTGATGCTGCCTACAAAGGATCCCACTTCAACAAGGACGAGGACGTAGTCTGGAAGATCTTTGAGGAAATGGCAGAAGGAGAACCCATTCTTTCCTCATGTCTCTCCTCTCATATTCAACCACCACCACATGTCCTTTGCAAGAATGTAAACATGGTAGATACCCAAGAAGTCGATAGGTGTGACAACTATGACTTGAGCATCATTGGGAATAACCTGTTGAAAGTAGATATCACTGAGAAGAGATCGCAAGACCTAGAGAAGCTCACCAGGATCGAGACATATGAAAGACCTGGACAAGCTCGATACTATCACCAAGCAGTTGGAGTTTCTAATGAACACTATCAGTGCCTGTAATGCAGTAACAACCACACATGAGCCTCTAGCTGAGAAGAAGGAGCAGACACAACCACAACTGCCTCAACCGAGTCCCAGTCAACCTCCTATCTAGCATGTATACTACGTGCATGCCTCGGAGTAGCCGCCACCACAACCACAGACATTAGCGGTGCACATGGATCTGATAAAATATGTAATCCAATCCAATCTGATTCTATTGGATTGGATTGGTTTGGTTTTATCATTCTAATAGATCGGATCGAATTCTAGTTTTTGAAATCCGTTGAAGTATGGATTGGATCGGATCTTTACCAAAATCCGATCCGAACCAATCCATTAATCCATTAACACACACACATGTAGATACATACATACATATACATACAAATTTAAATATACACCTATGGAAAATGTATTATAAGTGATGACTATTCATGACGACTAACTAATCGTCACATTCATGATTTTTTTCCAACAGACTAATCGTTGGCAATGAAGATCAACTTTTTCTTAGCACTTCAATAGTCGGGAAAAGTTAGACGGGCAACCAATTCCTTTTCTCTTCAATGTCATTTCCCTTTGCCTAAAATTACACCATTTTTTTGGAAAACCCCCCAAATTCCTTCTCCATCTCCGCCCAAAATCACAACCTCCCCCTCTCCCCTCTCTCTATACCCTGCGACCCCCACCCCTTCTCTCGTACACTTGAACGAGGCATGCTTCCCCCCCTCTATACCCTATCGCCCCCGCCTCCCTTCCCCTGTGCCTCCCTTCCCCTGTACGCCTGGATGAGGCACGCTCCCCCTCACACACCATACCGCTCCGCCCCCTTTCCATGTGTGCTTGGACGAAGAACGCTCCCCCTCGTACCTTACTGCCCCAGACCTTCCACCATGCGCCTAGACAAGGCAGTGGACCACAACTTCTACGCTGCCATGGAGGAGCTCGGACACACCGCCCACAACCCCTCTGGCGTGCTTAACAGGATGGTGGAAGAGTTCTATGCGAGAGACCCCTAGGTGGTTCTAATCTACTTCACCCAAGTGGTATCTTTACGGTTTTAAAAACATTAGTTTTATTTAGTAAAAGAGACTAATCTTCTTAATCATCTATGGCAGACATGTGTGTGCAAACTTTTCATGGCTCTCTTTTAGATGCTCATTATTTCTTCTATGCTAGTTTATCATATCAAGATTTTTCAGTTCGTGAAATTGTTTATCATATTTCTGTAGAAGTTATGCAAGACACATTAGGTAAAATCGAACCCATTGCCTTCACATCTATCATTGAAGCATGTGTTGTCATCGGTGTGCCTCCTTATTAAGTGACCTATCTATATTAATATCCTTTTAAATCATAAGACATATATGGATTTCTTTAAATCTCTTCTTATCAATTTCTGTGATTAGTGGCCGATGATTTTGATTTGTTATCAAAATGTTGGTTGACTCATTTTTGAAGTGTTTATTTGCGTTAGATACAAATATTATTTTTTCATCTGTGATGAGCGATGATGGGCTATAAGTTAAAATGATGTTGATTGTCCTGAAGTTGATGAATATCTGATTTTATTTGTTTCAGTCCGAAAATGAAACTATGATTTTAATACATACATCATAATCACACATCAATGACCATACCAATAATGTATTAGTCTCCTACATCAAACTCTACCGTTGTTAATTGTTGTTCCTATAAGCATCTCCATTTTGTTGACTATATATTTTCATTATTTGCTAAATTCATTATTGCGAGAAATATAACCATATGATCTTGTGTTGTTTGATAATTGGTCCTTGTATCCTTATTTGATAACTTGTATTGTTCTTATTTGAATTATTTGAAGAAAATCAATTATAAAAAACAAATTAATGCATTATTTAATTAAAAAACTTAAACGTCAATTGCTAATCCTTTAGTTTGAATGTTTGATTGTGTGGTTTTTCTTTTATTTTTTTACGTCTATTCATATTCTCGGATTTTAAGTCATTATTTGTATGTTTGAGGGCTAGTGTGCTATAAAATATAAACATACAAGAGTAGACTATTGAGCGGGAAAATAAGTGTAAAAATCTGAACCAATCCAATCCGTATTCTGATGGTTTGGATCGGATTGGATTTGGATATATGATGGATTGGATTGGATTCCAAAAAATAAAAATCCGTTAAGGTTGGATTAGTCACGGATTAAGCTAAAATCCGAACCAATCCGATCTATGTGCATCCCTAACAGACATAGATGGTTGTTTACTAGCCTTCTGAATTCCAGCCACAGTATTTCAAGCCTTGTTCTCCACCTTCCCTACTCATTCAAGAGGTGAATGGCATCTAGAGTGACAATGAACAACTGGCCCATGCTCAGGGACAACCACATGGTCAGAATCATGCCAACTGACCATAGCATCAGTAGCAGGGATGGTGTAACTAACAATCTAACCCTGCCCAATAGCAACATCCGCAATAAGGATGCACTTGGAGGTAGAACAATTAATAGCAACAGTTCGGATACCGCGACCAGCAGTATTAGCAGCCAGCTACTCAATACCATCACTAGTATTCCTCCCATCCCTACCAACAGTATCCTTCTTCTCCTCCTCCTCCTCCTCAACACTCACAGGGTTACCAGCAGCAACCTCCGCACTATTAGCAAAGTCACATTCCACAACATGCCCAACCCTTAGCGGTTGCTCAGTTAACCCCGACCCTTGATTGTCTGGCTAAAGTAGTAAAGAACATAGCTGAGATGAGCTGGAAGATAGACGACCTGACAACCGCCAAGACTATCATTCCAGCTCACGTCAAAGCCAACCCGAACAACTTCCATCGCAAGGAGCAGGTAGCCTGCAATGCCCCTCCTGATTCAAGTGAAAATAATTTCTTTTTATCTGACGATGTAACTCTCAGGAGTGGTAAGATACTCCAGCCATCTGCAACAATGAAGGGGAAGAGCCAAGTATCCGATGGTGAAGCGTCTTCCAAACTTGCATTAGGGACAACACCATTTTTGGGAGCAGCACTACATACAAAAACACAAAAATGAATAAAATTCAAAAACGCAAAAAGAAAGCAACAGCCCCGGTGAAGCCAATCCACCCTTGAAAATGCTAAAACCTGCAAGAGAACCAGAGCCAACCATGGAGCCGTACCTGTTATTTTTGGTCCACCTGATGTAGATGAATGCATACCTATTTGTCATCTACATATACAGAATGATATGGACACAAAAATTTGAATATGAATGAAAGTAATTTGGATGATGTACATATGTGTTTTCCTTTGCACTTAAATAAAAAACCGCAAAAAAATTGAAAAAATGCTTTGTCTGATCTTGACATCATCGAAATATTGTAAAATATTATGCTTGAGATGCCTCTTATGAAAGCCGTGGAGCATGTCCAGTGTAAAGAAAGGAATCAAAGAAGCATGTACAATGAAGTGTCAACCCCGTAAAACCAGATGCAGAAAATATGAGAAGCACATCCTCACATGGCATAGTAAACACCATCAACAATCTCCTGCACAAGAAGAAAGACAAGGGAGAACCACTTATCAGATGCCAAATTTTCAACCAGGAGTTCGAGCGCACCTTGCATGACAATGGATCTTCTATCAACCTTCAGCCATCGTCACTACTCAAAGAATTTAGGTTAGGACCACTCTAGCAAACTAGGATGATTCTACAGTCCGTGGATCGATCCGTCAAATGGCCTCGGGGGCATGTTGGAGTATGTAATCTTCACCATTCAAGTGATGTAATTCCTTGTTGATTTCATAGTACTAGACATGGACATATCCGCACCTCTATTCCATACTCCGATTATCCTTGGACAACCGTTCCTTCAAACAACTGAAGCAGTAGTTGACTACAGAACTAGAGAGATCACATTCCACTCTAGCAGTAATAAGATAAAAATAGAGATTGTGCTTGAGACGAAACAAGCAAAGGTTGTATCTGAGATGAGCATACTTGTATGTCAATGTCCTTAGGATTGTGACTTTTTAGCAGAGATCATAGATACAAATCTATTTCTAGATGATAAAGAAACCCTTGAATTCTTCTCCACGGAGGAAGTACAGAAAAGCACAGTGCAACTAACTGAAGTCTTCAATTATGAGATATTTTTGTTGATGTACAATAGAAAGGTTTGAACAATCACCCTCGTCTGAGCATGATGATTTCATTGACGATCTTTGTGATGAATAAAGAAGCTGAATTGACAGAGGTAAAAAAACCAACAAATGAAAGCTAACACGTGTCGTAACTGCTGAAGTCACCACAGAGCCGACCCCAACCCCACCAGAGCTTAAACCTTTTCCCTCCAACATGAAGTATGTATTCCTTGCTGGTGAGATAAATATGCATCTGGCCATCATCAATGTTCATTTTATCGAAGATCAAGAATCCCGTCTGATGGAGATTCTTGAACAGAACTGCAAGGCGATAGGCTGGAAGATATTAGATCTCCATGAGATCAATCCATCATTGTGCTTGCATCACATTTACCTAGAAGAAGACAACAAACCTTCCCGCAAATTCTCGTGCATACTGAATCCCAACCTCTGGGAGGTTGCGATGAAAGAAATTTAGAAATGGTGTGAAGGGATTCATATATCCCATCTCTGACTCCAAGTGAGTGAGCCCCATGCACACAATGTCGAAGAAATCTGGGATCACCATTGTAAATAATGACAAAGGAGACGAGATTCCAACTAGAGTACCGACATCTTGGCATGTCTGTGTGGACTACAGACACCTTAATTTTACTACTAAGATGGAACATTTCCCACTACCTTTCATCGACCAGATCCTTGAGAGGCTGGCCACAAAGGAATATTTCTGCTTATTGGACGGGTACTCTGGGTATAACCAAGTTGCAATTGCTTCTGAGGATCAAGAGAATACCACGTTCACTTGTCCATTTGGGACGTATGCCTTTCGACGGATGCTGTTCGGGCTGTGCAATGCCCACGCTACATTACAAAGATGTATGCGGTCATATTTGCAGACATGGTGGGTAGTTTCCTTGAGGTTTTCATGGACAATTTTTCAGTCTAGAGAGATAGATTTGACCAATGTTTAGATTATGTAGATCGATTTTTGAGGAGGTACTGTGAAGTCAACCTTGTTCTATTGTGGAAGAAGAGTCACTTTATGATCACTAAAGGGATCATGCTAGGTCACATGGTATCAAAACATGGCATGGAAGTGGATCCATCCAAAATAGAAGTGATTTTAAAACTCGAGCCACCTACAAATCTTAAACAAGTCCGATCATTTCTGAGGCATGTCGGTTTCTACCGAAGATTTATAAAAGACTTCAACAAGCTTGTCCGACCGTTGACAGAACTTCTTGACAAGGAGATTGATTTTGTTGTGGATGACCATATTCTCCAAGCCTTCAATAAATTGAAAATTTTGATCACACATGTTCCTATCTTGCAACCAACTGATTGGGCTCTGCCTTTTTAGATCACGACGGATGCATCAGACTTCACAATTGGTGTTGTTTTAGGATAAAGATGAGATGGGATTCCATTTGCTATTTATTACGCTAGTAGAACACTTGATGAAGCCTAGAAAAACTATATAGTGATAGAGAAAGAACTGCTAGCAGTAGTGTTCTGTTGGAAAAGTTCAGATCACATCTCCTCGGATCAAGGGTTATCATTTACACTGACCACTCTGTCATCAAGTATTTACAGAGTAAGAAAGACACCAAGCCTCTTCTAATTTGTTTAATTCTCCTACTCCAAGAGTTTGACCTGCAAATTTCTGACAAACCCAATGACAATAATGTGTTAGCAGACCATCTTTCCAGAATCATTGAAATAGTGCCCCCTGAGAAGAATTCAATTCCTATCATAGAGACCTTTCCAGATGAGGCAGTCTTGTCTATATCCTCTCTCCCATGGTACGTAGATATCATGAACTATCTTGTCTCCGAGAAGACTCCACCAGACTGGTCAAAGATCAAACTTGATAAATTCTTGGTTGACATTCATCTTTACAAGTGGGAAGATCCACATATATTCAGAGAGGGCACATATCGCATCTGGAGGAGGTGTATACCTCAGGAGGAGGTAATGGGTGGTAGACTATTGTCATAATCTCAAAGCCCCTGGACAAGATTCTGGAAAAAGGGTGACAACGAAGGTGCTTCAATGTGGCCTTTGGTGGCCAACTTTATTGAAGGATGTAGACAAGTATGTGAAGAAATGCACTGACAGTTAGAGAATGGCTGGGAACACTAGCATGCGAGACATAATTCCTCTGAAGTACATTCAAATATCCAACATCTTCGACGGTTGGGGAATTGATTTCATTAGGCCATTCCCTGAAGGCTAGGGTTTTGAATACATCATGTTCACCGTTGACTATGTCGGTAGATGGGTGGAGGCAATTGTCGCCCGAACCGCAGACAGCTGTAGAGTCTGTCGCTTCTTGAAGAAAATATCATTTCACAGTTCAGGATTCCCAAAATTCTCCTTTTTATGGGCAGAGCCACTTTATTAACAAAGATTTAATAAGTTGACTAAAGAATACGACATTGAGCATCGTGTTGCAACGTCGTACCACCCATAATCAAATGGCTTAGCAGAATGCTCAAACAGGGAGATCAAAATCATATCGCAAAAAACTTGTGCGTCCGGATCGTAAGAATTGATCACAGCTACTTGATTCAATTCTTTGGGCAAATTAAACATCATACAAGTCTCCTCTCGTCATATCTCCCTATCACCTAGTCTATTGCAAGCCTTGCCACCTTCTATGGAACTAATTCACAAATCCTTATGGGCAATTAATATGTGCAACCTTGATTCCGAGAGAGAGGGAAAGAATCGCAAAGTTTATATGAACGGATTGCTTGAATTCAAATACTACGCATACGATAACATCCTTATGTACAAAGAGAAAGTCAAGCGATGGCACGACAAACACATCCGTAGAAAGACTTTCGAATCTGGACAGAAGGTGTGGCTATTAGATGCGAAGTTGAAGATTTTTCCAGGTAAACTGAAGAGCAAATGGACCGGGACATCCATGTAAACCTGTGCATGACAACGGAAGCCTTCTCATATCAGAATTATTATATGACTCATAGCTTTTTATAGTCAATGGACAGCTGTTGAAGCTGTACTTTGAGCATGACACATTCCTATCCATTGTCAATTCAATTAAAATTGTATTTCAAGATGAGCTCCTAGGGTCTCGAGAGTCAGACATAGAAGCAACAAAATCACATAAATAATTTTGTTTTTCTTATTTTCCTTTTCATTTTTCTAATTCTTCCGAAAAAGTATTCATACTTTTCATCACTGCTATACCTAGGGTGTACATTGTCCTAAGTATAGGGAGGTGAGCAGCTCGAGTTATTCCGTTCGGTGATCCCTCACCTGTCTCCTCAACTCTTGATGTTATGTATATACTTAGGGATATTTTACCCTATGTATGGGGGGCATAGGTTGAGCCGGTAAGTTTGTACATTCCCACCCTTGACCCTCCCCGCCTGGTGCTCTTAGGATTTTTTCATCTTAAATATAGGGGGGCAGTCAACTTCTCATTCATTCTTTCTTTAGTCGTTGTAGTATGGACTTTTCTATACTTAGTACGAGTTATGTCTTCCTTTTCTCTCTCTTATCTATGAGGACATAGCTCAAGCTAAGTATGGAGGGTCATATATACATTGTATATAATTTAGTCATAACTCACACTTTTGTATTTTTAATAATATAGCTAATTAATAAAACACAATAGAATTCTACGTATAATTCTTCGTAATAAATTAGGTTCAAAATATTTTGCAAATAATTTGAATTTTTTTGGAAAATATCTTGAAAAAATCTTTTGAAATTTGTTTGGAAAACTTTTGCAAAAAGTTTTTAAATCCTTGTAAAAAATATTTTGTTTGTAAATTTCTTTTATTTGTGTAAGTAAAATATTTTGAAAATCTCTTTGCAAATGATTTGAAAAATGGTTGCGAAAATACTTTGAAAAATCTACATAGGTTGTTTAAAAAATATTTGCAAAATAATTTCAACTTTTGTAAATGTTAAAAAAAATATTTGTCAAAATTATTTGTAAAAATAAATTTTCAAAATGTTTGCAAAAATGTTTTCAAATATTTTGAGAATCTTGTAAACAATAGTTAAAATAAAATTCCTTACACGAAATGTATAAAAGTTGTAGATAAATCCTGTAAATAATAACTAACTCTCAACCTGTAAAAATCCCATGTGTAAAATACACCATCATCCTTGTAAATATAGCAACACTCCCGTATAAATAGCTGTACACATTCCTTATACTAACTTCTACTAAGTCTATAAAAAATTCCAAAATAAAATATCCAAAACATCTGCAAAATCTTTTCAAAAAACCGCATAAAAAAATTCAAACTTTTTCCAAAAATACATAAAAAGTTCAAAATCGAAAATTGCTTCACAAAAAGATTTTTTCTTGCATTGTACATAACATTTGCATTTTTCAAAATGATCAAGATAATTGTATAAGTCTGGATTAAAGTCAGAAGATTAGAGCTCTCTATAGACCTTAATGCACTTATTTTCGAAGGAACCCACTAAGGATTGGAATTAGGATACTTCAGGTTGCCTTGACTTAATTATTTAGGTTCAATGATACTATGATCATGAGTCGATTCATTATGTCTAACTAGAATCCTTCACATCATCTGTAAGACTCTTGATATAGTAGTTTGACTAGACTCCTTGCACTTAACACTTAGCTTTACTCAGATGGGTCGTTGAAAGATCTTGGAGTCTAAGTCGAGATGATGCTAGGATGCTTCGTCAAGGGTGTCTCAGAAACCATTCTTGGGGATTGCCGAAATCGGTACTCTAACCGACTTCATCTGGTAGCCATGACATCTAAAGACTGGAGATGGATTAAGATAATGCTTTGGATGAGGAATGATCTGCGGGCACAACTTTACTCCAAGACCCCAAAAAAAGGACGGACTAAAAAGGTGCTATATTCGTCGGGGCACAAGCAAGAATGTAGAGTAATGCAAAGTCAAAGAAAAATTCAAAGAAGCCTACACCAAAAATTCCACAGAAATATAAACTTCAGAAAAATCCTCCTTCTTGGTGAAGACTCGGTTACACCAATCGGGTTTCACAAGGGAATGAAGACTGCATTAGTCCACTCCCAGTTCTTTTCTCCTTCTTCTAGCTTCTTTCTCCACTTGGTTGTAATGACCAGCGATATCTAACCTTAGAAGGAAATATCTATCTTCACGAGGATGAGATACAAAGAAAGCAAACTCTTTTATAGTTCATCGGTTTTGTCTGGAAAGAGATGAAAAATTCACACACATGGATCTGCCATTTTGAAGTAGCAAAAGTATGCAACTGAGAGGATGGCTCTGACCAGACCATAAAGAGAACTGGATAATATGATTATGGAACCCAAGGGTTATTGTGTCTCATTTCCTATCGTCACTAATAATCCAAAGGTCCTCTTTGAGCTACAAAGTTTGATTTTAATAAGACAAGTTTAAAAGTCAAAAATCATTCCAAGATCTTTCTTTTTCTTTTCTTTATTTTCTTTTCCGTATCTATAGGCATAAGTATTTCCTAGGGACTAGCAAAGGCAAGCATATAGAGGTTATGAATCTCCATTTCATCACCTTTATTCTTTCATTTTGGCCTTTAAACCCTATCTAAATGCATGCATATAACATTATATTGCATAAAATAACATCTATTACTTACAGTGTAAATTGTGTATAAAATACTATATTTAAAGCTAAAATAAAAGAATAAAGAAAAAGAAAGAAAAAGGAATTAAATACCACAGATATTGAATGACCCTAAACCCCGAGACCTAGAAATCATGATGGTCGGGTTGACAAGGAATAAACCAGCTCCGGCCCCCATTTGAATTGATCCCTCTTCCCCCCTCAAACCCCTAATCCAACAAGTGTTCGAGCCTCCTGGTGACAACAAGAGATTTGCCAAGGGTTCAGCAAGAAGGAGAGGACATGGATTGAGTCGATCCAGCTCCACCAGCCACCTCCACCGTGTGCTTCTGCTCCCAACCATCCCAGGTCCGGTGAGCTTCTTTTTTTTGCATTTTCGATTCATAGGATTAGGATTAGAGTATTGTACCTTTAATTTCCAGTTGAACTTGCATTTTATTTTGTAAAAATCAAAATTCAAAGTTCACCGGAGCCGGGATTCGACGACATGACTCACTGTATTTCAATTGTCCTCCACCCTTTAGAGCGCCTTCATTTCCTTCCCTCATGCTTTAGCTACGCCCTGCACATCCTCTCTCCTCTTGATTCTCTCCAGATCAGGAGATCGGAGCCTCCACCTCCACCACTCGCAGGAGGCTCTCTACCCAACTCATTTCTCACTCATCTCCACCAATAAGGGTCCCTAGACCTTGTATTTTATGCGTGTTGATTAACCCTACATGTCTATGCGGTCAAAGATCCCTTTTGGGTCGAGTTTGGTACAACCAGAGGTTCCTGGAGCACCACCTCTACTTCGACCTCGGAAGTTCGCCGAGGTCTTCCTGTTCTCGTCTGAGCTCACCAGCTGATGCACAAGGCTTCTATAAAGCTTCTGCACCTTGGAGAAGCACCTGAGATCGGAGGAGGACAGAGATGAGCATGATCGAAGCTCGGGTGTCGTGTTCTTCCCTGTTCTTCCAGGGGAGTCCACGACCGTTCGATCTGGAAGAAGTTCCAGATCATCCAACCACTGATGGATGCTTAGTCTCACAACCCCACAATCAACAGCTGAGATCTAATATTGGTCATCAAAAGGAAAAGCGTCATCCATTGTCCAGCAGGTGACACGTGTTAAGTGAAGAAATTCAGACCGTCAACCATGTCCTTTAGCGGGTAATTTTGCCATATACCCCTCTACGTGTTGTATTGTAGTTTTAGATCAAAAAATATTGTCTGTAGTGTAAAAACTTTTGGTTATTTTACAAGTAGATCCCTATAATCCTTTTATTTGTACTTTGGTCCCTTGCCACGTCACCTTACGTGCCCATACACGTAAGGTGGTGAGCTTTTTGTAGGGACCCCCCAAGCTTGTGTGTTATTGTTTAGTCTAGTAATTTGGTAACTCAATTCAAAATATTTTGGGATATTTGCATGAATACCCAGCTTTGATTTGTAAATTACATTTATACCCATACGGGTATGGAATGAATTAAATATTTATGGGAAGATTACGTAGAGGCTCTACCTGATTGCATTTTTACTTATTTTTATTTGCATATCAGTCCCTACTAGTGTTGTATTTTTATTTTCTTCATTTATTGCATTAAAAATATAATCATACATTTAAAAATTGTAGGAATTTTATTTTAGGGATTTTTACCCAGCAGACCCTATAAACGTTATAAAATACCTCTACGACCTTTTGCACAATGTAATCACCCCATCGACCCTGTAAATTATCCGAAGAACCCCTACAGGCTTAAAACATATTACCCGGAGGGTTCACAGGGTAAGAGTTGGTAAGTTTACAGGGTCGAGGGGAGAATTAGGTTGTTTCAAAGGTCGTGGAGGTGATTGGCAAAGTTTATAGGGCCCGCCGGGTAAAAATCCCTTTATTTTAAGTGCCTGCTATATTATTAAGTCATATTTTTTACATGGCAGATTAAACTATTTTATTATTTTTAAAATTAAAAAATCTGCATTTTCTTCCTAACTGCATTTAAAAATATGAAAAATTATAAAATCATCTTTAAAAATTCTTAAAAATAGGGATTATTCAGTATTGCATTTTGCACCTGCAGAACAAAAATCACAAAAAAAGATTCAAAAGAAAAACTAAAAAATAACAAACCCTCTCTAACTTTAAAAAAATTATTAAAAAAATCATTAAAAATGGATTTTCTATCTTAAAAATTTTATTTATTATACATATTACTTCTAAAATAACTTTTGAAATCTTTGAGCAATTTTGCTATTTTTGAAATCCAAGACAATCCGATTGTCTATTAAAGTTCACTATTTTCTTATTTTTATTCATTTAAAAATATTAAAAAATTCTATTAATTTTGAGAAAAATACCAAAACTGTAAAAAAACATAAAATGGATAAAAATATTTTATTTTCTATGATTTGAGTATTTGTAGTTATAGTTATATATATGCTAGCTTATATTGTATAATTATACCTATATTTACCTATTTTATAATTATTATTATCAAAAATCTTAAAAATATTTTTAACAACCTTAAAATAATAAAAATGATTTTTCTCAGGGTATTTTTCTTATTTTACCTTATTTTATATTTATTTATTTATCTCATATATATAATAGTATCTATATATAGTACATATATATCTTATCTATATTTATATATAAGAAAATAAAAAATCAAAAAATCTAAAATATAAACATTATAAGAATAAAATAAATAAAAAATATTATAAATTAAAATTTCCAAAAAAAATAAATAATTTAAAATCCTATTAAAAATAAAAAATCATTATAAAAATACCAAAATAATTGTCGTGCTTTTGCCAATTTTCATTGTCTATTCCCCTTGCTCCTTGTGTTCAACCTCTACATACTTGCACTACGAAAACTTTTTTTAGAGTTATAATAAATTTTAACTACACATCTTTGCTTAGAATTTCTTCATCTTTTGTGGGTTAATTGTTGATTGACATTCATGTTTCGTGAGCAGTCGCCTCAGCGACATTGTAGGTTTTGCCTTGTGTAGACGACATTAGACCCTCGCAAGATCCGAGTCATCAAGTAATAAATAAAATATGATAAGGAAAATGTATTGCATTTATGTCTAAACTAAACATGGAATATCCTTATCAAATAAAAATATTATATATCTATCTATTACAATTTTAGATAAGATAGATGTTACTGCCTAGTTTAATCGATTGTAATCGATTAGGGTATGATAATAGGCTACTATGATTAACATTATGATATTAGAAATGTTAATCTAAGTAATAAATTTATTCATTTATTTTATATAAATGGCATGAATTAATAATATTAGATGTTAAATTAAGGATCATGATGTAAGGATACAACGTATGTAGTGAAGTAAATTTTTTATTATATTCGAAGTTTATGAATCCATATAATACAATAGTTCGCAGTTGTTTTTATCCCTAACATTTTTTTCCAAGGGGTGAATTTTATTATTCCCTTAGAGTATAATTTGTTGGTAATTTTCTTCTGAAGTGGATGCATCTGAAATGGATTGTATCCTCCTTAGAGCATTGCTGACTTCAATTTGGTTCTAACAGTGTGTGAACAATTTTTTAACAGTTCTATCGGTTGTCCATTTGAAATTATGATGAAAGTCAGATAATTTGAAAATGTTGATTCGGTGATACATGGTGAATTTATTTAACATTGAAAATATTTGCATTATTGTCCTTTTTGTGATTTTGAACTTTTAAAGCATTTCCGGTGATGATAGAATAATGAGAATATAAAAAAATCCCATAGTGAAAGTATTAAGATAGGGATTCTCTTACACTATCTACAACATGTCACGTGTAAAAATCTGAATTTACCGTGGTTCATACTTTCCCAATCTTAAAAATCAATGCTTAAGAATGTGGATCATATTCTGTTCACAACTACATAAAGTTGATATATATACATTCTTGCAGAATGAAAATGAGATATTACCGATATGAAGTGTATCCCAATTTGCAAGGTCGAGCACGACACGAGCACACCATGCACAACAACAAGCAACTCGATGGAAATGGGGAGAGGGGCCAAAGGGCATTGGAGATCACTATTGCGAGTCTTCGATGCCAGCAATCTGCACCTGATTCCCGACTAGGTGGGAATTGCAAGTCAGCAAGTACGAGTGTGGAATTGCGTGTATGGACCGCAATGATAGTTAGGAGTCATCCCAGTTAACCAGGCAGGAACAAATGGAGTTGCCGACTAGCGATGATCAGTGATGCAAGATGAAAATATGTTGGAGGAGCTTAGACTCAACAGGGAAGAGAAAATGAGTACTATGGGTATATTAACATAAAGAATGAATGGATACAACGGCCCAATCGTAGTTGGGGAAACCAAACATCATGCATGCACTAATGTAAAGAATGAGTGCATTTATTAAAAACGTACAACACATGCATGCATTAAAAACCTGTACAACGGTTATATCCATCTCCAATTTTTTACTTCATGTTTTCATGCAATGCTATAATATTGACCAACTTTTGAATTTTCTTTACCTTATCAAATGTACATAATATATATGCAAATTTAATGGGTTCGGGGAGCTTAGCCCCAATCTCCGTTCGTGCTTGCTCTCCAACACACACACCTTTGATCGTGTTCAACCAATAATAATTTCAATTGTTGCACCTATACATTTTTTTTTGTACTTAGCTACTTTTTGTGGCCTTTTTATACATAATCATTTTAGCATCCTAAATTATTGGGAAGCGATGTGCACTGGTACAGAACTTTATGCATCGGTACATCTTGATTGTTTGCTCACTGAACTAATGTGTTTTTCCCCTGACACACCGGTACACCTTCGTGTACATCGCTATACAAGCTGCTGAAAACAACTCCAACTCAGTTAAATCCTTCTTATAGGACATCCTTTAATTGTGCACTTGTTTAAACATAATATGGGCACCAAGAAAAGCTCCGCAAAGTCGTACTCTGATCGATAATTCGTGTTCAAGCTATTTCAAGTTTTTTGCTTTGAAATTATTTTGCTTTAACTCGCTTAATTTGCATTTCACATTTCATTTATGCTTTAAAAGGCTTTATTTAGACTGTTATATTTGCTTTATTCTTGGCTAATATTTGTTCTCTATGAAGGCCTTTCTTCCTAAATGGAAATAAAACACTCGATGAGGTTACATAATTTTTTATGACCCATTCTCTATGAAAACATTTGTTTTTGTGTAGAAGATAAATTTCGATAAGTTGTACTTCGTAAATGATTTGGACTACATCAGAAGCAGTGCCTAAAGTGAGAACTTATAAACCATGAGTAGGCCAAGCTCTAGTACAAGACGTAGCCCTTATGCAGGGTGAACATGTATACATCTATGTGCCCTGTAAATTGCTTTTCTATTTGTTGTTTTTAGTGTGCCATGTAAATTGCTTGTCGACTTGTTGTTCCTAATTATTTGAGCTTATCTACTTTAAATGGATCATTATTTCGCTTAAGTATTATTCACCCATCTTCTAGTGCATCTTCAGTTGGCATCCATTAAGGTTTCTCCACAACATCATCCTGTAGAATTTGATCTTGCACCTTTTTATTTATTTAAAATTTAAAGTTATTTCACACTTATAGGGATATATATTTATGCCATACTAGTCAGCCTTCTTGCTCACAACCAATTATTTGATTTATTTATTTGACGATTATTGCACGCAAAACGTACCTGCAAACTTCAACTAGCATCCTTATCTACCATAATAATCGTCATGACAATACTTATTTAATTTTTGGGAAAAACAGATCTGCCCTTGGGGGAGCTAACTTAGTTCTCCCCTCCCATTTTCTCCATATTTTTTTTATTTTTTTTGAAAAAATAAATTCGTAGAAATTCATCACTATATCCCTATATTATGTCATTCAAGTTTTGCGAGAAACAGAGACTTCTACGGCCTTCATCTAGACCAATATTTTTTAACGGTCGTAGAATTGTTGAAATCGACCCCGTCTGGATAGATGCCGTATGAGTCTCTGTTTCGCAATTTGAATAACATAATAATAAAAATCAACCAAATGATTTTTCGAAAAAAATAAAAAAAATAGGAAAAAAATGGAACAAATAAGTCAAATTAGCTTTCCAAGGGACATCCCTATTCTACCCTTAATTTTTTTCGTCCTATAATTAAACCAATCCGTTAAAAAGGAACGGTTTCATAAAAGTTTTGTTCCATGAGAGATTTTCCGTAAAATAATTATGACATGACATATATTTTATAAATATCCTCAAATGTTGGAGATTTGATGCAATTTCAATAATCATTCCATTAATTGATGTGTTTTAATATGTATATAATAAATGGACCACTGAGGTCTGGATAAAGGATAAAACAACCACATCTCCTTTTTATTTCCGCTCGAGAGTTCTATTTTATGTCTCAGTACCACAAATAAGAGAAAGACCTCCACCGACCTGTACAGTCCTTGCTGCAGACATCTTCTTTGTTGGCCTATGCATCTTCCTTGAGAAGAAGATCGGAGCACGGATCCTATGCTGTACAGCAGAGGTCTGTTGTAAAGTGGAGGTCCTGCCGAACCGCTCGATCTGTTGTAAAGTGATCGAGCGGTTCGGACGGACCTCCATTTTTACAGCAGACCCCTGCTGTGCAATAGATGCCATCAAATATCATCTTTCTTTCCCATCGGAAAATCTGCAACCTAACTTGAGCCGGTCATGCCCGACCTAATATAGGAAAATCAGACTCGCACTTACCGATCTCCTCTCCTATCACCTTCTCCACTTGTCTCTTTGTCCCTCTTATATAATGTAGTTGAAATGCAACTCTATAAGAATGGAAGAGGCTTGGTATATTCTCTATGTTTCCCGAAGTCTGTGATGTTTTGGTACTACGCATGGTTGTGTAACCTTTAGGCAGTCTCGCCTTTTGTTAAAACCTTGATGATATACTATATGTTGATGTCTACCTTCATTTTCCTCTTCCTCGAAAAGAATAAAGAAGATAGCTAACTACTTCTCCATGTTCAACTTGTATAATCCTTAACAAGGCTTGACCATGTTAAATTCGTTTGTTATGTAATCTAGTAATAGTTGCTTTAAAATAGTAAAAACAAATTGAAGCAAATCATGTTATCTCTAACTACTATGATGTCAGAGTAATGTAGTAGAATCAAAATAAAGTCCGAGTATAATGAAAAATTAACACATATTGAACAACAATTAAATCAAAGACTTTGACCATAAAAATAGATGTATTAGGAGAGGAATGACCATGCTTATTTTTACATGAAAAATCCTTTTATATGATTCACAACACACTATTCTACATCTATTTAATCTCCTGATTTTTGTGTTATTATAACGTTATCAAGATAGATCTGATTCCAGAACTATTACAAAAACTCATGTTATAAAGAGACATTTCCATCTTAGGTTAATTGGGTCGAGTCGTAGTGTAGGATAGAGTGTGACCATTCAGAACCTACAAGAGACAATGCGAATTATCCACATGTGTTTGTTTATCTGACTTGGGCAAAAGCCCCAAGGTTGATCACGAGGAGGCAATTTCAAAATCAAGGCACGCATAGGTCCCAAGATTGTTTTTATTCCTTTTCCTTTTTTAGAAACAAAGTAAATGGAAACTAGTGAAAGCATATTTAAACTTGTGTATACAATATATTAAAGGAACTTTTGAAAATCAAAATCAAAACTCAAAGCCACTCGGAAAATTAGGATAAAAATAGTTTTAGCTTGAGGATACATAATTCTATCTTTAAAAATATATTGTATTTTTAAATTTGAATAAAATAATAAAGAAAATTGTTTTATTTAAATCAAGATGTTTAATTGCGCATTTAAGGTCTAAATACCTAAAAACATATAGAGTTGATATTATCGCAAGGTGATATTTTTCTCGTTAGAGTACTTAAAAAAATGCATGAAACATATTTTTATGGATTTTTTATATTTTTCATGCAACTTATACTAAATCACCAACTTTTTGTATTTATTGGTAGTTTCTTGAGCCACATTCAATCGAATTGAAATCTTTTTGGCCAATAGATAAAATATAATGAAATTCACCTTTTGTGATTTTTTGAGATTTTTTTGATGAAAAATGGATTTACTATGACTTGATTTTTGAAGAAAACTCAATTTGATGTATTAGTTCATGCAGAAAACCAAAACTTAATAAACTTTGCAAATCGAATTTATCACAAATATTAATGTTGAAGGAACAAACGAGGACTTTAATTTTGCAAAAATGATAAGAAATGGATTTCTCATGAATTAATTACTAAATTGATAGATTTATGTATTTTAAGAACGTGAAGAAATATTTTTGAAATATTATTAAGTTTCTTGTAGATCGATGAAAGAAGTGCATGATATGATTTCTTGGAATGTTTAGGCAAAAGTATGAATTATTAGGAACTAAATACTAAAAATAGATCAATTTATAAATAATCACCTATTTATTTCTAGTAAAGTATACATATCCTAGAAATATGCAATAAAATATGCAAGATAACATGCAAATGTTACTCTACATCATATAATTTTTTGGAATAAAGACGAGCATAAATAAAGGTTCGGAATACGGGAAAAACATATGGGTATTTTTACAAATAAAAATACTTTAAAATGCATTAAAGTAAACCCAATGCATTAAAAAGAAACCAGGGGGGCTTCTACAATTTTCAAAAGTCACCTATGCGCCTTACATGCTGTAGATAGACGAGGGACCTTTGCGCCATATTGATAAAATGTGAGGGCCTTCAAGTAAAAAAAAATATAATGCTTCGTAATGAATAGCCAAGATTATATCATGAATATCTTATATTGTCCCTTGAAAATTCCACTTCTTTGATCACACCTTAGCTTGTTGTGGTTGACATTGGCGGAGCTCAAATGAGCAATGGTTATAAGGTCATGACGGTGCTACAGAGGTCTATACTGCATGGGAAGATGTTATTCTCTTCATCCACTTCTTGTCTCCACGAATGGGGTTTCAATTAAGCTTGGGGACACATTGAAGACATGCTCTACTACAATGAATGGAGTTTGGTTGTTCCTTTTCGATCAATCAAGTAGAACTGGAAATGGAGTGCCATTTACTTCAGCAAGTACCTAGATAAGAGAAGCAATCAGGAGCAGACTCTTTATGAAGTAAATGCATATATTTATAGTGGATTTCAAGAACTTGGCTACAAAATGATCTAGTAGTTTGACGCTAAAGCTTGAATTCTATGTTCTGAGCATCAATTGTCTACTAAGAGGCTTCCCTCGAAGCTTAAGCATGTCAGAAAGTTTCCTAGAGTTTTGATGGCTTGAAGGTATATTGTATACCTCTAGTAACGAAATATCACCAAGATAGAATCTTGGTCCTCGATGAAATCATCAATAGTGAGATGGACGAGGCATAATAGCTCCAATGAGTCATTAGAACCTTGGTCAACTGCTCGAGAAGAAGCAGTGTTGTGTGACCAAGTGTGAATCATAGAAAAAGATGTGTTATCTTTTGAATTTATTTTATTTATTTATACTCCTAACATATGTGTAGTGGCAAATGTAGGGAGTGCCGAACTTAGGGAGGGAACAACTAAATGGATGTCTATTTATGAATTAGGAATTTTCTACAAATCTTAAGGGATGTTTTAATGATTTTCATGGATTTTCAATGAAATTTATAATTTTTTATAAATTTTTAAATGTTTTATATTTTTAATATTTTCTTATTTTAAAATTTTAAATCGATTTAAATTTTACAATTTTATGTATTTTTAAATTTTAAAAACAGTTTAATGGATAAAAAATATACAGAAGTGATAAAAGCATTTTTATATTTTAACAAATGTATGGAATGAAATCAGAAATAGGAAAAAGAATTTATGCTTTTACTACTTTTTACTATTTTTTGTGATTTTTTTGTAGTATCTTAAGGTTTTTATGGATTTTTAAATGAGTTAAAATTGAAAATAGTTCAGAAAGTAAAATAAGATATTGTTTTTATGGTTTTCAAAATAGAAAATAAAAACAAAAACTTAGAGAATAAATGTTGACAAAACTATTTTTATTAGGCTTTAAAACAAGACTAAAACATATTTCTGTTATTTTTCTTTGATTTTATATAATTTTTACAAGGTTTTTTTAATATTTGAAATTTTAAGGTTTTTTGTTAATATTATTATTTGATATATGTGAGAAAATATAGTTAAATCAATCTATAGAAATATTTTTTTGTTTTTTTCAAAGCATTTTTTATTTTTATGAATTGTTAAAGTGCAAGCAGAGAAATATGATCTGTTTTTGAATTTTTAAAAATAGAAAATGCAAGAAATTTTTGAACCCAAAATTATTTGAGTTATTTCAAGTAACTAGGTATTCATCCTAATTTTGGGGGGCTTTTTGGATAAAGGAATCTAATTAATATAAGAAAACAAAAAATAAAATGCAACAAAACATGGGAAAGATTGCAATCATAATAAAACTTGGTAGCTTTTATTAACACAAAGCGAAGTTCAGAATCACCACCAGTGCAAATAGACCACAAGCCATGTGAATATATCACGTATATGTGGCATGTTATATACAAGGGCAAAAATGTAATTAAAAGAAAAATGAAGGGCTGGTTTGCAGTTATTTCAATATTCACGTGTGTACACGTGACTAAAGGAGTTAAATCTAATATTAAAGATAATCAAAAGAAAATATGCAATTTTATCCAAAACGCATTCTGGTCATGGCTGAAGTGGCGAGTAATCCAGATCAACTCTCTAGATTTGATCGGGCAGTCAGAATTTAAGCGCGGAGCGACGGTTCTAATTGAATCTGGAGCACCTCTTCTTGATCTGATGGTGTTGGAGCTATATGGAAGAACATTGACAAATGTGATATCCTTCTTCCTTTAATCGCCTAGATCTCGACCAATTAACAATGGATGAGAGCTGCAAGGGGTTCGATCGATGATGGATAAGATTCTGCTTCAATCTGACGAGGTAGTGACGTCCAGATCTTGCTTCTTAGAGATCTGGATGAAGAGACTCCTTTGTGTGATGTGAAATGCCGCTGAAGTCTCGATCTATAATCTATCACACCTCCAAAAGACCTGCAAGTTATTAGGACATGCGCGAAGTTTGGCAGACTTTGACCAGATGTTCTTAAGCACATAAATAAGGGGTATGGATGGGGATCTCTGACGAAAGCGATTGAAGATCGGTCCTCAGATCCTATCAGATCTTGGGTGATAGGTTTAGATTCGAAGAAATGGAGAAGCAGAGGGAGATTTTTCCCGGAAGGGGCATGGCCTCCTTCGTAATGCCCGCTCAGGGCATGGCAGCACGAAAATTCCCGGTCAGGGCATTGATAGGCAAATGGTTCGCCGATCAGCGAACCATTTGCCTATCGATCCCAACTCCCCATTACACCCGTTTGAGGTTTTTCTTTATTTTAAATTTTTTATTAAATAATAAATAAAAATATTTTAATATATTAAAACATTCTATCAATTTATATTCATACAATTTGTACATTATTGAGATGAGCAAAATGATTAAAATAGAAAATTATTATATATTTAAGAAGATAATAAACCGTCCAACAACTCACTTCACATTACAATTTAAGATCCATTGTTGCAAATGCGAAGTAGAAAGATAACATCTAGCATTAAATTAGACAGACAACTAGCATTACATTAGATAAACATTAGAAAGTACAATATGTAAATACTACTAATCATGTCCTCGAACGTACTCGTTGTCCTCGAAGTATGCTCAGACGGACGTACTTAAGTGCAATTGTATAATGTAAATATGCTAAGTCAGCGAACAAATCTTCCTCCTCATCGTACATGTCAGTGAGCGAGGAGGTCGCGATCTGAGAACTCTCAACCATAGGTGGAGGCATGGACTATGGAGAGTAGTTGGTAAACGAAGAGTTTACTGAATGAAGCGGCTGAGCTAGTGAAGTATCTTGCAATGGATACTATGAAGTACCCTACAATGGATACTCTGTAGGAGCATCTGATAGGCTGCGAGGATCACAATCCATCTCCGAGTTGTGGGGACTACCCTCTCATGGTACTGCAGAAGGTCCACCTTGCGGTTGTTGTGGTGAGGCAACTGGAGTCTGACGTGATGCATTTGTCCTGTGCGGTATACGAATCGCTAGGACTCTGTTGGTCGGAAGACGTACCGACTTCCATGATATGAATCTAGTTTTCACCATAGCCTACAATAACACAATATCATAAGAAATGAATAAAATGGAATTATCGTAAGGCAGTAAAGAATTGCTCCCAATATGGAAATAAAATGTAACAACATGAGATTGTACTTACGGATTTGCGATATGCCAATAACTTATATTTTAGTTGTGATGGAAGCGTAAAATGACCCATGAAAAGTATTATTCCTGAAGGATATGGAGAAATCCTCAAGCGCATCACGGAAGCGTGAACGTCGCATCGGATACGACGAAGAACGACTAGTCGTACTAGTTGTTCGGTGCAGCGGAATTTAAAATTTTATTCGATGAAACCACATGATCCAAGAACAATTCTCGGATCGTTTCATCTATAACCACAACAAGTATAATGCAATACCTCTTGAAGTGTGGTTGATCGAGTCTCTAAGAGAAGAGACCTCCTGTCTCAAGTCCGATCGTCGGAGAGATCGCTTGCGAGTGCGGGGATGAACCACGTAGTCCTCGCAATCCAAGAAGTTGATCCAAGCACGGTTGCTCCTGATCTCGTCTCACGAGATCGAACGTCTCCTTCGTGGGTGAAGCACTCGAAGTAGACGGAGAACCGCAGAGCGTCAAAGCGGCAGCACGAAGGCGAGGGCGACGACGATTCTCTCCACCAAGGTGGACGGCCACCAAGAAGAAGGGGGAGAGAGGGATGTCGAGTATGGAGAAAGAGAGAGAGAGAGAGAGAAGAGTGCTACAATAGCATGTAAAGAGAGAGCATAGTATGCCTCTCTATTTATAGGGTTTTGGGATCCATGGATCTCAATCCATGTGAGATCCAATGGATGAGATTGATTTATGTCAATCCAATGGTAAAGATTGTTGTTGGTAAAAACCAACAACTTGTGATTTAATTTGATAAAATATATTTGAAAAATCAAATAATTATTAATACCATATTAAATCAATCAAATAAGGAGAGAGGAATCAAGTGAGATCAACCTTCCTCTTTGGAAGGAGGGACGGCCACCAATTTCACAAGGAAATTGGTGCCGCCCCCTTCTTTCCAAAAGGGAGGGCAATCTCATGGCAATCCATGAGATTGCACATCTCCTTGAATTTCTCTCTACTTATTTTCCAACAACAATTTGTTGGTATTTTAATTCACCAAAATAATTCTCAATTAATTTTGGGAATATTGAAATCTTGACATTGGAATATTGTGAATCATATTCACAACCCAAAACAAAATGTAATTTACATTTTCAATTAATTAGACAATGTGTATCCAATACACATTAATAATTAATCTACTAATATAAATTATATGTAACTCTCTCTAATACATTATAAATCACATTTATAATATATTATGAATAATTGGATATTACTATCCACATTATTCTTATCCATAATAATTAAATCACATTTAATTATATTGGATAATTTCTCATACATCATGATAATTAAATCACATTTAATTATCAACTTCTCTTTGCTTAGATCTTATGGAATTGCTCTTAAACCATTTAAGAACAATGCTATTTCTCCTCAGATACTTGGAGATAAGGACAGGGTGATTGTATTGTTCCACGTATAGTGACTTGGATATTGAGATCGTATCTCAAATCCAGATCCCATGGACCTCTCATAGATGCTTGATTAAATCAAGACCGTAAGCCTAATCTTCTCATTGCATCTGAATCTCATCCAGACCAATGTCCATTATATGGACTAAGATTAGGTCACTTCTCTAATGAGAGGAGTCACTAAAATCCAGACCTGTTTCATCACTCCCTCTGAATGGAAGCGTCATGGTTATACAATCGTTTATGATCAAATCACCCTTCAGGTATTCTCAATACCTGCACATCCTGCATACTGGAAGACTCATGATCATTATGAAGATATAGATCACTTTTACACTGTCATCTTCATAGTCTGATCATTTAAGTTTCTCAATCTTGGTCCTTGGGATATGGTATAGATCATATGCTTTCACAAAGCAGATATCTTACCTTCAAATTCATATCATGCTTCTAAAGCATGATGACCATGCATGGAATTTGGTCAACCCCAATACCCCATGAGTGAGCTCATGTCTCCCGGTTCACAAGTGAACCTGTATGATCCCTTTGAGAGATCATATTACTCATATGCCCTTACATGCACACCAGCTCGCCGGTGTATAGACCTTGATTAGGTCATCAACCTATTGGTCTGCCAAATGTACATGCTCAGACATATAGTAATATATCTGTCTTTGATCAGAGGATGTTTGCCTGTGATGTGACAGTATTCATCATAGGTCTTTGGTTATCTCGATCTCGTTAAGTCAACTCATTGACTCAACTAATCTGATACCTTCGAATCAATATTCCTATGCAGAGGACCTGCATCAAGAGGTCGATCAGATATCAGTCTAATGAGATGGGATTGCCCTCTCCCATTCAGACTGGAGATCACTACTTGTTAATCATTGATGATGCTTGATGAGTCCTCTATCTAACTCCTTAGATATGCATCCAAGCATCAGCCTCTATGATTCAATCATTGAATCGACAGCTGTATGATTATCAAGTTGGCCATGGTACATAACCCTTATTGTACAGAGGGACCTTATAGTGCATTCATTCATTCAATCAATATCAGAAAGGGAGTGAAACAAAATCAATAACTTTTATTGATAAATCATTTATTACAATAACATTCATTGTAGGAATGGTTCGCCTCGGGCTCACATTGCTAACAATCTCCCACTAGCCCTCAGAACCATTCAGGAACAACCCTTAAACCCATACTCATTACATGCTGGTCAAAGACCTTCTGTGTCAGAGGTTTGGTAAGAGGATCAGCAATGTTGTCGGCGGAGGACACCTTGGTGATGATGATGTCACCACGCTTTTGAATCTCCCGAATGATGTGGTATTTCCTTTCTACGTGCTTGCTCTTCTGATGCCATCTGGGTTCCTTCGCCTGGGCAATGGCTCCCGTGTTATCACAGAGTAGCGGGATGGGAGTATCAGAGGAAACTACGCCAAGCTCCTGGATGAACTTGCGCAACTACACCGCCTCCTTTGCAACATCCGATGCGGCAATGTATTCGGCTTCTGTTGTTGAATCTGTTGTAGTGTCCTGTTTCTTGCTTCTCCAGCTCACAGCACCACCGTTCAACAGGAACACAAACCCTGATGTCGACTTTCGATCATCAATATCCGATTGGAAGTCAGAATCTGTATATCCCAAGACTTGGAAATCACCATCTCCATAGACCAAGATGTAATCTTGCGTCCGTCTTAGATATTTGAATATGTTCTTTACTGCATTCCAGTGTTGTTCTCCATAGCAGGATTGGTAACGACTTACCACTCCCACTGCATGGCAGATATCTGGCCTAGTACACATCATGGCATACATTAAGCTTCCTACTGCTGATGCATAAGGGCATCCAGCCATGGCTTTCTTTTCCTCAACAGTTTGAGGAGCCTTTCCTTTAGACAGGTGAATACCATGTCTTAAGGGTAGGAATCCTTTCTTGGAACTATCCATATGGAATCGTTCAAGAATCTTCTTAACGTATCCATGTTGTGACAATCCCAATATCCTCTTCTCTCGGTTTCTGAACAGCTTCAGACCCAAGATGTAAGAGGCTTCTCCAAGATCTTTCATCTCGAAGGTATGGGACAGCCAAATCTTCACAGTGTTCATCATTCCTGTATCATTTCCAATGATAAGGATGTCATCTACATAAAGCACGATGAATACAATGGTGCTCCCACTAAGCTTCTTGTACACACAAGGTTCATCAGGATTTTGCACAAAATCATAACTCTTTATGGTTTCGTCAAATCTGATGTTCCAACTACAAGAAGCTTGTTTGAGCCCATAGATGGATTTCTTCAGCTTGCATACTTTGCCATCCTCAGTCATGAAGCCTTGGGGCTGCTCCATGTAGATATCCTCCTCGAGGTATCCGTTGAGGAAAGCTGTCTTGACGTCCATCTGCCAGATGTCGTAGTCAAGATATGCAGCTATAGCCAGCAATGCCCCGATGGATTTAAGCATAGCCACAGGAGAGAATGTCTCATCGTAGTCGATGCCTTCTCTTTGTGTGTAGCCCTTGGCTACAAGCCGTGCGTTGAAAGTCTCTACTTTCCCATCAGGTCCCCTCTTTCTCTTGAAGATTCATTTGCACCCAATGGATTTCACCCCTTTAGGTGGATCCTCTAGGGTCCATACACCATTCTTATGCATGGAGTCAATTTCTGACTTCATTTCTAGAATCCATCTATCCATGTCATGATCCGCGAGTGCTTCATCAAATTAAGTAGGATCATTGTCAGTTTCACCTGACACATGGAATCCATACCTTTCAGGTGGTGCAACCACCCTCGAACTCTTTCGAAGAGGTATGGGTGTTTCATCTTTATTTACTTCTTCAGTTTCTGGTTCAGGAAGCTCAGAGTCCTCAGGGGACTCAATGAGTTCCTCTACTTCACTTTTGTCTTGATCTTTAAGGAAATCATCCTCCAGAAATTTCACATCTCTAGAGACAAAAACCTTTTGGGTCTCAGGGTCATAGAGTTGGTATCCAATACCATCTTTAACATACCCAATAAAGTAGCACTCACGAGAGCGAGATTCTAGCTTACTTGCATCCACATTCTTTGCATGGACCAAGCAACCCCAAACCCTCAAGTGATTAACACTAGGTTTGGTTCCATACCAGAGCTCATGAGGAGTCTTAGGTACAGATTTGCTAGGAATCTTATTCAGGATATATATTGCAGTCTCTACTGCATATCCCCAGAAACTAAGCGGTAAATGTGCTTTGCTCATCATTGAACGAACCATATCCATGATGGTTCTGTTGCGTCTTTCAGCAACACCATTAAGTTGGGGAGTTCCAGGAGGAGTGAGATTGGAAATAATTCCATTCTCTTTAAGGTATTCCTTAAATTCATCTGACAGGTACTCGTCACCTCGATCAGATCGAATTCGTTTAATCTTCCTATCGGTTTGGTTCTCAACCAAAACCTTGAACTCTTTGAACTTTTCCAAGGTCTAATACTTATGACGTAATAGGAAGATAATCCCGTATCGCGAATGGTCATCAATAAACGTCAAATAATATCGATATCCATTTCGAGTCGCGATACTGAAGGGACCGCATACATCAGTATGTATTAGGTCAATAATACCTTCACATCTTGTAACCTTGTTACGGAAAGGCATCCTAGTCATTTTACCTCGAATACAATGTTCACAGGTAGGTAAAGACTGAACCTGTAGAAAATCCAAAGGTCCATCCTTTATCAATCTATTGATCCTATCAACAGATAAATGACCAAGCCTTTGATGCCAAATCATGTTTGAATGATTTATATTACTCCTGGATCTTTTAGGGTTTTTATTAGTGGTTGTAACATTCATGACATGCTCATTAATGCACAATTCATAGAGTCCTCCAGAAGTCAAAATACCTTCTGCAATATATTTATCATAATGATTTATGACTAATTTATTACAAAATAGGAATGAATATCTACTTCTAACTAGCTTAGATACAGATATTAAATTCCTTCTGACTTCAGGTACATAAAGACACTATTTAAGTACAAGGACTCTTCCACTAGATAATGATAGTCGGCAAGTCCCGACGGCGACTGCTGCAACACTTGCATCAGATCCCATCTGGATGACTATCTTCCCTTCTTCAAGCTTTCTAGTTTCCTGAAACAAATGCAACAAATTGCATACATGAACAGAAGCACCATAATCAACAACCCAACTTCCTTCTCGTCCAACGAGAAAACTGGTTTCAATGATAAAAATAGATTTCATACCTGCTGGGGCTTTACCTTTGTCGACCGACTTCAGGTAGTCCAGGTAATTACGCCTCCAGTTCCCCGGCTTCTTGCAGTGGTGACAGACGTCGGTTTTCTTTGATGCCATTAAAGTGGATGCATTGGAAGATGAGGCAACACTTTGTCCCTTCTTCTTTCTCTTCTGGGCCGGGCCCTTCCGAGAACCTTGCTTCCGACCGCGCTTCCCTTTGGCCTGTGCAACCATTGCAGTGCCAGTGGGACCATCTTTCTTCATTACGTCTTCTGCAGACTTTATTGAAGCAAGAAGCCCAACATTTGTCAGTTTCAGCTTATTCATGTGGAATGACACCACAAAGTTATTGAAAGATTTGGGCAATGACAGCAGAATGAAATCGGATTGCATGTCTGCATCCATCGTCGCCCCCAGAGTCTCAAGCTCCGATAAGTACCCAAACATTTTGAGTACATGTTCACGGACCGAAGTCCCTTCCTGCATCTTGCAGCGAACCAGCTCTTTTATAACATTGTACCGCTGGGTGCGGTTAATATCACCAAACATATCCTTTAGATTCTGCATGATATCCTGGCAAGTACTCATCTCCACATGTTGTTTCTGGAGAACTTTGGAGAGAGAACCCAAGATATAGCATCTAGCCAAGACATGATCTTCATCATACTTGTCATTATATGCTTTGTCTTCCTTAGATTTAGGGTTTTCAAGTTTGTTTTCAGAGAGCACATAGCTGATGCGCTCCGCCGAAAGCACAAGCTCCAAATTACGGATCCAATCTGAGTAATTTGGTCCGGTCAATTGGTTGACCTCCAGAAGCCTGCTCAGTGGGTTCATGGCCTTCATTTTCTGAAATTGAGAATGCACTATATTAGAACATATAATCATATATTCAATTTTAAGATATTTGATTAAGGCATTTTAAATCAAATTAGTCTTGCTATGTCAACTTTGAAAGTTCATTCCCTTAATCACTTTCAAAGTAAGAGATATACTTACCTCTATATCCCAAGCAAGAACTGGGATCTCCTCTTTATCTTTGTCATATCCCAGTAATATGAGAACCTATGACTCCAATAAAGAGAAGCGGGAACACATTCCGCCTTTTAAGTCCAACTTGCATCTCCCAATTCGGTCTTTAATGCCCGAGCCCACCACCTCTAAGGTGATGTTGACTCGTCATTAATTGAACCAACCGTCAACAGGAATACAACTCACTACGCATACGTCCTTACTCTTTCGAGAAGAGACGAGCCCGATCCAAACGGATTATATGCGGGAGCTGTCACTTCGGACAGGTGTCTCCCACATATAATATTTGGCGACGAAACCCTTCGCCTTGACGGGAGACCATGGATGTCACTTATGTGATCCTCCATCTCTTATTCAAATTCAATTAATTACTATGAATCACATTCATACAATTAATTCTTCCAAGGGAATTCTTAACTCTAATCATATTAGAGTATTCTTAATTGTATATAATTAACTTAATCATATTGAATTATTTATCAATCAAATTCAATCAATCAAACTTAATTTTATGCTTGAATATATATGGTATTATTCTCAAAGTACGTATTAATTCGTATTTTAATAATTAGAAAAATACATCTTAATCCCTCGGACATTATCCCAGCCCTACCCGCTGTCATGGCCAGTACCGGCGGGAGTGGGACGGATCGCATACGTTGCAACCCGCTACCCCAGCGATCCCCGACTAGGCACCATATCCGCCTCGGGAAAGGATAATGCCAAATTGATTAATTTGTACTTGAGATGATCATCGGTCCTTCAACCGAAATTATACCATATAGTAATCAAAACAAATTTGATTATAAGGAAATTTACTAGACAAATTCTTAATCCTATTCAAGAAAGGAGTTTGATGATTGTGATTTCAATTATGATTTAGATCAAATCTAATCAATTAATTGATTGGGGCCAAGTCAATTAAGGAAATAATCATCTTCTAATATTTCACAAATATTTTCCATAATTATTTCTCGAAATTAACAATTAATTTCATTAATTGACAATCACATGGTTCTTGATTAGGAAAGTAATTTCAGCAGTGACCCCTACTTACTAAAATTAGCATATCTCAATCAATTTAAATCCAAATTAAGCAAAGTCAATTTCTAAAGTTTGTTAATTTGATTTAGAACAGAAACCAAGGGATGTTTCACGCATTTCGAGGTAAGTCTAAACAGTAATTAACATTTTAATCACGTTCAGATTTACAGTTCCCGCAACAGTGCATACATGTTCATTAAAACGACCATATCTAGAGCATACGAAATCCGATTTACGCAAACTCAGATCCTATGGTTTCCTTATTTAATGGGAAACATAATCCAAGTATTAAATTCGTGTTTAAACAATTTAAACAGTGCCGAATTTATTTACTAAACAGATCTGCGAAATCAAATGCGATGAAAACTTTCGCGACCTTAACGAACCCAAGTCGTCCTTGGTTAGCGAATCACTATTCGAAACCGTCGACCTAAGGCTCTGATACCACTTGAAGGATATGGAGAAATCATCAAGTGCATCACGGAAGCGTGAACGTCGCATCGGATACGACGAAGAACAACTAGTCGTACTAGTTGTTCGGTGCAGCGTAATTTAAAATTTTATTCGATGAAACCACATGATCCAAGAACAATTCTCGGATCGTTTCATCTATAACCACAACAAGTATAATGCAATACCTCTTGAAGCGTGGTTGATCGAGTCTCTAAGAGAAGAGACCTCCTGTCTCAAGTCCGATCGTCGGAGAGATCGCTTGCGAGCGCGGGGATGAACCGCGTAGTCCTCGCAATCCAAGAAGTTGATCCAAGCACGGTTGCTCCTGATCTCGTCTCACGAGATCGAACGTCTCCTTCATGGGCAAAGCATTCGAAGTAGACGGAGAACTGCAGAGCGTCTAAGCGGCAGCACGAAGGCGAGGGCGACGACGATTCTCTCCACCAAGGTGGACGGCCACCAAGAAGAAGGGGGAGAGAGGGCTGTCGAGTATGGAGAAAGAGAGAGAGAGAGAAGAGTGCTACAATAGCATGTAAAGAGAGAGCATAGTATGCCTCTCTATTTATAGGATTTTGGGATCCATGGATCTCAATCCATGTGACATAAAAAATCAATGGATGAGATTGATTTATGTCAATCCAATGGTCAAGATTGTTGTTGGTAAAAACCAACAACTTGTGATTTAATTTGATAAAAATATATTTGACAAATCAAATAAATATTAATACCATATTAAATCAATCAAATAAAGAGAGAGGAATCAAGGGAGATCAACCTTCCTCTTTAGAGGGGGGGACGGCCACCAATTTCACAAGGAAATTGGTGCCGCCCCCTTCTTTCCAAAAGGGAGGGCAATCTCATGGCAATCCATGAGATTGCACATCTCCTTGAATTTCTCTCTACTTATTTTCCAACAACAATTTGTTGGTATTTTAATTCACCAAAATAATTCTCAATTAATTTTGGGAATATTGCAATCTTGACATTGGAATATTGTGAATCATATTCACAACCCAAAACAAAATGTAATTTACATTTTCAATTAATTAGACAATGTGTATCCAATACACATTAATAATTAATCTACTAATATAAAATATATTTAACTCTCTCTAATACATTATAAATCGCATTTATAATATATTTTGAATAATTGGATATTACTATCCACATTATTCTTATCCATAATAATTAAATCACATTTAATTATATTGGATAATTTCTCATACATCATGATAATTAAATCATATTTAATTATCAACTTCTCTTTGCTTAGATCTTATGGAATTGCTCTTAAACCATTTAAGAACAATGCTATTTCTCCTCAGATACTTGGAGATAAGGACAGGGCGATTGTATTGTTCCACGTATAGTGACTTGGATTTTGAGATCACATCTCAAATCCAGATCCCATGGACCTCTCATAGATGCTTGATTAAATCAAGACCGTAAGCCTAATCTTCTCATTGCATCTGAATCTCATCTAGACCAATGTCCATTATATGGACTAAGATTAGGTCACTTCTCTAATGAGAGGAGTCATTAAAATCCAGACCTGTTTCATCACTCCCTCGGAATGGAAGCGTCATGGTTATACAATCGTTTATGATCAAATCACGCTTCAGGTATTCCCAATACCTGCACATCCTGCATACTGGAAGACTCATGATCATTATGAAGATATAGATCACTTTTACACTGTCATCTTCATAGTCTGATCATTTAAGTTTCTCAATCTTGGTCCTTGGGATATGGTATAGATCATATGATTTCACAAAGCATATATCTTACCTTCAAATTCATATCATGCTTCTAAAGCATGATGACCATGCATGGAATTTGGTCAACCCCAATACCTCATGAGTGAGCTCATGTCTCCCGGTTCACAAGTGAACCTGTATGATCCCTTTGAGAGATCATATTACTCATATGCCCTTACATGCACACCAGATCGCCGGTGTATAGACCTTGATTAGGTCATCAACCTATTGGTCTGCCAAATGTACATGCTCAGACATATAGTAATATATCTGTCTCTGGTCAGAGGATGTTTGCCTGTGATGTGACAGTATTCATCATAGGTCTTTGGTTATCTCGATCTCGTTAAGTCAACTCATTGACTCAACTAATCTGGTACCTTCGAATCAATATTCCTATGCAGAGGACCTGCATCAAGAGGTCGATCAGATATCAGTCTAATGAGATGGGATTGCCATCTCCCACTCAGACTGGAGATCACTACTTGTTAATCATTGATGATGCTTGATGAGCCCTCTATCTAACTCCTTAGATATTCATCCAAGCATCAGCCTCTATGATTCAATCATTGAATCAACAGTTGTATGATTATCAAGTTGGCCATGGTACATAACCCTTATTGTACAGAGGGACCTTATAGTGCATTCATTTATTCAATATAAGAATGGGAGTGAAACAAAATCAATAACTTTTATTGATAAATCATTTATTACAATAACATTTATTGTAGGAATGGTTCGCCTCGGGCTCACATTGCTAACAATTCCAAGTATCTGTATAGAACTCATTTTATGCCATTTATTTTTAATATTGAAGGAAGCTTGACATTACGTTGAAATCAACATAAACGATCATATTGTCATTAATCTACCAAATGAAAAGAGATTGTTGATACAAATCACTACGAATTAAAAATTCTACGTACCCGACGTATGATCGATGAAACATTAGCCCTACGGCCCTGACTAGCAACACCGATACTACCCCCACTCTCATCAGTTATTTCTCGTGGTGGTTGTGGTGTTGTGTCCGTGACTAATGAAGCTATATCAATCTGTGTAGGTCGATGACGATGCTCTGATGGTGGCTGATTTGGATGCGGTGTATGCTGCTATGGCAGGGGTGTGCCTCGGAGATTCTGGAATGGAGGCACACAGCTGGAATCTGAATAATAGGCGAACCTAATCATTTGATGTGGATTGAAATCACTGGTTGAGAATTGTATGAATGTCTAAATCTGGTTTAGACCCCAAAAAGAACCAGCTTGTGAAGGTTGTGTAAACTAGGCCTCGGATGGTCCCGCTTCGTCATCGTTTGTACCGACAACATACGGGTCATGTACGTGAAAGGCATAACTTTGAGCAGCAGCTTTAGACGGTCGTTGTGGTTCAGGGACATGGAATGGGGCAATGGAAGGCTCAGTGGAGTACAAGTACCTCGGGGTGTAATGACTCATTTGATCTGCCAATCCGAAGTTCTGTAAGGCAAAGTCAAGTAAGCCAATTACATTCTGCAACTCCGAGCTACGTTCGTACTCTTCCAGCACCCCACGAGCTTCGTACACTCTACACCTGAAAGTATTACACATTTGAGTTGATGTTTTACAAGAATTCAAGAGGAAAAATATACACACTTACTCCTGGTCTGAACCTGGGAGCGTAAGGCTCATATGTAAAGCGCGGTGGCGGTATTGAAGGATGTATCCATCGACGTGTAATGTTCAAATACCGCCTCATGTATGCTTCCAGCCACTGCTCGCTCGATTCAACCGAGTGTCTTTCCAACCAGAGTTTGATGCCGTTGATTTCATCGAACGATCTGTTCTCGGAGTCGATCGACCCAATCAATAGGATCGTTCTCCCGTTGATAAGAGCGACGATTTGGAAAAACTATCGGAGGCATTTGATATGGGATGTGTGGTTGTAGATCAAATTGTCTCATTACACGATCTGGCACGTGCATGACCGCTATGTTAAAACAAATTAGGACCAGTCTGGGGCCTCCACACTTTTTGTCCCTCTTGGCAGATAACTGGAAGGTGATTTACGATCTCCATTTCATATGGAGACCAATGCATCTGTTAAACAGTCTAAAGTTAGTTATTATATACTAACCACACGCTATATATAGGAAAGGTATGGATTGTACCTGATGCTCGTCCTGTGTGTCCAACTCATTGCGATAAAACGTCAGGTTCGTTGTCTTAATGTTCTGAGTGAACGACCTACGCACTGACGTCCATCTGTTTATCCACGTGTTAATATCTTATCAAGACATAAAATATGTGAATGGTTACTGTACGTCTCGTACCTGGAAGCATACAGCCTTTGGTTCATAGTTGCTAGATCCATTCTATATGATCGGGGCACCCCGATGTATATTTGCTCCCAAGACCAAGTCTGCAGCAATGTCAGAAACCCGTAACATCTCTTGGATCTCCCCAGCGAGCAATCGTCAAGTTGCTGGTATAATTGGACAAGTACTGCTGCCCCCCATGCCATTTGACCACATTCTCAGAAATTCTCAAGCAGATGGAGATACCGTAACGGTACCTTATCACATGTGGAGTCCGGGAAGAAAGACTCTCCAATCTGATATAAAATAAAGGCCCGCACGATTCTTTGCAGCCTGTTAGGATCTTGTAGTTGGAGATTCACATCCGAGAGAATAGTGTCATGAATCCAAGTAAGCTTCAAGCGTCTGCTTGACAAATTATCTCCTACTCCAACGATGGGGTTGGCGTCCAACCACTTCTCGCAATAAGCACTCCAGTTATATCGTGTAGGGTGTTCATAACCTGTCACGGGAGCCCCATCGACACGAAGTCCTGTAAGGATGGAGACATCTTCCAGTGTCACGGTGGCCTCACCGTATCGGAGATGGAAAGTATGTGTCTTCGGTCTCCATCGTTTCAAGAGCGCTATCAGGAGTGACTGATCGAGATTTTCCCTCCTCATGTTGCTTACACAGCGTAAGCCAGCCATCTTCAGCAATTGGTCGAACGCTACACTCTGGGGTTTAACCAGTAGCTTATTGAGTACACGTCCATGCTCGAAGAATCTGAAATTCTATATAACCACATAGAGCGATGTTACTACTAATTTTGTTCTGAAAGAATAATATTTTTACATTGATACCATTGCATCCTCATTGAGCGGTGATGCGGATATGTGGTGGTTCTGCTGAACCAGAATAGAAGCATCAAGTGGTCCAGGAGTGGAGTCCATTCCCTATCTCATGAAAGAGTTAGCATAAAAAAAGGTTTCACAAATATTTCAATAAAAACATATATCAATGTCCAGTGGAAGATAACATATACAATCGAAATTAATTTAGTGTATATTACATATCATCGTAACATTCACCGTTTGGGACATGTCGCACGGGTATGACCACTCTGTTTACATATACCACACATTACGTTCACACGCCACATTTCATCCATGCTGTTGTAGATTCTACGTGATCGTGGTCGACCCGGGCCTACTTCCACATTCGGCGGCATCAAGATGACCCAAGTACATTTGCCGACCAGTACTGACGATCAGGTATTGGTGAGAATTCAGTTGCGTAAATTTGGCAAAATACGGCGGGAGTGTAGTAATGCGAACAGTTCCTAACATGCTCGATATCAACGTTAACAGGTCCACAACCCGCATTGACATGCGAGCATGTGAGGTGAAAGCGCTGCATAAATCCATATGTGCATTCAGACTCTGTCCCGTTAAGTGTTATTTGGTAGTTTCCTTCACGACATTTAACCTCGAATAATGTCCGTGAAAATTGCTCGACATCATATGTGCGAGCTAACTCAACATTATCGTCAATAATCTTGTTGTATCTCGGCATTAGCTATGAGGTAGTAGCTGCACCCTGTATGCGATGAGCGATGAAGTACGTATTTAAATGATAAAAGATTACAAGAATCATTTTCAGGATCGGAAGGCCACGCATACCCTTCAACACACTATTGAAGCATTCTGAAAGGTTGGTCGTAGTGTTCCCATAACGACTTCCTTGGTCGTATGACAATGCCCAGAAATTCCGATCACCATTTTCCTAGCGGATAATCCACTCGTACGCCTTAGGATCATTACCTTGGATCTGTCTCATGATCCGATCGTGGGCGTGCATATTCATTACCGCCCCTACATTGTAAAATTTTCCTTGTGCCCATCGGTCATGACACTCTCTTTGCATGTTCGCTTGCATGTGCATCAGACAGAATCGATGACAGTGGCCATGATCAGCTGGAAAATACTTGGGAAGCAGATTCTTCAAACCACTGAAACGATCGCTCAAAAAACATATACCATGTCGCTGAATTAAATATGACAATTTATGTAGGAAAAACTCCCAGGCGTCCAACATTTCTTTTTCGACTACTGCAAAGGCAACATGGAATATATGCCCGTTCCCATCAACAGAAGTGGCTACGAGCAAGTAACCTTTAAATTTTCCATGCAAGTGTGTTGCATCTATGCTCATAACTGGTCGATAGTACGTGAAGCCTGTCAGCGACGTACCGAATGCCCAAAATAATCGAAAGAAAGCAATTTTCCCAGGTACTACTTTATCAGTGTAAGACAACTCCATATCAACAAAACTTATCGTCAATGCATGCTTTCTTGTTAACCAAGCTTTTTGTACGAAATTGTGACGTGGTAGGTATCTGAAACAAGATTACTAATCACATTGGGAGTCAGTGTAAGGTTGGATCTAAGAGTCTTTAAAATAAACCAACTAATAAATCTTGTATTGCACTGTCGGTTATTAGTTAGCAGCACCAGATTACGACATGTATGCTCCTCACGATTCACTCCTCTTGCTGCAACTAACATGTAACCTCCAATTGTAGTTAGATAATGCACATCCTACAGTGTAAATATCTTTTTTTGACGCAAGCACTTTGTATTGCACGTACTTTGCCATACTCCAAGTGCTTACCGCACCAATTAAATCATTTTTTGAATTAAAATATATGTTATTCCAATACTCAAGTCCACTCCTATCTGGGAAGATGGTGTCCTGGGGCTCGCTCAAGAATTGTGCTTCCTCTGCAAAACTGTTTGCTATCCAGTCATCATCCGTAAAAATATCAGGAAGCTCCGGCATAGGTTCCAAGGTCATGCCGTAATCAACCGGAGGATCAAATATCGGTTCACTGCTGCTGGAACCGATGAGGATCCCTGATCGTGGACATCATCAAAGCCGACATTCATGCCATTGTTGTCATCCTCCTTCTTGTTGATAGTGTCTTCATCCACAACCTCGACATTCACCTCGGAAATGACAGCAGAATCCTCCTCTTCGTCATCATAATGCAGATTTAGATATGGGATACTGCACCTAGCATCCTCTCGTCTCCTTCGAGAAGACTCAGTAATATTGCTGACGTGAATCTCATGAGTTCCAGTGGGAACCGCATCCACCATCAGTTGTATCATTCCAAGAGATTGGGCAATGTTTAACATTAACTCGGTTGTCGAAGTACCAGTGACCACTACTGGATAGAAGGTGTTCACGTTCATAGGCCATCTACATGTAACATAAACGTTGTACTCCCCTTCCCTATATCCAGTAACACTACAAATCATTCGCACTAGTTCCTCGAAACTGCCAGAATCTGGAAAACCTATCATCTTCCCAGTCCCCCCTCATAGGTTACATTCCCGTTCTCAATGACATTTCTTCCATTCCAAGACACAAATAATGGAGTCATGTTGACTATTATCAATAAAATATGAAAGACAACGTAACTTATTTAATATTAAGTAATTAATAAAAAATATTTACTAATTAGTAACTACCAATTAGTAATTGCTAATTGCTAATTATTTTCTAACTATTAATTACTAATTGTTAATTATTAACTAATTATTAAGTACTAATTAATAATTAATAATTAACTAAAGAGTGATAATTAATTACTAATTAGCAATAACTAATGATTAACTGATAATTATTAATGAGTAATTAATAATTAACTAATTCATAATTAATAATTGCTAATAATTGCTAGTTAGTAAGTAATAACTAATGATTAATATTTAATAATTAACCAAATAGTAATTATATACTAATTACTAATGACTAATTAATAACTAACATTTATTGAATAGTAATTAGTTAATTACTATTAACTAATAAGTAATAAGTAATTATGTAATAATTATTAAGTAGTAATGAGTAATTAACTAGTGCTACTTATTATAAATTAATTATTAGTTAGTTATTGCTAATTATTAATCACTAAATATTAGGTTATATTAATTTAATAGTAACTGATAGTTACTAACTATTAATTAGTAATGGCTAATTATTTACTAATTATTAATTTCTAATTAGTATGTAAGAATTAAGTAATGAGTGATACTTAATAACTAATTAGACTAACTGATAATTAACTAATAATTATTAAAGACTAATTAATAATTAACTAATTCATAATTAATAATTACTAATTATTAAGTATTAGTTACTAATTAATAATTGCTAATTATTTAGTAATTGTTAATTACTAAATAATATTATTTAGTGATTACTAATAACTAATGAATGATTGCTAATTATTTAAAAATTATAAATAATTAATCAATGATTAATTATTAATTAATAATAAATAATAATAAATAGCTAATCAATGAATAATTAATAATCAATGAATATGTACAAGGAGTTATTCCTTATATGTCATTATGTTAGCATCATATTGATCCTAATCTATGTAAATAAATAAAGAGGTTTGTTTAACTGAGTATAAAATCATACAAAAACCCTAAGTCCAACTAACATTAATTGTCCATCTACTATTGATTAATCGTTCCTAGGAAAAAATCAAACCATTAAAATTAAACGGTGCACATTCATATTATGGATTAGAAGAACTATGGAGTTGGTAAAAGAATAAGTTATTGATTTGAATTCAGAATATCATCTTTAATCTACATCTCTAGACATATAATTAAATGGATATATGATTGATCCGAATTCAGATTGATCTTCTACATTGGAGATCATTGTGGTATTACTATTCTAGTAAAGGAAAGGAAACTTTTGTGATCAAAGCTAATATGTGGGGAAAGGAAACTTTTCTTATCAAAGCTAACATGTGGGCATAATTTTTTTACTCAAAAATTATTGAACTAATATTATTTAAATTGTATAACTAAAAAAATTATGTAAAAATTAAAGCATACCTTGTTGGAATGTAGGAGGGAGGAGAAGTTGGATTGATGTGGGGAATGAGGGGAAGAAGGAGGAGAAATGCAAGAATGGTGTGGGGAATGATGGGGGCGGTGAGGTCTTTATATAAGGGAACCCGCTCATCAAACGGTTCGCCGATCAATGAACCATTCGCCGACTGGGCCCCACCCAAAGGCATGCTTCTGGGAATTCCGGGCACGCCCATCCAGGAGTCCCGTCACGCGACTGCCTCGGGAGGGAGTGGGCATGCACGCATCTCGGGAGGAGGCGTTGAATGTTGTCATCTAGTGCATTGATCGGCAAACAGTTCGCCGATCGGCAAACCGTTTGCCCATCAATGCCCTGACAGGGAATTCTGGCGTTGTCATGCCCTGAGCGGGTATTACGAAGGGGGCCATGCCCCTTCCAGGAAAAATCTCAAGAGGTGGTTGGAGGTGATTGTGCCAGTCAAATCGTGGCGGATTTTTTGGTAAGGACCTGATCGGAGGTCAGATCTGATGCTACAACTAGAGAAACAAAATCGATTGCAAACTTGACAAAATTGAATGAAATTGAGATCTTGATCTAAATACAATTAATTGCAATGAAAACGAGAACGAATTGGGATGGTTATTGCATCGAGTAGGGTATATGGAAGCTTCAAATGATGGTGTTGCGATGGAGCTCGATGCTGGACGTGGGTCTCTCCTCGATCCTCCTCTCACGCTCTTGTTTGCTGGAATCGCCTGATTTCATTAGGCTCTTACTCAAGTGTTAGAACTCAGGGAGAAAAGATTGCCAAAGAAGAATCAGAGAAGAAAGGAAGCACTGGATCAAATTTATATGTGAGAGAAAATTCAAAAAGGGATCGAAATTTTGGGCACGAAGAAGAAATCAGATTGGGTAGAATTTTTTTCTAGTGAAAATCAAGAATGGGAGTTAAACCGAAGGTGAGTGAAATTGGGTCTAATAGAGGTTAGAGTTGGGCTAAAAATTTGGAGACGGAGGCAGGTTAACACTGGAAGAGGGTTGGGGAAAGCGGAAGGGGAGTTGACCCACCTCTGTCAATGTTCCTAGATCTGGATAATCAAGGGCTAACCCATATAGGGACAAGAGGAAAATAACAAATTAAATAGAATTAAATAGAAATATAAATAAATAAAATAGAAAATGGTATAATATAAAAAATGATCAACATAAATAATGTTTGGGATTTTTACCCCGCGAACCCTATAAACTTTGTAAATGACCTCTACGACCTTTGAAATATCGTAATTCCCCTCTCAACCTCATAAACTTGCTAACCCTTACCCCAAAGACCTTGTGGTTAACCTCCATCTATTTACCCGTTAAAACTAACCGGATTCCGTTAATAAGTGTTGCATATTACCCACTTTATTTAGCAATTTACAAAAATGACACCTCTCTTCTTCCTTCACCCTTCTCCTTGGATTCCCTTCCCCCTCCACCTCCGTCATGTTGTCCTCAATGTCCCAGCCTTCTCCTTTGCTGCCATCGACCTCCCCCCGCACTGCTCTCAACCTCCCAGACATCCCCTGCGCCGCTTTGCCCCAGCCGTCTCCTCTGCCAGCAGCCTCCTCCCCTTGGTCCTCTGCCTCTTCCCCATCCACCTCGTCCTCCCCTCACCTTGCTTTGCCCCATCTGCATCCTCCTTCCATTGCTCCGCCGCCTCAACCTCCTGCCGCATAGAACCACATCAGAGTCTCTTGCATCGGCCATTAAACAACTTGAAGTGTGTGATTCCTCACTTCAAGATGCGGAATCTGAGATCACCGGCCTCAAGGGGAAGGTGGAGTCGTTAACGGTGAAGGTCAAGACGTGCAAGGATTAAACAACTTGAAGTGTGTGATTTCTCACTTCAAGATGTAGAATCTGAGGTCACCAGCCTCAAGGGGAAGGTGGAGTCATTAACGGTGAAGGTCAAGATGTGCAAGGAAAATCTCAACGAAGCAGATCCTCAATCGAGGCTGCCAGAATGAGAAATCCGAAATGGAAAAGACCATCGAAATTCCGAGATCTGAGTTCCTGCGTGTAGAGGAGATGCTCGAGGTGATGGAGAACTGGAAGATTGCAAACACAAAAGTCGAAACTTGGCACAGGAGAAAGATGTGGTTTTAAACGAGTTGGAAAGATCATGGGAAGGAGTAGAGCACAACAAGAAGGTCATGGACGATCTGCTTCCACGCTGCACGAGGAATAAGGAGAATGGATCCCCATCCTCCAGTCCATGGAGGGATACGACCGAGCACGAGGACCTTCAGCGTGCAGACGAGGCACCAGAGAGGTGTCACTCTTTGGACTATTCGGGGTGGAGGTGTAGCAATAGAAAGGCCGACATTGGAGGGAAGAAGGGGAAGAGAAGGGAGTAGAGAGGGAAGGAGAGAGATTACCTTAAAATTCACCATTGATTTTGGTGTGGTTTGATTAACTTGACTTAAACCCATGCAAGTTGACTCAAGATGAGTCGAATTAACGGCAGGGGTCGTGGGGTAAGATGGAGCAAGTTTACAGGGGCGAGGGAGGAATTACGATGTTCCAAAGGTCGTAGAAGTCATTTACAAAGTTTATGGGTTCGTGGGGTAAAAATCCTATAATGTTTATAATTTAATAAACTACATTATGGTGATTTTAATAAATTGATCAAGTTAAATTGTCAAATAATTTAAATACACTTACAGGTATTATTACATATATACAAAGTATACACCTTTTTTATTATTGATTTTAATAATGCCACTATTTAATTTATATTTTATTTATATAAATAATAATTAAAGGTTTATAAACACATTTTCTTTTATTTTTATAATTTAGTTTAGTAGTACAAATAAATGGTATTATGTACAATATATGTACATTATACCGAGAGGCTGCTGCATGTAGCAGCCAAGCTGGCCGCTACATGTAGCATTCTCCCCCAATTTTTTTTATTTTTTTGCGACATTTCACCATGTATATTCATCTATATATCCCTCCTACATGTCATTCAAATTTCGCGAGAAACAAAGACTCCTAAGCTGTCCATCTAGAAGGGGTAGATTTCAACAAATTTCAGATCGTTAAAAATTACCTAGTCTAGATGGACAGCTTAGGAGTCTTTGTTTCTCGTGAAATTTGAATGACATGTAGAAGGGATATATAGATGAATATACATGGTGAAATTTCACAAAAAAAAATAAAAAAATTGGGGGAGAATGCTACATGTAGCAGCCAGCTTGGCTGCTACACGCAGCAGCCTCCCTTTTCTCATATAATAAATACATTTATTTATTTTTGGTGTTCTTATCCGGCAGACCCTATAAACTTTTTAAATTACCTCTATGACCTTTTGTACAATGTAATTACCCCATTGACCATGTAAATTACCCCAAGAACCTCACAGGCTTCAAACAGATTATCCGGAGGGTTCATTGGGTAAGAGTTGGCAGGTTTGCGAGGTCGAGTGGGGAATTAGGTTGTTTCAAAGGTCGTGGAGGTAATTGGCAAAGTTTATAGGATCTGCCGGGTAAAAATCACTTAATTTTTTATTCTGTTTTTGAACTTTTGTGATTTTTATTTGTATTTTATATTAATATAAGATATTTACAACATAATAAAATATAATATATACAATAATAAAAGAATAAAGTGAACAAATAAAAGTAATGTACAGTTGTACATGTACAGTAACACCTCCAAAAAGATGATTTTTGCATCTTAATTTCAATTATTATGATACCATTTTATTTTAATGATTATTTTATTTTAAAAACAATGAAAGTGAATTTATTTCATTTTGAATTCTTAAGGAGCAAATATTAAGCTTTCAATTCTTATTTTATGTATTTTTTCGAGTGTTGTATCTTTTATTTTGTACAAGATTTTTTTGCAATTATTTTTATTATTTATTTACATTTTTATGTAAAAGTTTCATAAAGAAAATATTTTTATTTGAGGTTGATTTAATGATAAATAAAATACAAGATATATGTGTGATGAATGTGATGAATATGCAGAATGTGAACTTGGTTTTCTGAGATTTTTATAAATTTGAGACGATATCTCCCCTACTTTATTCCTTATCGATTTGGGAAATACTTGACCTACTCTTGGGGTTAGGTTCATTCTATATCTATTGTACATGTATACAACCTTCTTTTATTTCTTTTACTTTTGTTTTGGGTTAAAATAATAATAATAATAATACATTATTAATAGATGATGTAAGTTGTTAATAGATGAGATTTAATGATATTAACAAGTGTTTTATAAGAGATTTTAAGATAAAATGAAAGAATAAAGATGATGAATTGACAATTCATTATCCCCTTACACTTTATCTTTGCTAGTCCTTTAGCAAACACTTATTAGAAGAATAAGTGCCTAAAAAGAAAAAGATAAGAAAAAAAACTTAAATCAGTTTTGATTTTCTAACTACTCTTCATAAAATCAAAGTATATGGAGCTCGATTGGACCTTTGGATTATTACTTTGGCAGAACCTTATTGAAATAGGATTTAAGACTCAACGGTCCTCAAGTTCCACAATTCTCTATTCAGTTTGCTTCAACAGTCCAGACAGGACAAGTCCGCCATATGCAAACTCTTATGATTATCAATCATAATTGTACAGTGAATATTAAATGGTAGATCTCCACATCTGAAAGTGGCAAAAAAGCCGAGCACTCCAACAAGGTTACCCTAATTCTCATATCTAGCTACTCTTTCCTTGAGGAGCAAGGTATTTCCTTCTAAGTTCAAGTTCAACTGGCACAAGAAGAGGGGGTAAGGAAGAGAATGGAGTGTGACCAGTGTAGCCACATATCCTTGGAGGTTGACCAGTATAGCCAAGTCTTCAGGTGCATGATTCCTTGAAACCTTTGACTTTGAAACATATGCCTTGTTATTGATACTTTCCTTCGACAGGAAATGATTTTTTTAACTCGTTTAACTTTTTTTGGAGACTTTATTTAATACTTTTTTCTTTGCATACATACATGCATACAACAATACAACATTTACATAGGGAGTTTTTCTTCTTGAGCCAACAGACTATTCCTCATCCAAAGCTTTATTTCAACCCATGACTCCTTTCTTTTGAGTTCGGTGCCATTAGATTGGGTTCGAGCATACGTCCCTCTATAGAGACTACAACTACCTCATCAAGGATGACACAACTGTGTGCATTCCAAACTTAGAGAATTCTACCCTTTACATCCCTGCATGAGATGAGCTCATGTAGAGTGCTTGCCTAATTTAGGTCACCGTCTAAAAGGGTCATGCGATATTCTACTTAGACCAATCATGATGCCATGTGAACAAGTCTTATATATGGACTCAAAGAATTAAGTCATGTTGACCTGAAAAGTATCATATCTAGTTCTTATAAGGTTCATGTGAAATTAAGTGGATTAAGGTCTTAAACAAGCTCCATTCTTCATATTTTATTACAGACCAGTTAAATTGTCAAAATCATTATAAAAATACGAATGCAAATGCAACAATATTTTTGAGAAGTGCCTTTTCTAGTTTAAACTTTTTATGATGTCTTTTTGCATTTTTTGAGTTCTAAAACTTTCAATTTTAGGTATTTTTAAAAAGATTTAGTGAATTGAACTAATTTACACTTATTTACAAGGATTATGTACATATTTACAACAAACTTTATACAAAAATATATAGAAGAATTATACAAGTTTTATACAATATCTTATTTTCAAAAGAATTCTATTTACAATTTTTATATACAAATTTTACAAAAAGATTTTATTTACAAGATTCGATTAATTACAACTTTTATAAAAGAGTTTTATTTACACAATTTACACTTAGTTACAGCTTTTTCGTAAAAGGACTTTACAATACATTTTATATACACATTTTAAAAAAGATTTACATAAAATATTTACAAAACAATTTTACAAACAAGTATACAACATATTTACAAATAGTTTTACAGATACTTTTCAAAATATTTTACAAAATATTATAGAAATCATTTTGCAAGATACTTTTCAAAATGTTTTACAAAAATTTTTACAAATCAATTTTACAAACATTTTTATTTTCAAGCATTTTACAAAATAATACTTTTCTTTGACCTACCTAGCATCTCTTTGGCTACCCTTAGGATACAATATGCTACCACCTCCTACATCTCGTTTGTACTTCTGCTACAATCCCAAGATAAGTCTTCTAAAACCTTATCCCTAAAGCTTGATTGCTTCAGTTGAAGATTCCACCATCTAGTTCTAGTGATCTTGAAAACCCTTCTTTTCTTTACCAACCCTTTTATTTTCACATACATGACTAACAGGCGATGTTGGGTTGTCAAACTCTCTCCTGGGATTACTTTGCATATTTTGCAACACAACCAATCTCTTCTCCTCAACAGAATGTAATCTATCTGTGTTCTAGTCGGGCCACTTTATAAGTAATTAATTGCTCCTCCCTCTTCTTGAAGAGAGTGTTTACTTAGAAAAGATCACTAGCTATTACAAAATCCAGAATGACTTTTTCCTCTTCATTTCTATCCACGAAGCCATGGCCTCCATGAACACTAGTAAAACCTGAGCATCCTTTCCCACATGTCCATTAAGATCTCCACCGAGGAAAATCATCTATCTTGGTGGGATTCCTTGCAAAATCTTATCTAGTTCCTCTCAAATAACTTGTTAATCCTTTCATCTAAACCAATTTGTGGTGCATAAACTAAGATGATATTCAGAATTTCTTCTTCAAGCACCAATTTTAGCAAAATAATCCTTTCCACCAAATCTTTGCACATCAACCACATCCTTGAAATCCTTATGAACAACCACTCCAACACTGTTTTCACCCTTATCTTTACATGAATACCAAAGTTTAAAGCATGTCTTCTCTATCTCCCTTGCTTTCTCTCTAACCCATTTTGTCTCTTGGAGATATAGTATATGAATCTTCCTTCTTTCCATCATATCTACTATCTCCATCGATTTGTCAGTCAAAGTACCAATATTCCAACTACCTATCAACAACTTCCTTTGCAACCTCTCTTGGACTAACTTTTTTGCTCGCATGCGTCCATCATGCGAGAACCCTAACAAATTTTGCACTGCATTCGTTGTGATGCAACAAAATATTAAATAAATTCCTAAAAATAAAATAAAAATATATTTAAATCTTGTATTTATTCTATAAATAAATAAATTATAAAATAATGTATTTATTTGTAAAAATAATTGATTAAAATTTTGTATATAATATTCGTGGGTATTTTATACCTATGAATAAAGGTATTTAGTTATTTTAACCTATTTAGTTGACTTATTTAAATTATCAAAAATCACTAAAAAATAATTTATTAATTTGTTAACATTATTTATTTTGAAAACTTTAAATTTATAACAAATTTCCATTTATTCTAAATATTTCATTTATCTTTGTCATGTAGCGTTTGGTAGTATCCGGACTTCATTTCCATTGGTCGGACCACGATCTGTTGACCTGGGTCAACTACCCCTTTTAGCTTCTTTTACCCGAATAAATGCTCAGCATGCCCTATTCCCTAATTTACTACACCTTTTTCTTCCATGTTTTAGACCAGATTTCTACATCTTCTTATCGCCCGAATAAACTGGATCGACGCACGATTATATTTTCATCATTTCACCTTGGTTCACACGTCCTTTTTCGTTTTGTTTTTAGCCTAAATCCAACCCCTATAAAAGATCTCCATGATACATTCTCGTTTTGATCTGTTTTTAGTGCCTTTTCACCTCGAGATCAACACTTGAAATGCGTGGCTATTGACAGGAGCTTTCCTCCACGATCGAAAGCTCGTAAGAAGGCCTAAAGACTGAGATCCAGCCCTCGATCGAAGCATCGCCATGTTGAGCTTCTTCAGCTGATCCATGACTGAATAGAGGTAGTAACTCTCCATTTTCCACCGTAAATCATTCTAAGTTTAATTCCCATTTAATTTCATATTTGTTTATGTTGAATACTTTTTGATTTCCTATTTAGATGTGTAGCTTTTAGATCAACTTCCGATCATCATGATCGAAGGGCTTTTCCAGTGATAAACTTCGATCCTATCATCCCACATTGATGCTTGCACTTCTCTGTACCTTCCCACATAACCTAATTAATCAGTTCTTCTTTAGATATGAAATTTCAATCTCGCTCCATCACCCTCTTGAAGATTGATTCATTCACCCTCATTTCCCATTGTTTTTCATAATAAATGTGGTTGGAGCATTGACTTCGAGCATCCAATAAACGTGCAGGTGTTAGGTACGTGATTGGAGCTTGGATCTGAGATCTGGAGGATGCATTTCACTTGCAACAGAGCTCGAGCTCTAGGTCCCTGATCAGCGGGACCTGGACATGATTACCATATCAGATCGAAGCAGAAAGCCGGCATGAAGCTATTGATATGATCATCATGTAGATAGGAGGCAGAATGGAGGAGATCCTATCGATTCAAGTTCATCTAGAGCTACCTTCATTCGTGTTCTTCCATACTTCTTGAGAGACATTGGATCAAGACCTCCATATTCAATCAGACCATCCATTGGCACCCAAAAGGCAGCCGTCAAATCTGATCATCATTAACAAATCACAACCATCTGCCTTCCACGTGTAGCATACGAGTAAGTGGTGGAAATTACTATTCCTACCCCGCATTTTATTTTAATTGTAGATAAGTACAATTTGAGTACGTGTCAGATAATTATAGTTTGAATAATTTCACATCGACCCTTGTCATTTTATATTATTACATTTTGCTCATTTCTTTACAAAATCACATGCATCGTCGCGTGTTGTTTTATCATTTTGTAATAAATACACATTCAATTTTATGTTATTAATTGCTCCTTAAGTTTTCATAAATCACAAAAAGGTCCTTCTAGTATGGATTCATGTGCGCAAATACGTGAATTAGTGGATAAATTATGCTTTTCATCCTATGTTTTATTATTTCTTATTATCCAGTCTCTAAACTTTAAATAATTGCAAATAGGTCATGCTTCTGCAGTAATTTTATTTCCTCTTTAATTGCTTTCTAATAATGAAGTAACTAATTAAACAAGATCCATAAAACACAAAAACTCTTATTTATTGGTTTTATCACTAAAAATTTTCATTTTGAAAAATTCTTTTATTTGTTATTTTTTAAAATAGTGTTAGTTCTCTCATTTTGGTTTTGAAAATTCATACAAATTTGAAAATCATTTGAAAATTTTAAAAATTTATTGTAGTTGTCTTTTATCTTGTTTTATCGCATGTATAAATTTTGTTTTAAAATTCTATCTGAAAACTATAAAAATTGATAAACATAGAAAAACTTAAAAAATCATATAATCTCAAAAAAATCATAAAAATACATTAATCTACTGATTTTAATGTTTGAAAAAGTCTCTTCTATGTGAAGTTGATTTTCATTATATTTTATTTTGTTTTATATTTTAAAAATCCAAAAATAATAGCTTAAATTTGCTTTATTCACTATTTTCTATTTTAATTCGTTAAAAAAATCTAAAAAAAACTAAAAATTACACAAAAATCATAAAAATATTAGGAAATTGTACAAAAGAAAAAGATTTTATCTCTGCATTTTATCTGTTTTTGGTACATTAAAAAATACAAAAAGACTTGATTTTATTCTTTGTATATGTATCCATTATTTTGTTTCTTTGAGAAATTAAAGATATAAAAATTTGTGAAATTAAAAATTAACTTAAAAAATCAGAAATCAGAAAAATATAAAATTTTTAAAAATATTAAACATTCATAAAATTATAAAAAGCATTAAAGAAACATAAAAATCACAAAAGAAAAGAAAAGAAATTTTCCTTTTAATCAGCAATAATTAAATTTGCCCTCAGATATTATAGCCTCTCTAAGTTCAATCTATGCATGTTAAATAAATAATGATATTCTATTTCTTCTTTATAATAAAAATGATTTTTGTTTGATATGGTTTTGGGTTGCGGCGACATTGTGATATATCATTCATTAATTTCACATTCTCATTCTCTTCATTAAAATTGCTAAAAACATGAAAATCATAGTTTCAACAACTTATTACACATCAATGTGTCCATCAACAGAATGTTGAGTCGTCTACACTTGTTTTTCTGGGAATGCTTGGGGTGTGTCTCTTTTGAGTATCTATTATGCCTTCGTCACCCACACTTATATCACTATACGATGCAGAGCCCTTTTGTGGTGCTAGCCTGACTTGTAAAATCCTAAGATTTTGGTCCAAGTGGATACTTTGAAAAGCCTGGAAGTGCTTGCCTTTGTTGTAAGCTCTTTGAAACTGGACTTTGTAGTGTATGGGCTTTTCTTTCTCCTTTTTTTTTCCTTTTTGGCTAGCTCCACTGATTTTACCAAAGTTGATGCACGCTGATAAATAATTTTAATGGTTTTACACATGTTGGTGCTTACGTTTATATCAAGATAGTATAAGAACCGTGTTCTCATACTGTCTAAGGCATTGCCACTCAGGGTTCATGGATCCTTTATTAATTGTATCCCATCCTCAAGCATCATAAAATCAGGTCAAAACTCAAACCCCTCATTCTAATTTCTGAGGAGAAACTTCAACTCATCACATTGCTCATGTAATCGTGCATGTGAAGTGCAGGTCATCTTCTTTTACAATAGAGTTTAAACACGCAATATAACATGTATATCTTTCAAACTGAGTTCAAGTATTTAAGTCATAGACCCTAATGACCATGAATGGTTAAATCTGAGTTATGTGTCACTCTAAACCAAGTATCATATACTACATAAGTCTTGTGTGAAAGTGAAAGTGTAGGGGATAAAACCATTCATTAGTTAGCATTATTTATTATTATTTAACAACGTTTCAAAATAATTTATACCCTTTTTCAAAATAATTTGTAAAACATTGCACAAATCATGTCAAATAGATATAAAAATTTTCCAAATAATTTACAAATCATTTCAAATAGTTCAAGTCCCCATACCTATAGCCCAAGAGTACGAGATATCAATAAATTATATATGCCATATATACGCACCCCCCAATACTTAGCTTGTGCTATGTCCTATTAACACAAAGTGAAATGAAAAATATAACTTGTACTAAGCATATAGAGGAAGAACATTACAAGGATATGATATCCGACATGACTCCCCTATACTTAAGCTTTAAATAGCCTAATTATAAAATTGGAGTGCGAAGATACTGGATATAAAAGAATAGAAGTAGAACAATAGAGACAACAAGGAAGCATGACAGGGGTCCTTGTCATCCGAGATCGAGACGAAAGAGGGACATGAGCTTTTTGGTAGTACCGGTGAACCAGATGGCCGCTCATTCTCTTGGCTAGCTATTGAGTTTTGGCATGGGAAAGAGGCAATAAGTGTCACGAAATGATGCGTTGTGACCGATCACTGGCATGTAAATACTGTGGTAGCTTGGAACCCGACGGGTAGCAGAGTGATACAGAGTTAGCTGGACCCGGAGCGGAGGAGTGGGAACTAGGCAATTGATGTCTTTGCTAAGTGAGGGGGCTTATAACGTAGACTTCTTTTTCGTTTCACCTGATATATAGTAGCGATAGAGTTCGGCGAGTCTTGGCCCCCCATACTTAAGCTAAAAATAGCCTAAATATAAAGAAGAAATAGAAATAAAGAAGGGACCGAGAAGATGGCTAAAGAATCCTAAAGGGATGTACAGAGGTAGAGTTTAATTTTCCTCCCTATACCTAGGCTTTAAATAGCCTAAGTAATGAATTGGTATCAAGAGAAGAGAGAGTCGGAACTCTGAAAGAATATAATAAATCAAGTGTTAATATGTGTAAGAAAGAATAGGTGAATCTGCTAGATGTTGAATCTATCTAGATCTGAGTCTTAAAGTTGAGCCTTCATGTAGATAACTCTGAAGTGTCTACAAGGTAATCAATCGACTTGAAGCCAATCATCTCAACATGGACTAATCGTTCTTTAGATTCAACGAAATGCTTCAATAGTTGTCCTTGATTAAAGTCTTCATTTCACGATTCACAAAGTAGCTATCCCCACCAGAAAACAGAAATTTTGGAACTCTGAATCTAGCAATGATATGGTCATACACAAACTTACGTACAATCTTATTGTTTGTGGATTAGGTTGGGATAGACTTCACCAACCTTGAAAGATAATCTACCACCAATAAGATGTACGCAAATCCATGGTTGCTGGGAAAGTAACCCTTGAAATATATACCCCATGCATCAAAAATATCATAGAAAATCACCGACCGCATGGGCATCTCTTCTCTATAACCAACCACCCCTTCCATCCTTTGACATATTGGGTACAATCGTATAAAATGTGTATCATCTCTAAACAAGGTCAGCCAATACAATCCACACTGGAGTACCTTGTGTGTGGTTATATTTCTCGAATGCTGTCCTCCAACTTCTAAAGGATGACAATACGTGAGGACATTCTGGTATTCCTCTTGAGGAATTTACCTTCTCCGAACACAATCTAATCCTTCAAAGAAAAGTAATGGATCTTCCCAGTAGTATCTTCTCTAATCCGACTTCAGTTGGTCAATGTTACACATAGTCCAACCATGAGGAACCTGCTTGGAGACAAGATAGTTCACTATGTTGGCATACCACAGGGGTGAGTCAATAACACAAATTGACTCGTTTGGAAAGGTTTCTATGATCGGCTCGGTGTTGGGGGAATACTTCAACTCCAAACAAGATAAATTATCAGCCACAATATTCTTAATTCCATGTTTATCCTTAATCTCCAAAATAAACTCTTGGAGTAATAAAATCCACCTAAGGAGGCACACCTTCGCATCCTTCTTTTTCATTAAATACCTTATGGTTGTATGATCCATAAATATTGTCACCTTAGAGTCCAAAATATAAGATCTGAACTTATCAAGGGTCCAAACTACTGCGAGCATTTCCTTTTCGATCACTATATAATTCTTGCGTGCTTGATCTAAAACTTTTCTCGCATAGTGGATTGTAAAATGGAATCCCATCTCTCCTCTGGCCTAATACAACTCCTATAGCAAAATCTGACACGTCAGTCATGATTTCAAAGGAAAGAGACCAGTCAGGAGCTTGTAGAATTGACAAGTTACACATCTTTTTTTTAACAGCTCAAAGGACTCAAGACACTTGTGATCTATAATGAACTCATTGTCTTCGTAAGATCTCAGTCAGTGGTTGGGCAATCTTTGAAAAATCTTGAATGAATCTTTTATAAAATCCAATATTCCATAAGAATGACCTTACTAATTTTACGTTGGTTGGTGGATCAATTTTTTTTATCACATCCACCTTAACAAGGTCAACATCCATTCCATTTTTGGACATGATATGCCCCAACACGATACCCTCTGTAATCATGAAGTGACTTTTCTCCATGGAAAGTACATTATTACCTCACTACACCTTTGAAAAACTTAGTCCCATTATGCTAAACATGAATCAAATGAATCACCATGGATTGAGAAGTCATCCATGAAGACCTCCAAGAAATCCCCCACCATCTCAGTAAATACAACAATCATGCACCGCTGAAATGTACATGGGGCAATGCAAAGCTCGAATGGCATGCGCTTGAATGCATGTATGCCGAATGGACTTGTGAATGTGGTTTTTTCCTGGTCCTCAAGGGCGATGTCTACTTGATTGTAGTCTGAGTACCCATCAAGAAAATAGAAGAAATTCTTCCCTAATAGTCTCTCTAATATATGATCAATAAAATGCAAGGACAAGTAGCCATTCTTGGTCACGGCATTCAAACGTCTGTAGTCGACACATACACATATAACATGGGTACTCATGTCGTGATCTCTACCCTTCATCGTTGGTGACCATTTAAATTCCTTACTTTTTTGGGACAACATGAAGTGGGGCCACCCACTTGGAGTCTGAGATGGGATAAATAAAACCTGCTCCATACCATTTTTCAATATCTTTCTTAACTAGTTCCTGTAGATTAGGGTTTAATCTTCTTTATATCTTATGGGAAGGCCTAGCAATATCCTCAACATAAATGTGGTGTGAACATAGAGCATGGTAATCCCCACTAGATCCGATACAGTGCAGCCTATGGCCTTTCAGTTCTTCTCTAAAACATCCACAACCTAGAATCATGTTCTACAATCAGCTTAGAACTAATGATGACATGGAATCTATCTTTAGGTCCCACAAGAAAGACGTACTTGAGTGTATGAGGAAGCAGCTTCATCTCGGGCAATGTTGTATCATCTATCCAATTAGGATGAACTATCTCTAGATCTGGTTCCGTGTTGCATAAAGGTGAGTCTATCTCTGATGTTCTTGCCACCAACTCTATGGTGCATGAAGTCGTATCACCAAATAAACACGATAGTTTAGTGAAGGCCATGTTCGACTCATCATCTATATCCCTTGATTATTCTGAAGAAGATCTAACTGACAGATCCATATAGATTTTTGAGTCATCAAAGGAATAGGAAGATTTATCAGTCAAGAAACTCGACAACACCTCAGAAATTGCATCATGAACATCGTCCTTTCCAGATGAGAGGATCTTGCTCTGTGATGTTGGAGTCTATTTCCATATCCCATATGTGCTAATCACTTTGCAATCTGCTTCCAAAGAAGAGTAGTCTTTTCTTGTCTCTGAGTCTGGTCTCTAACACTTCATTTGCTTCATCTTGAGTTCCGCTTCTCCATCTGGAGAACATAACTTCATCATTTGTGTCTGATAATCAAAAAAAGCACCACCGGTCCTAAGGAAAGGCTGCCAAGAATGATATGTGAATCTCTCTAATGATTGGGGATTTCTATGTCAAGGACTGTGAAGTCCACCTTGTAAATAACGCTCTTCACTTCACCCTTAGATTTCTTCATTGACTTGTATGTAAATTGTAGTAATGCTCATGATTTACGAAGAGGTATCAACTCATGTTTCTCGTATAAGGCTAAAGGTAATAGGTTGATTGAAGAACCATTATCTAGTAGAGTGCATGCAAACACTATATCATTGATATAACTCATCACATGATGTGCACCTATATCTCCCTTCCTTCCAGTAACTGCTGGTTCTTGAGACAGTAAGTAATGGTTACCAATAAGATGTGCATCTTCACATAAATGTCAGGTTTCTTCCTGCTAACAATAGTAGGTGTGCATCTCACCTTAAGGTTCTAGAATGCAGGATGGCTAGTCACATACTCATCAAATGGTACCTTAACCATAATGTTGTCTTTACAAAACCGTACTATTTTAGGGACATCCTTTTCAATATTTTTAATAATGCACTTTCAATGTCGTTAAAGCACTTGGTAAAGGGACTGAAGCAATAGAAGAAGAAGAGTAGTTTGAATCATATACTGAAATATGTTTATTTTTATTCCTTGAAACATAGTTCTTCATAAATGAATCTTTTACATTTAACTAGGAATCTAAAACATGACTGTTTACTAAAGGTTGGGGAATGCCTGTTGCTGGTACATCCTCCTCAACCGAAGTTGCAAGGTCTTTCGTAGAATCTGAATATGCATCTCCATGTTGTTGTGCTCTCGTACTTCTCATCCTCTCTCTTCCTTGAGTGGATCTCCTCGCTCTCTGAAGGGTCTACTGTGTCGGATGCCTACCCTCCTCATCCTCGAAAGTCTCCTCACTTAGATCCTCATAGATGTCCCTCTCCATTTCCCTCGTTCGGTCGGGTACAACCACAATATTTCCGCTTATAAGTGACATATGATTAACGTAATCAAATAGAAGAATCTCATGCTTAGATCTAAGTGAGTCTGAGTAGTATACTTGACCAAACCGTTGATGTTGATGTGTTGTGTTCAGGCTGTTGGGGTTAGCCTGAACCTGGGCGGGAATGGAGGTTGACGGTGTAGACTTCTTGTCCTGCCAACAGGATAAGCGGTTGTTGTCAACCTGCATATCCTGTATCTCATTCCTGTAGGTATAAAGCTCCTCAAGAATCTGCCTCTGAGATTCTGTGGGTACTAACAAAGAAGATTGTTGCTGTGAGTAAGAGGGGTAACGTGAAGACTAGCCTGATGGCCCTGATACTGATGTTGTTGTGGATGATGTTGAAATGACGAGTCATGTTGGCTTGACTGGAGTGTCGGTTGATGGGTGTACTATTATTGCTATCTCTACTGCTAGGAGTGATAGGCTCCAGGGCTTGTTTGTGTACGAAGAGGTGCACAGGTGAAAGCAGTGTTGTATAATATAAAGGGATACTAGTAATATGGACGTTACACCATACATACCTGTCAGGCAGGGTACTATGAATACCATACATCGTTCACTTCTCACACCTGATGAGGCTCCTCCAAGACTATCTCTGAAGGCAGCAACTGCTGACTAGGGTGGGTAATGGAGTGGTCCTCTACCCATGATTGGGGTGGCCCTGACATCTGTTACTCCTGAACATGATGTACGTAGTATATGGGAGTAGCGGATGCATATAAGATAAATATCTTCATCCGAGATACCTTCTCAGCAAAGTCTTTTATCTGCTTCGAAAGCTTGGATAAATTCTTTAACTCTATCATCCTCTTGTCAATCCGCTCGACCAAAGTCAACTTACCTGATATAATCCCCATGTTGGGGATTATGTACTCTGTTAAATCGAGAATAACCTTATTTCCCCTCTACTTAGATAGGAGTAAAAGAGGGGACTCTTAATAATCCCTTCTAGTGATCTATGAACGTCTTCTCTTGGTCATCTGATCGAATACCTTCTAGACAGTATCCGCACCACGTGATGTATATCTACCTCCACAAACATCGCTAACCATGCACCTCAGTGTTGAGACCACTATATAATAACAGAACTAGGATAGTATTCTTCATTCCATGACAAGGACACTTCTGAATCAAATCTTTGAATCTCTCCCGTATATCATAGAAAGATTTACTGGTAAGCTGAGAGAAACTCGTGATGTGAGTGCGCATCTGGTTGGTTCTAATCAAAGGGTATAACTTCTTCAAGAAGACCTACTTGAAGTGAGTGTAGATAGTTACAAGTACTTCCAAGTTCTTCGACTAATAATATACCTTATCTCCTAAGGCAAAAGGTGAGGCTTTGAGCCTTATGTAGTCCTGACTAACCCTAAGATACCCAAGGTTATCACAAACAAACTCGAAATCCCTATGAAATGTATATGGCTTCTCTTATGCATTCTCATTGAAATGAGGCAATAAATTTAGAAAGTGTAGCTTTATCTCATATTCTATTCCAGGCTATATTGGACTTAACCAATTCCGAACTTTATGCTGTCTAGGGATGTAAGCCGCATCCTCGGTGCATCAACACTCACATTAAGCTGGCCTAGTTGTGTTCTAAAGAGTGTGTTATGTTGATCAGAAGCTATCAACCAAGCAAGTATCATCCGAAGTGGGTCTTCATGCTCCTCCTCCTCATTATGTTTCTTTGGAGGTATCTTAAATGAATCTTCATGGAATCCTTCAGACAAGAGAGGTCTCAGGTAAGAAGAAGTTGTGTAAGTGAACCTAGACTTAAGAGAGTCATGAGCCCTAGTAGGTCCATGAAGTAAAGTTCCACGATCCTTAGAAGACATGATCTTTGGAGATGTCACCGAAAGGTTCGCAAAGTCCGAACAAAACTCTCCCCAATTATCCATCTTTAAAGTCAAAACGAGATGATATGGAATACAATTTGAATCAAAGAGAGCTAATACGATGGTGCACTTGAAAATACAGAATCAACTTACAAAAATGAAAAGCAAATCAAACCCTTATATTCAACAACTTCACACGTGAGGGCTGTAAGAGTTCAGTCGAATTATCTTATCAATTTTAGTTGGTGGAAGAACAATGTTTTAGTACATTACACACATGGAGTCACGTTTCGCCCAGTGATGCTCCTGATATCTCCCAAGCAAAGAGGTTCGTGATATCTCCCAAGCAAAGAGGTGATCTTCTTGGGATGTTGGGTTCAAAATGACACCCCTAGGAAGAATATCAATCTTACACAACTAAAACATATCTCCTAAGGTCGAAGGCAATCCCTTGCAGCTTCCAAATCCACGAGAGTTGAAAATGGAGATCGGAGCGGGGGGGGGGGGGGGGGGGAGTCTAGGGATTTGGGCTCAAACCTTAGGGGCTACGCCATCACCGACTCTTTTTGGTGGTATGTACATGTGGCCAATGAGGTCTTTATGAATCCATAATACAAGGTAGATTTTATTCCAAGTTTTTTGTAATAAACTTGCATAATTTAGTCCTGATTAAGAGTTAGGTTATCATTGAATTAATATGACCACAATAGCTAAATATGCCTAATGTTCAGTCCCTTTTCCTTTTATTCTTAAGTTGTAAAATAAGGTGAAGGAATTAGAAAAAGAATGCATGTGAGAATAAATGATGCATGTGGTCATTTAGGGAAACTTATAGCGCTTCCCAGCACTCTCCATGTAGATGCTTGACTGAATTATAAATCTCTATTCTATACAATGCGGGACGAGAAAACTGCACCCTAAGCAAACGTCCTATTAGCAGGGTAGAACTCAATCTAAATTGGAGCTAGATGAAATGTAAATAAGTGAATCTTAAGATGTCAAAATAAGCGCGACCTACTATACGATGGACACAATCAAGATGACCTAAGTTTGAGTATTTGAAGCAAGCACCTAATCCTAAAATCACCACTCAAGTCGAGTCCTCTCGGGTTCACAACATGAAATAAATGAAGAATAGTGGCCTTTAATTATAGAAGCGAGTTCTCAACTGAGAACCACTATAAAAGGGCAGTTATACTAAAATCATTACAACACAAATACAATGAAAATGATTAAGTAAACTAGCTAACAAAATTCTCTACTAATGTAGTTGTTATGGACTCTGTTCAGCTCAAGCTCCAAGCTCGTCGCCTCAGCGTAAATCGTCATCTATGCGGGCCCTGCTACAAACAACAAATGGATTAGATACACTTAGCGATAAAATTAAGCTAACTACAAAAAGGAAATAACACAATAAAAAATCAACATAAAATAAATACAAATAATAAAAAGATAACTAAATTACACTAAAAATCACTAAAATCAAGATCACTAAACCTAAATAAATCAACTAATAATTTTGTGTTCCTGGTAACACACCATCTGATTAATGGCTAAACTACTATTATAAAATGTATTCGTTGTAATACAACCGCTAAACAATCTATCAGAATCGAGCAGATATATCTATGAAGAGTTGCTCAACTAAAAATATATGAATAAGTCCAGGGTCGAATGCAAGCATGACGAGTCCGTAATTGCGCGTGTAAAAGATTGTTTTTATATTCGTGTGTGAGAGAAAATAATAAATGTCGTTCGTTGTAGGCGGCGATCGGAAACAGTCAAGAAATAACCACAAATTTTTAATCAATTTTAATCCAGTGGTTTTATGTCTATTTTACTTGGGCAAGTCCCAAGGTCGATCACAAGGAGGCAAAGGAACAACTTAGAATTTTGTCTATACGATTTCGTGTTCGGTTTTCGAGGCGGTCTTTTTTTTGGAATTTTTTAATGCAAATAAAGGATGTAAGATGCGGTTTTGGCCTATTTTAGGGACTAAAATATAAATTTCAATCAAGCGATATCCGAAAAATATGAAACTTGGCCACTATGTAAATGATGATGAAATGAATGCACTTTAATTTTTTTTGGAATTTTTGGATGCAATATGAATTTTTTATGAATGTTTAAATGCAAACAAAATGATTTTCAATATTTAATTATAATAACCTGCTTATTTTCAAGATATAAAATTATCTAAGATCTATCTCTAGGTGATGGATCTCCGAAAAATCCTAAATCTCGAAAATGTGGGATCGAATACCTATTAAAAATTAAACAATGAAATATGCAAAATGATTTTACAGAGCAAATTATGTTATGCAAATACAAAGATTTTTGGGTACAATGTCAAGCAAAATAATCTCTACAATATGTGATTTTTCGAGGATTTTTAGAGCAACAGTTAATCAACTAGAAATTTCAGAGCATAAGATGGGCAAAATTCGTAATTTTCCATAGAACAAATAATTATTAATTACCCGTCAATCACAAAAATATCCACAATATGTCCAGGTGTCGAGAATGAAGCAACAAACATCATGCAATTTTTTGATGATAAAATAATGCGATACGGAAGTCCAAAATAGGGAGGAAACACAGGGGTATAACTGCAAGAAATAAATATGAAATTGATGCAGTGGGCTGTAATGTAATTACCAAAAGTTTCGGGGGAGAAACTGCAAAATTGCCAAATGGTCACGTGCTCTCTGGCTGGCGGGGCTGATCTGCGAAATGGAGAAGGGCCGGGGGGGGGGGGGGGGGCTGGGCGCAAATAACCCAACGGGTCACGTGCAGATCACGTGACCCTTGGGGATGAATGACCTTCGGCTGACGTTCCCCGTCTCACGTGCTCGGCACGTGGCGGGGCCGCGGGTCCACCGCCGGCTGAGGCGAGGCGGAACGGGCGGAGGCCCGACTTCTGGAGGCGTCGGAGGGGAGATGTCTGGAGTCGATGAAGACGTTGGGGTGGTGCTTGCTCCTAGCTGGAGCCTGGCGGTGCGGCGGCCGGCGATGAAGTCGAAGCGGAGTTGGAGACGTGGTTGTGGCGGTGGAGGCGCAGCCGACTTGAGTGGCGAAGACAAAGGTGGCTACGGCGAGTTGGTGGTGTTGTCGTCGAAGGCGGAGGAGTCCCGGCTAAAGGCGGAGTAGAGGGCCGATGACGAACGGTGGCGTCGGTGAAGTCAGTGTTGACGAAGCGGGGATGGCCGGAGGTGTCGTCGATGGCTCGAAGAAGATGATGTCGTTGTTGGAGGAGGCGCGTCAAGCTCCTGGCCAGGCGGAATGGTTTGTCGGAGACGAAGACGTAACCGGTGGAGGATCGTCGTTGAAGATGGTCGGTGGAATCGTCATTGTTGTCGAAGCAGGAGGTAGTGGTTGTTGCAGATGAAGTAGCGGATGCGTAAGTGGTGAGCGTCGTTGGCGCGCGAGGCGATGTCGAATGAGGTGGTCGGGGAAGAGGGAGTCGTGGGTTGAAGCTCTGAGCGGAGCGGAGCTCGGAGCAACGACAGAGAGAGAGAAAGAGGGAGAGTACCTGGATGAAGAAGGAGGCTCAACGGCTGTCGACCGGAGCTGAGCAGCGCCTGGAGGAGGTGGGCTGCGATGAGGGGTTGAAGCCCTCGGATCACGCCGACGAGGAGGGTTCCGGTTGTCACTTCCGATGAGGTCCTCGGGGTGAACGACGGATGGGTTGGACTGGGGGCGGCGACGCTCTATATATAGGAGAGAAGGGGACGAGGCCGGCGCGAGGATAACGGAGGAAGGTGGCGGTTGCGCGGTTCGTTGAAGGCCACGATTTGCGACGGAGGTTAAGGAGGTCAACGAGGATGCGGGGGCCATTGCGAAATTGGGGGAGGCGGATCCATAGGAGGACGATGGACTTGGGACGTTCGATCAAGCGAGATCAAACGGACGCGAGTGCCACGTGGCGGTGAAATGGGGGAGGGTGGAGCACGTGCGGAGCACGTGCTGGAGGCACGTGCGACGCACGCACGTCCCTTTATTTTTTTTATGAAAACAAGAATATAAAAAGGCTAAAAAACACTGACACGTGGTGGCCTCTGGGGCTGCCACGTGTCAGCACCAGAAAAAACCGTAGAAAAAGATCTTGTAAAATCAAAAATTAATAGCAAATGACCTCGAATCGAAAAGTTCCTTCACAAAAAATGCTTGTCTCGACGAGATCTATAACTTTCATGAAGACGTCAAAGCCAAAATCGGTCAAATGTAAAAAGTGAATTTTTGGGGTATCCCATGTACATAGAATACCTAGATTTTTGGGTTTTCCAATTTTTTTGTCATTTTTAAACACGATAGAAATCCGGAAAAATATGGAAAATCCAAAGATAAATAAAAGACACTTAATTCTATTTTTTTGGATTTTTATTGATAAAGAAAATATATACATAAAATATAGGTCAGAAAACCGCTAAAATATATAATGTCCAAAAGAGGCCCAAAACCCAACTTTCACATACGAGCTCCGATTCACTTGAACTTGGTGTTGTTTTGAAGGTAATTGAATGTGCATTAGTTCAAAAGTTAGTAGGATCAAATCGGATACTGGATGGGGAAGATATGTGGCTTTTAGTCCGAAAATCCTGAAACTAGGGTTTGGGTTTTTGGTCCACTTAATATGGTTAGTGATTTTTTTGTATATTTCATTTATTCTTGTTAGTGACGTGCACGCAGTGGATGTGGTTTTGTGTCATTCGAAGTTAGCATGAAGGAGTTAAAAATGGGGGAAGTTAGGCTATTTATAGGTCAACTTTAGCTTGGGTTTTTAGCTTCTTATTTTGTGCAGAAATTAATGCTAAAATGCAATTCTGATGAAATCATGCATGAATGCTAATTATGCAGAATAAATGCAGAAATGCTGTTGATTTTGAGGGATCTGAGCTTAATTAATGAGACTTAGAGTGATGAATCCGAGATTCATCATCCCCCTATACTTAAACCATGCTCGTCCTTGAGCATCAAAAAGAAATGCATGAAGTGAAATGAGATAAAGGTTCCATACCAAGACCATGAACTGAAGGTGAAAGTGAGACTAAACTTGACCTTTGGTTTAATAGTATGGCGGAACTTCTTGTGAGACTTAGGATTTTTAAATCAATAGCCCTCAAGTTCTACACATCATTGTCACAGTTTCGGCTCAGAAGTCATCTTAGATCAATCCTCTTCCTAAAGTATACCCTATGAACATTGAACAACCGACTCAAGTGTGTGAAGGTTTTAGCTCTTCCCATCCAGAATGCCGGACTACCATGCTCCTCTCCTCTCCAGTAACTCGTCCTCGGGGAGTCAGGTATTTCCTTCTAAGGTTTGTCGCGCTGTGTTCACAATCGAATGAGGGAGAAGTTAGAAGAAGAAGAAAAGAACTGGAGGGTGGCTAGTGTAGTCACCTCTCCTTGTGAAGATGGCCAGTGTAGCCGAGTCTCCACCAAGATCTGCAAGTTCTTGAAGCTTGGACCTTTTTGGTCGGATTTTTATTTGGTAGAATGTTTCTTTGTATTTGGAATTTTTGGTGGTTCTGCTTGGATCTTGTTATGCCCCTACGTATATAGAATCTTTTTGTTCCGTACATTTTTTGGGGTCCTAGAAAAAAATATGCCCAGCCGTCCATCCCTTTTCCGAAGCTTTATTTCAACCCATACTCCGGTCTTTAGATTTCCACGCTACCAGAAAAGAGACACACACAATCTTCCAACATCCCGTCTGAGTTGAGCTAAGTGCATAGTGCGAGAGTACAAATTAATTCTCTATTCCAGAGTTGTACCCAGAATAAAGAGACCAGGTTAGACACTAAGAGTAAAATGATGTACATTATCCTGTGGAACTTAAGGAATTAAGTCAAAAGACCTGAAGCTCTTAAAATCCTATTTCTCGGTGAAGTTCCTCTGAAAATTAGGTGGATTAAGGTCAAGTCCAGACCACTCTCAGTTTCTACTCATAACTTGGTTCAGAACCCAATGACTTTTCACAGATGCACATGCATGTGTTGTTGGATGAAGTGCCGGTGTGTGAAATGCAGACACATTATTTTATGCAAGGGGTTTTTTTTGATGCAAATAAGAAGCCATTTATTTTTCAAAAAAATTTTGGCACGGTTAGTGTTAGTAGAAAAACCCTTTTTTTCTTTTTGTGTGCTTGTTTGTTTTGTTTTTTTTTCAAGTTAGTACCCACCCCGTAAATACATATAGACTTACGCGAAAGTACGAGATATGGGTAAAATATATACAAGGTATATACACAGACCCCCCCTATACTTAGCGAGTGTTGTGTCCTCAGAGCACAAGAAGCGGAAAGAAGACATAGCTCGGGCTAAGCGTAAGGGAGTGAAAATACAAAGAAAAATGAAGCGATCGGGATATGTGAATGAGGAGAGTATAAACAGGTGGATGTCGATTCCCTCTATACTTAGGCTTTGGTCCACCTAAGTATGGAAGAAAGGTGGAGATGGAGCGATCGTGAGGAAGAGTGTGATCCGGGGAAATGATATATACAGATGGCATCGGTCCCCCCCTATACTTGGGCTTTGGCCTAAGTAGAGGAAGAAGCTATACAAGGAGGCTGATGTGGTCGGGAGGGAGGGTGGGAATGATCAGATAAATCTTCAATGTCCTCGCTCTGCGTGAAATAGATGACCTCAACTTGAGCTGTCTGCTCTTTGGGTGATTCAATATATGGCTTCAGCATTTGTCCATTTACTGAGAAAGGTTGTGCATTATCTTTGAGTTCGGCAATATCCACGCTTCCATTGGTATGCACATCGATGACAATGTAGGGATCCGTCCATTTTGATTTTAGTTTCCCATGAAAAATCTTCAACCGAGCAGTAAACAACCACACTTTCTATCCATGAACAAAGGTTTTATCTCGAATCTGTCTATCATGCCATCTCTTGACCTTGTCCTTATAAATCACACTGTTGTCATATGCTCGATTTCGGATTTCAATTAACTCATTCAGATTTAAGTCTCGACATAGTTTCCCAAGGTGACAACTCCAATTCAACTTTTTGATCGCCCATTCTGATTTGTGAATCAATTCTGCAGGTAGATGACATGGCTTGCCATAAATCATCCTAAAAGGTGAAGTACCGAGTAGAGTCTTATAGGCTGTCCTATAGACCCATAGAACTTGGTCCAACAGTTTCGACCAATTCTTCCTATCTGGATGAACCAATTTATGAAGAATACCCTTTACCTCTCTATTAGAATCCTCTGCCATGCCATTAGATTGCGGATGATATGGATTGGCTATTCTATGCTCAAATTTGTACTCCTTAGCCAAAGATCTCATTTCTCTGTTCACAAAGTGGCTACCTCCATCAGAAATCAAAACTTTTGGTATCCCGAACCTTGCAATGATGTTATCTTTGATAAACTTACAGACGGCTTTGCTGTCTGCGGTTCAGATTGGAATAGCCTCTACCCATCTTGATAAATAGTCAACCGCTAACAAGATGTACTCAAATCCATTGCTGTTGGGAAAGGGACCCATAAAATCAATCCCCCATGCATCGAAAACATCACAGAAAATCATTGGTTGCATGGGCATTTCATCTCTATATCCCATAGTCCCTCCCATTCTTTGACAAATCGGTCATGACCGTACAAATTCATTAGCATCGTGAAATAAGGTCTGCCAGTAAAATCCACATTGGAGTACCTTGTGTGCGGTTCTCTTTCCCAAATGGTGTCCTCCAGCCTCGAGAGAATGACAGTGTGTAAGGACACTCTGATATTCCTCCTGCGGAATACATCTTCTCCAGACACAATCCAGTCCTTCATAGAAAAGGAAAGGATCGTCCCAATGGTATTTCCTCGAATCTGACTTTAATCGATCAATCATTTTTTGGTACAACCAAAGGGAACCTTCTTGGAGACAAGATAGTTCACTATGTCGGAATACCATGGAGTTGAATCTATGACGCAAACCGATTTGTCTGGAAAAGTCTCCTTAATTGGTCCGATATCAGGATGATCGTTTTGCTCGATTCGGGAAAGGTGATCAGCAACAACATTCTTTATTCCAGGTTTATCATTGATCTCCAAATTAAACTCCTGGATTAACAAGATCCATCTCAAAAGTCGTGCCTTGGCATCCTTCTTATCCATGAGATATCTAATTGCTGTGTGATCTGTGAAAATTGTCACCTTGGAGCCCAATATGTATGATCTGAATTTTTCAAGGGCCCAAACAACCGCGAGCATTTCCTTTTCAGTCACTGTATAGTTTCTCTGTGCAGGATCCAATACTTTGCTCGCGTAGTGAATCGCATAAGGAATTCCCTCTCTTCTTTGTCTGAGTACTGCTCCGACAGCAAAATCCGATGCATCAGTCATGATCTCGAAGGGAAGAGACCAGTCGGGAGCTTGTAATATCGGCGATTCACATATTTTCTTTTTCAGGAGCTCGAAGGCCTCTAGACATCTGTGATTTACAATAAACTCGGTGTCTTTTCCTAAGAGCTCAGTCAGTGGGCGGGCGATCTTTGAAAAATCTGGGATAAACCTTCGATAAAATCCAACATGCCCTAAGAACGACCTCACTGACTTGACGTTGGTTGGTGGCTCAAGTTTCTTAATCACATCCACCTTGGCAGGGTCCACCTCCATTCCCTTTTTGGAGATGACGTGCCCCGACACGATACCCTCAGTCACCATAAAGTGACTCTTCTCCCACGAGAGTACTAAATTAACCTCCCGGTATCTCTGGAGGACTCGGTCCAAGTGCACTAAACATGTATCAAATGAATCACCATGAACCGAGAATTCGTCCATGAAGACTTCCAGGAAATCACCAACCATTTCGGCAAATACGACAATCATGCTACGCTGAAATGTGCCTGGGGCATTGCAAAGCCCGAATGGCATGCGCTTGAATGCGTAGATACCGAAGGGACATGTGAACGTGGTCTTTTCCTGGTCCTCGGGAGCGATAGCTACTTGATTGTAGCCCGAGTACCCATCAAGAAAACAGAAGAATGTTTTCCCAGCAAGTCTCTCCAATATTTGATCAATGAATGGCAGTGGAAAATAATCTTTCTTGGTCGCAGCATTCAGGCGTCGGTAATCGACACAGACGCACCACAACGTGGGTACTCGAGTCGAGATCTCTACCCCCCCCCCCTCTCGTTGGTGACCATCTGGATTCCCGACTTCTTCGGGACGACATGAAGGGGGGCCACCCACTTGGAGTCAGAAATGGGGTATATAAATCCTGCTTTACACCATTTCTCGATTTCTTTCTTCACCACTTCCCGAAGATTGGGGTTTAATCTTCTCTGAAATTCACGGAAAGGCTTTGCATTATCCTCAACATAAATTTGGTGCGAGCAGAGAGTAGGGTTTATTCCTACGAGATCCGACACAGTCCAACCTATGGCTTTTCGATTTTGCTCAAGGACTTCGAGTAGTCTGGATTCCTTGTCCACGGTTAATGAGGAGCTAATGATTACAGGGAATTTTTCTTTGGGTCCATTGAGAAATGCATACTTCAGTGTGGGAGGTAGTGGCTTCAGCTCTGGCAATTCTGAATCATTGATCAAGTCTGGCTGAATGACTTTTGCTTCTGGCTAAGTATCGGTTGGCGGTGAATCACTGTGTGAGATGCTGGCCACCAATTCCGAAGAAAAGTGAGTCGGATCGCTAAAGTAGAATGGTAATTCGGCCAGAGCTGCGTCCGACTCGTCATCGATATTTCTTGACCATCCCAAAGGTGATGGGGTTGACAAATCCCGAGAGTATTTCTATGTCATCAAGAGTGTAATAAACCGGAGGTCTAGATATCTCGGAGACTGCATTGCGTATTATTTCTTCTTTGAGGATGTGCTCTCTATCTGTATGTCTGGCAGTTGGTCCCACGACCCAGTGGTTCTGAGGAGATTGCATTCTGATGTCTCAGCATCTTCAATTGTGGATTCAGAGTCTGGCCTTTGCCACTTTGTTTGTTTCATCTCCAAGTCTACTTCTTCGCCTGGAGAACGGAATTTCATCATGCCAGAACCGTAATCGAATACAGCCTTAGCGGTTCTTAAGAATGGTCTTCCGAAGATGATTTGTGATTCCTTCCAATGATTCGGGGTCTTCATATCAAGGACAGTGAAGTCCACTTTGTATTCTGTACCATCGATAATGATGATGACATTCTTCACTTCTCCCTTAGGTCTTTTAGTGGATTTATCAGCAAATTGGAGTAAAGATGATGATTTCTTTAGAGGGCCCAACTCCAATCTATAAATATAAGGCTAAGGGTAGAAGATTTATGGAAGATCCATTGTCGAGAAGTGTGCGTGTGAACGTTATGCCGCCAATGCGACTCTCCACATAATGGGCGCCCAGATCCCTTTTCTTTCTTGGCAGATGCTGGTTTTTGATGCATTTGGTGATGGCAACTGTCAAGATATGAGTCTCCACAAATTGACTTGTTCTCTTTGTACGAGTCCTGGTGGGAGTGCATTTTGCCTTCAAGTATTTCTGAAAGGCTAGATTACCGGCCACTTACTGATCAAAGGGTACTTTGACTGTGATGTTTTGCTGGCAGAACTTTTCCATTACTGGGTCATCTTTGATGTTTTTTCTTTTGTTTTCCTTTCTTTAGGGTATAAGGGAAAGGAATGGAAGCATTTCAGACATGAGATAGAGGGCCAGAATCATAAATAAGAGCATCTTTATTAGACTTGGAGTTTTTATTACAATCATAATAATCAAAATCAGGTTGCTGAAAAGGTGACAAAGGTATTTTTGCAGCAACTAGAGGTTCAAGGTCCTCTGCAGACTCCATAGATGCTTTCCCTTTATCTACTGTTGGGATCTTCGGGTGTCCTTCATCTTCCTCCTCGGAAACATCCTCCGATTGATCTTCCGAATCTTCATGATCTGATTCCCTTGCCCGATCAGGTACGACCACGGTCCTTCCGCTCCTGAGTGACATGGCATTGATTTTGTCAAACGAAAGAATCTCATGTTCAGATGTGGAAAAATCTGAATAGTATACCTGGTTATTGTGTTGAGATGAGTGAAATTTGTTCAAGCTATTGGGGTTAGCTTGAACTTGGGCGGAATGGGTGTGGCTGAAGCTATCTGCTCATCCTTCCAACGGTACAAGCGGTTGACATCAACCCGTAGATCTTGCAGCTCATTTCGGAAGTGGCGAAACTCTTCAAGCATTTGTCTCTGGATGTCGATCGGTTCTTCTGGAGGTTTGGACAACTGAGCTGACTGTCTGGGGGCTTGAGATTGCTGACAGTATTGCTGAGGTTGGTTCTGGCGTTTGTAGGGTTGCTGCTGCTTCGGCTACTGGAAAGATGTACTGTGCTGTGGAGGAAATGCGGCATTATAGAAGGTGGGTGGACGCTGATAAGTCTGACGGTCCCCCATATTACCCTGTCGGATAGTGTCCTGGGTGTACCAGATGCCGTTTACTTCAAATGTCAGAGGCGGGGCTTCCTTGACTGTCTCAGTCGGGCATAGGATTGATCCTGAACCCATGGTTGTTGTTATTCTGATCCTAGCTGCTCCTGGACATGGTGCACATGGTAGATTGGAACCGTTGGTGCAGTAGTTACCCCCATCTTGGACATCTTAGTAGTGAGCTCCTCCATCTGCTTTGGGAATTGAGAGATCATGTCGCTCATTCTCTTATCTACTAATGCCAATTTATCAGCAATAAAGTGCATGTTTGGAATTAAGTCCTCAACTATTTCTGCAACCGTCTGCTTCCCGCCCTTTGTCTTGAAGGATGTTTAGGGAATCAGTATATGCTCTGCTGGCAATTTGAGACTGGCTTGTTTCCGCCATCTGCTCCAGTATTTTCCAGACGGTCTCAGCTCCATGTGATGTGTAATTCTCTCTGCAGGCAGCACTAACTAACCCTTGAGTCTCGTGGTTGAGACCAGAGTAGAGTGACTGGACTAGGATATTGTTGTCTAGATCATGGCAGGGACATTTTTGTAGTAGGTCCTTAAACCTATCCCACGCCTCACAGAGTGGTTCATTGGGCATCTGCAAGAAACTGGTGATGCGGGTCCTCATTTGATTGGTCCGGCTCAAGGGGTAGAATTTCTTCATAAATAGGTTTTTGAACCTCTCATAAGTCGTCATAGTCACCCCCAAGTTCTTCACCCAGTAGTCTGCTTTCCCTTTCAAGGCGAAAGGTAGTACAGTGAGACGAATGTAGTCTTGGCTGACTTGTGGGTGCCTCAGATTAGAACATATCAGCTCTAGGTCCTCAGTCGTATTACCATGGAATTGAGGTAATTGACTGACAAAATGTGGCTTTAGTTCATAGTGGATCTCTGGTTGTGGCGGCTGCAAATAATTCCACACTCTGTACTGTCCAGGGTTGTATGCGGCTTCCATTGGCAGTTCTTCCCCCACATTCATTTGTTCTAGATGATCCCTCAGTAATTGTTGTTGCTGCTCAGATGCAGCCAGTCTTGCGAGAATCATCCACATTGGATCTTCATTATTTTCATCTTCTGGTTCCTTTCTGGGAGGCGGCTTGGGAGGCATATCTTCCTCTTCACCTTCAGAATATACGGGGTTCGAGTTAATAGATTGTAAAGAATTGATGCAAAAGTTTTCCTCGATCTATTTTGGTGAGAAGGAGACAGTGTGGGTCTGTCTTCCCTCTAGAAAAGAAGAAGGAATCGTAGGAGTAGGGTTCTTGGGAGAAGTTTCCCGGAGGCCAAGCATGTCCAGAGTAAGAGTCTCTCTGGGATTTTGAGATTGGAGAGTTTGTTGTTGTGAGAGAGGGGTTCACGAAGTCCGAACAAGAATTACCACAATCTTCCATTCTCGAGGTCAACAAGAGGTTTGCGATTTATGATGTAGGCACAAGTGTGTGGTATTCGTTGATCTCTTAATTTCTACGCACAAACCAAACACAATACAAGGGTTGTTTCACCAACTCACTCAATGAAGGCGTTAAGAGTCCGACCAATTATCTTGTCAGTTTTAATTGGTGAGAATTCAAGTCTTGCAAGCCGTTTAAACGAGCTGTTAGGTTTTGGAGCTGGGCTCTATCCTAGTGTGTGTCTCTCTCCTCGCTGCAAGATAAAATCAAACAATGTCGGAGTTGCTCTCCCGCAGAAATTCTTGATTTTATGGGTTCTTAAGATTGACTATATTTAGCAGTCCCAATTTTTAATGAGGTGATCACTGAAAAAAAATTAGATGAGCACAAATACACGTCTACCATCCAGTCCCAATTTCCTTTTAAAATTATGTGATAAAACAAGAGGGAGGAGTTCGGGAAAAGCCGATGCATGCGAAAAACAATGATGTATGCTCAGTTAGAAGACTTACAGTGCCTCCTCGCAATCTCCATGTGGGATGCAATACAGAATTGAAAAATTTATTCTAAATGCATGCAAGCCGATGAAAACCACACATAAGAAGAAAGTTCTATTAGCGGGAAGAATTGAGTTAAATTTGGCTAAGTTGAACGATCTAATGTATGTCTCAGTTAAAGTGCAGTGTGGCATTAGATTCTACGAGCACAATAAAAAATGAAAATGCTCTGAGAGCCGTATGTGCAGGTCTATCCTAATCTCCATTCAAGTCAGGCCCCACCCTCACCGGAGGGTGAAACAGGCCACGACACACCACAAATAGAGTTCAGAGTCTTTTTACACACGCGGGAGTCCAAACGGACACTGCTATAAATGAGCAGAAATGGAAATTTGCAGAAATTAAAACCTAGACTCTACTCTCTCTCACGACTCGACTCAATCTTAAATTAATTACGGTCTCTTCGGATGTCAGTGAAGATGCGTCGGTTTCTTGAAAAACCGCTCCACGTGCGTTGGGTACCTTTCAAGAAAAATAAGGGAGAGAATGTTAGAGAGTGACGCAAAAATAATAAAATAAGAAAATAAATGCTGGAAAAAAATATGGAATTTGCAATAATAAATTCGGGGGTCAGACTACCGAATGTGGAAAACCGAAAAAAAATTCAAAACAAAAATCTAAGCCGTTTGCCTCCCCGTCAACAGCGCCATCTGACGAGTCCGTAATCGCGCGTGTAAAAGATTGTTTTTATCTTCATGTGTGAGTGAAAATAATAAATGTCGTTCGTTGTAGGCGGCGATCGGAAACAGTCAAGAAATAACCACAAATTTTTAATCAATTTTAATCCAATGATTTTATGTTTATTTTACTTGGGCAAGTCCCAAGGTCGATCAGAAGGAGGCAAAGGAACAACTTAGAATTATGTCTATCCAATTTGTGTTCGGTTTTCGAGGTGGTCTTTTTTTGGAATTTTTAATGCAAATAAGGGATGCAAGATGCGGTTTTGGCCTATTTTAGGGACTAAAATATGAATTTCGATCAAGCGATGTCCGAAAAATACGAAACTTGGCCACTATGTAAATGATGATGAAATGAATGCACTGTAATTTTTTTGGAATTTTGGATGCAATATGAATTTTTTATGAATTTTTAAATGCAAACGAAATGATTTTCAATATTTAGTTATAATAAATATTAAACCTAGCTTATTTTCCAGATACAAAATTATCTAAGATCTATCTCTAGGTGATGGATCTCCGAAAAATCCTAAATCTCGAAAATGTGGGATCGAATACCTATTAAAAATTAAACAATGAAATATGCAAAATGATTTTTACATAGCAAATTATGCATGCAAATGCAAGGATTTTGGGCACAATGTCAAGCAAAATAATCTCTACAATATGTGATTTTTTGAGGATTTTTAGAGCAACAGTTAATCAACTAGAAATTTCAGAGCATAAGATGGGTAAAATTCGCAATTTTCCACAGAACAAATAATTATTAATTACCCATCAATCACAAAAATATCCACAATATGTCCAGGTGTAGAGAATGAAGCAACAAACATCATGCAATTTTTTTGATGATAAAATAATGTGATACGGAAGTCCAGAATAGGGAGGAAACACATGGGTATAACTGCAAGAAATAAATATAAAATAATACGAAATTGATGCGTGGGCTGTAATGTAATTACCAAAAGTTCTGGGGGAAAAACTGCAAAATTGCCAAATGGTCACGTGCAGAGCACGTGACCTCTGGCTGGCGGGGCTGATCTGCGAAATGGAGAAGGGCCGGGGGCTAGGCGCAAATAACCCAGCAGGTCACGTGCAGATCACGTGACCCCTGGGGATGAATGACCTTCGGCTGACATTCCCGTCTCACGTGCTCGGCACGTAGCGGGGCCTCGGGTCCACCGCCCGGCTGAGGCGAGGTGGAACGGGCGGAGGCCCGGCTTCTGGAGGCATCGGAGGGGAGATGTCTGGAGTCGATGAAGACGTCGGGGTGGTGCTTGCTCCTGGCTGGAGCCTGGCGGTGCGGCGGCCGGCGATGAAGTCGAAGCGGAGTTGGAGACGTGGTTGTAGCGGTGGAGGCGCAGCCGACTTGAGTGGCGAAGACGAAGGTGGCTACGGTGAGTTGGTGGCGTTGTCGTCGAAGGCGGAGGAGTCCTGACCAAAGCAGAGTAGAGGGCCGATGATGAACGGTGGGCGTCGGTGAAGTCGGTGTTGACGAAGCGGGGATGGCCGGAGGTGTCGTCGATGGCTCGAAGAGGATGATGTCGCGGTTGGAGGAGGCGCGTCAAGCTCCTGGCCAGGCGGAATGGTTTGTCGGAGACGAAGACGTAGGGCGGTTGAGGATCGTCGTTGAAGATGGTCGGTGGAATCGTCGTTGTTGTCAAAGCAGGAGGTGGTGGTTGTTGCAGATGAAGTAGCAGATGCGTAGGTGGTGAGCGTCGTTGGCGTGCGAGGCGATGGCGAACGAGGTGGTCGGGGAAGAGGGAGTCGTGGGTTGAAGCTCTGAGCGGAGCGGAGCTCAGAGCAACGGCAGAGAGAGAGAGAGAGGGAGAGTACCTAGACGAAGAAGGAGGCTCAACGGTTGTCAACCGGAGCTGAGCAGCGCCTGGAGGAGGTGGGCTGCGACGAGGGGTTGAAGCCCTCGGATCACGCCGGCGAGGGGGTTCCGGTTGTCACTCCGATGAGGTCCTCGGGGTGAACGGCGGATGGGTTGGACTGGAGGCGGAGACGCTCTATATATAGGAGAGAAGGTGACGAGGTCGGCGTGAGGATAATGGAGGAGAGCGGCGGTTGCACGGTTCGTTGAAGGCCACGATTTGCAGCGGAGGTTACGGAGGTCAACGGGGATGCGGGGGCCGTTGCGAAATTGGGGAGGCGGATCCAGATCCGGAAAAATATGGAAAATCCAAAGATAAATAAAAGACACTTAATTCTAATTTTTTTGGATTTTTATTGATAAATAAAATATATACATAAAATATAGGTCAGAAAACCGCTAAAATATACAATGTCCAAAAGAGGCCCAAAACCCAACTTTCACATACGAGCTCCGATTCACTTGAACTTGGTCTTGTTTTGAAGGTAATGGAATGTGCATTAGTTCAAAAGTGAGTAGGATCAAATCGGACACTAGATGGGGAAGATATGTGGCTTTGAGTCCGAAAATCCTGAAACTAGGGTTTGGGTTTTTGATTCACTTAACAGGGTTAGTGTTTTTTTTTGTATTTTTCATTTATTCTTGTTAGTGACGTGCACACAGTGGATGTGGTTTTGTGTCATTCGGAGTTAGCATGAAGGAGTTAAAAATGGGGGAAGTTAGGCTATTTGTAGGTCAACTTTGGCTTGGGTTTTTGGCTTCTTATTTTGTGCAGAAATTAATGCTAAAATGCAATTCTTATGAAATCTTGCATGAATGCTAATTATGCAGAATAAATGCAGAAATGCTGTTGATTTTGAGGAACCTGAGCTTAATTAATGAGACTTAGAGTGATGAATCCGAGATTCATCAAAGCACACGAGCAATTAGTTAATTAAATCTAGGTGTTAGATATTTAATTAAGTGCATGATTAGTGGAACCTAGGTCAAGCTTTGCATTACAAAATGAATGTGTGTATTTCTATTTTGTTTAATATGCAATTATGTTAATATGCTCCAAAATGACATAACAGATGTAATAATGAAATATATATATATATATATATATATCACAACACTAAACAAGATGCATTATAAAAATACAAATGCATAATATGCTCATAATTAATTGAATAATCAGTTAGAATAATTATGCATAAAGTTATCCAAATGAAGTATTCAATTATTAAGCTTGTATGCATTTGATTTTATCATTACACACTTAATGGAGCAATTAAAGTTTCAATACGCAATAACACCTCAATTAAATACTAAACAGGACATGATTATTTAATATTATAATTCTATGATCCTAATTAGATTCTACTGACTTAAGGAAGATCGGAGCATTAAGGAAGCATTCAATCGGTCATCATGAAAATTGAGCAATTTAAAATAAGATTTAAAGGTCAATTAAACATTTTGAATTTTGATTAGAAATTAAAAGATCAAATCAAAGAATAAGGAACATCACATGAAAGAGAATTAAATGACCTTTAAATGATACCAAGATCATTGAATTTGGATATTCCGTTCAGAAGTTATTTAATTTTAAAGACATGGGCATAAATGCAAAGGAAATACATAAAATAATTCACATAAACATCATAAAATGGTCCAACATGGACTAAAATGAAAAATATAAAGCTGATTTCTTATCCTGTAAAATAACCCACGTGCGGAGTTATTTATATAATTAATTGAAGCCAGCGGGTCCTGCGAGTAATTGCCCCAAGTAATCATGCATGAGGCATGTGCGTCTTTGGCTTGGAACGACGTTGAGGCTCAGACAACATGTCAAGCTCTTGTTCTTTGGAAGGCGGTTCAGACAAGTCTCGGAGGGACCCAAAGCTAACGCTTTGAGTAAGTGGCTTGGATGAGTCTGGAGCTGTTAGATCGTGAATATCTATGGCTACTTTTTCTTCTTTATGGTTACAAAACCTCACACAATGGAGTATAGCCTGGGGTCTGACGAAGGAAGTCTTTAGCCTCCTTACTCCTTTGGTTCTCCAGAAGGTTGGTGAAGGTCCCTAATATCCTCACACCCCCTGAGATGCTACCTTGAAGCAAGTTCATCAGAGGCTAAAAAATCAAAATTACTCTAATGAAATTCCGATCATTGAAATCATTCAAACCCAAGCAAAGTTATTAATTCCAAAGCCAAAACATTAGGACTCCAATAAGATGATATGGAGTGACATGGAGGCTAGTCAGAGATCAAAGATTAGAGCCCTAAATGGGTTCTTCCCCTTTTCAAAGGGAAGAAAATGTCACAGTGTAAACAGCCATGGAGAATAGGATTGGGATGAAGGAGATGAGCATGTGAATAAGTGAGTGATGATGATCGAGAGGGAATATTCAAGTTTCACAGATTGAATGTGTGAGGTAGGATAAAATGGAGAAAATAATAAAAAAGATGCAACTGAGATAGAACCTGGAAGAGTGAAATGGGATGCAACATAAATAGGGGGTGAATCTTTAGCCTAAGAAGCTTTGGAAGCTTCTTAGGTCTTCGCTTGACCACCTTGGATGGATGGAAGCTCAATTACCCACAATCAGCAGTTGAAATAGAACCCGTCTTGGTCGAGGGTCTAGCTAGAGAAGTCCTCCTTCTTTGCTCTCAAACTCTCATCCTCACTGTCACTAGGAAGAGGCTAGGGCTCAAATTTTACTCACACGGAGGGAAAGCATCCTCAAATTGAGGTGATGGAGGTGTATTTGAAGAAGAGGTGGAGGTGGTGGTGGGTTTGGGTCCCAAGCGGTGGTTTTCAATCACTGTCAAAGGTTAGAGGAGTTAGGGTTTTGGGTAGTTAGAAGGTTGGCATGAACATGCGAAGATACGACTGGAGGTTGGTGGAGGATTTGATGGAGGGGGTTCTATGAGGTGGTTGTCATAATCTAGAGAAGGTGGTCAGTTATTCAACCGAAGAGGGCATGGGTTGAAGAGCTGTGAGGAGGAAGACAAAGAAGGGGCTGTTGGATCAAATAATCCAATGACCCCTGGTTGGGCATTGATGAGTAGTGAAGATGTGCCTGATCATAGATGATCATGCGACTGATGATAACATCAGGTTTGATTGAATCACAACCATTTGATCTAATTGATGAGATGATGGAGGAAGAGGGCGGAAGTGGAAATGGGGTCAGGTCATGTGGCAGTAGGAGGTGGTGCCATGTGGTTCAATCAGAATTATAAGAAATAGAAAAAATAGTATAAAATCAAAATAAAATAGTTATAAATCTCAAAAGAAAAGGTGTTCAACATGAAGGTTGTAGATCTTTAGGATATCTACAACTTTCATGTAGAACTCAAAGTGAGAATACATAATATATACATAGTATTATTTTTATAAGTATTTTTAAGGTATTAAAAATACTTATTTTAATTCATTTTATTATTTTCTGTATTTTTTATTTATTTTTAATATTAAATAAAATAGATACAATATTGAAAAATTATTTGTTTTAATAATAAAAGAACACATAAAATAATGGGCACAATAATATATTTATTTATGTACACATAATTAGTGTTAATTATTTACATAAGGTTAATTGGTAAAGTAAATTAAATGTTAATTATTATTAAAGAATTGTTTAAGATAAAGGGATATAAATACAAATAGATATGATAAATTAGGGATTTATCAGTCCTATCCTGCTAAGACAGGTACCATCTCATCGTCCGTTCTTCTCTTATTCATGTCATAACTTCTTCCTTCAACCTCCTCGTCCCTACACCAACCTCTAGGCGTTGCAACTACCCATTCATCCACATGTTTCCTCCAAACAAAACCACCGTGTAACCCCCATTTCACTGGCATCCACCCATGTGTGAGTTTGCTCCGAGCCTAACCCTCTCTCATGTAACAGTTAGAGTGAGTGAGTAAGAGCAAAGATAGAGGTTCAAACACTAGTGAGACCCATTAACATAGGTCATGTTACAACCATCCAAATGGTGTTGCTCGAGCTTTGCACAGTCGCTAAGAACCAGGATCCCATTAGAGCTCCAGCCCAAGCCCCATTCTACCTATGAGTTTCTTTTCTGATCTGTAGCTGAATATCTGGTCTTCCCCCTTTTAACTTTTCTTGAATTTTATTATTTTTGCATACACATCCTTCCGTCGATTTGATTATCTATAGATCACCATCAAACTCCCATTGTCTTCATGCATGATTCTGATTACATCTTCTTCCTCTCCAAAACCTCTCTGAATCGATACATTCTTCACCTTGCAAAGGTGAAGAACATACTTAGGGCTTCATTCTCTTCGCCTCTGACGACCATCCATCAACCCCCATTCTAACCCCAAACTCCTCTCAAAAGGCTCGATTGTACATGCTAACACAAGCATGTCGAAGATTTCCTCAATGGACAGATTTTTCGAAGTAGCTCATCAGAGGCTCTGTAGAGAGCCACATGGCCCAAGCCCTAGCGTAGCCTGAGCCTAGCCATAGTACGCGCTTCACATGTATGCTTGAAGATTTTGCATCGTAGGCCCATCAAGGTTTTATAATTGTATATATACCCCTCGTGCTTGAACTCTTGTAGATAAGCCCCTACATATTGATTTTATTAATAATAATCCATTTTGGAATAAATTGCAATGTTTTATGTATTTTTTTAATTGAGTTTTATTTGCATTTATGACCCAAGAATAAACATTGAATAACTTGAGCATTTGTTATCCAAATCAAGTGATTTTGGTCTTTTTTTAAGCCCTCATTATTGTCTTTAATGTGGCATGTTCAATTCTCTGATGTAACTTGTATGTTCGCATTTGAAAATCATAGAAGTTCTTTAATGATTATATATTGATTCATATTCCATTAATCCAACTTTAGCGATTCATTTAATGTGCGTGACCTGATTTACTTATGATATTTAGAAGTTAATTATTAACCAAAATAATTTATTTCATGTCATCATTAACCTAACTAATTTCTAAATATTTATTAAGTACTTTAAGTGTTTTATAAGTTAAGAGCATGGAACAAAACCTTAGAATTATAACAACACATTAGATTTCTCAGTTTGAACCAAATTGTGCATCGATTGGATATATTTATTAGGATATAATTTAGGAGCTAGTGTTATGCGATTCGTGCCTTTGCATTTCATTGTGTTTATTTTATTACACTACATTTTGTAGCATATTAACCTAGCTTGCATTATAAAAATCACAAAAATATACATGCATTAATATATCTTGTGCATCTTGACCTAGACACGCTATTATTCACTTAACCTAGATATTTAAAGCCTACTGAAAAAGTTCGATTGCTCGTGTCCTTTTGTTCGACCCTGGTAGGTTAAAAATTTAAGCCAAGCACTCTTCGTAGAGATATTCAGCTTGATTCTATTGAAACCTAAGTGGCTCATGCTATAATTTGATGTCGTTAACTTAGTTACTTAGTGTTTCATCAAGAACATGTTATGATATTGGACCATGTAGTCAAGAGGTTGAGGGAGAAGCTGTTTCATTAGTCAAGGTCCTATGGCAGAGTCATGACATCAAAGAGGTGACATGGGAGCATGAGGTGGATATAAGGGAAAAATATCCTCAACTATTCACAAGTATGTAATTGAAACCCTAGTTATATTTTTTTTAGATTTTTATCAATTTTTCTCTCTTTGGGATTTCTATGTGTTCATTCCTTTTTGAGATTTTTATATTCTGAGTTCGGGATTGGGAGCGGTTCTAGGGCTACACCTAAATCTCAAGGACAAGACTTCATTTGAGATTTTTTATAATGTAAGATCCCTCATATTATGATCCTACTCTTTCTCATTTTCGACCTAATCCATTATCCAAATTGGGCAAATGACCACTCCAATATTTTAATACTCATCTAGACCTTTCCAACGAGCCCAAGAACATTAAAATTGGGGCTTGTATGTGAGAATAACACGTCAAATACTATCGGTATGCGGTTATTGGATATGGATCCGATCAAGGCCGAGCCTATATAAGAGGGGGTGAGCCAAGTGGGCTGGCTACTCAAACCACTTCGCCTCATCGGAGCTCCTCCCATCTCACTGAAGCTCCATCTTTGGAGAAGATTTCCGGCCACCGTTCGGGAGATCAAGTACACCATTTTTAAGAGCTCAATGCGAGGATCGTCATGGATATGCTTGCATTCCAAGAAAAGCCATGGAACTCCTATTCTGGGCAAAGGAAGCCTGTAGGAGAATGTTCATGTAGGTATGGTTTCACCCACCCATTGCTATGGGATCCACGCGTATTTCGCTCCATGGGAGTTTGATAGTGTACTGTACATGTATACGGCATCGATTTCTCATTTGGACAAGTTTTTGTACCCAGATTCACCTCGTATCACATCACATTTTTCATTTTTCTAGTGATATACTACGTGCATGTTGAAGATGAATATATAATCATGATGTGGGTAACAACAGGAACATACAGGTGAAATCAGATTTACGATCAGAGAGATTTCTGGTTTAAATTGATCGATCATACTAAATTGAATGATCGATCAATTGGACGCTGATCAATCGTATCAATTTGAATGATCGATCGATTTAACCTAGAATGACATATCATGTTTCCAATGTTGACTGATTAGTTCTGATCAACTAACAAAGTGAAATGATTGATCATTCAGGGACTGTGGACCTATTTGGACCTTACAAATGATGGGAATTAATTTTAGAAAAGACATAAACCATGTAGGACATGATTATATATGATAAATATAGGGATAAATTATAATGTATTGATAAATAACTGAAGTGGGTCCAATGTGAGCTAAATTGAATTAACACAGGATGCGATGAGCCTTGGTGAGTAAGAGCATCTTGAGCATCATCCAAACGAGCATGTCAGATCCAGATCTAAAATATTTCTTGTGTCCAATGGATGATTTTTCTACAACATCATTTATTTCCATGTCACAATGACAATCTTAAATGACATGTCAGTAGCGGAGTACATGCCGCTAAGGGAGGGCATGCACCCTTGGGAACCTAGGTAGAAGCTTAGATGATCACGATCCCAACATCTGTGTTGGTTGGAGGACACATTATTTGGCACACCTTAAGATGACTAATATGATGGTGCTTACCTTGGTATACAGTGTGCGTTCCAAGTAGTCATGGTGGATGGTCTATGTTTACTTAGGATTAAAACTCATGTACTGACTGGTGCAAACCACATAGTTAGTGTTCCTAGTGGGAGCACTTAGAGGGGAGTTCTGAGATTTGTGATTATTGATGTTGGGAATGAAACATGCTCTCCTATGAATAAAGAGAAGTAATGGATAGTAGATGGTTTCCGACTAAGGTGTTGATGATCTTAGTGATCGGTACCTTGACTCGTGCCCTACTAAGTCGTGGACTTTTATCGATGTGTAGTGGACTTGAGCATTTCGTGATGGCTTCACATGTTGTCAAACATCCTTATGAATTGAGTTACACGCTCGAGTTTAAACATAATAATATCACATATGAGATAAGAAGCTAGTGGACATGTTGGGAGCTTAGTTAGGAAGCTTGTACATCATCTGCATGCCTACAAAGGCACACCAACTGTAAGGTGCCTAGTTTCATAGTTCATAGTGTGAGGTCCCACATAGACCAAGACCACAAACTATCGATGACGCTTGGGTGATCAAGGTTAATGAAGATATCAAAGTATGTGAGGATAGTTTACCTAGTTAGTTCTCGTTTGCACATTTTTGTTAGTATCTTACCTGGTTTTAGGTTCTAGCACCGTATTGGGCTACTTTTCTCATAATGTACCTTTTACGTTGGATCCACATGTGCACTGGAGTAGCCAGAGAAATGAGTGGCATGTGCAGAGCTCTTTTTGGGTATAACTACACCTTTGGTACAGTTACAGTTGCTACAATTATTGCTTTACTTGTAGCTTCTTTTGAGAATATAGTTATGTATATGTATGGACAACTTTGTATGCATGTGCATGATATGTAATATTTGCGGACATGTGATTATGAATGGATACAATATGGATGAATAAATGCAAATGGGAAAAGAAATGCTATTATTCAGTCTCTAATGATATTTTCTCCCGCTTGCTTGTGCATGCATTTCGAATGTGGAAATTACGTGTATGTGTTGAATAGAGAATCCATGGGTTTAATTTAGTGAATTAATCAAGTGTGGATGCAACCATTAAAATCCATCTACAAAACTTATTGACGAACTCTCAAGCCAAAAAAAATGAAGAGATGTAAACAAAAGAGTTTTGATATTTTATATGCATGTATAACATACATGATCGAACTCAGGGAGGCAACAAAAATCTCGAGGTTATTAAATCAATGAAAAATCAATGAAATAAAAGAAGGAATTCTATGTACACTACTATTGGTTTTTGTGATTTTTTGTATTTTTAAAAATTTTTATGAATTTCAATTTTTATGAAATTTTTAAATTCTTATCTGATTTTGTATTTTTAGTGCTTTTTTATTTTTTTAAAAAATTTATATTTTTGAAATTAGAAAAACAAATAAAAGAAATAAGAGAAAAGAAAGGAATGTGAGATTTTTGTATTTTTAAAATCAAGCAAAAAGGTATAGAAAATTCAAATAATTTTTTTTGATTTTTTTATATTTTTTACTATTTTTGTGAATTTTTATGAATATTTAAGGTTTTCAAAGAAATGGAAAATAGGAAAATAATAAGCAGAAAAGAATGTGAATGTCTTTGGGTTTCTAAAATATAAATAAAATAAAAAAGTGAGAAATTATGCACAGACAAAAAGATGAAATTTCCAATTTTCCAGAAGGCATTTTTATGAAAATTTTTGGGATTTTTAATGAGTTTCTATGAAATTGTTTTAGTGGTTTTAGAGTTTTTTATTTTTTTAGTTTTATGAGTAATTAGCATCGAAACTTGGTCAAAAAATAAAATAAGAAAACAAATAAACAATTAGGATATTTTTAGAAATGTTTAAAAAATTTTGTATTTTTTTATTTTCTAATGCAAATAAGAGATATTTTTGGGGTTTATGATTTATTAAAAATAAGAAAAATAATCAAAATGCAAAATAAAAATTAGTGATGACAGAACTAATTAGTATGAATCTAAGATAATTTTTGGGATTTTTAATGATATTTTGCTATTTTAAAAGCTAAATTACAAGAAATATGAAATGTTGACTCATAGGGCCCCCATATACAAAGAAACTTATTTTAAGGAACAAGAAAATAACAAAGTAAAGAATGAGAGAGGTACTATGCAAATTTCCCAAAAGTGGCACGTGTCAACACACATGAGGTGTGTTGGACAGGGCCTTGATGTAAATATTTAAGTTTCAGGGACCAAATGATGATGAAACATGCATTGTTTATTGCAATTTTCCAAAACTAACATGTTGTGCACGTTATGCAATTCATAGTGGACTTAAAAATAAATAGAATAACGTGCAACAGACAAGATGTAGATATTCAATAAATAACAGAATGACACGTGTCCCAATGGGGATTTATTTGCAAAACTAAATAAAAGCAGGGGCGTAGGAATAATTTCCACCGATCACATGGAAGGCTCGTGTATGAAGGGGGCGGCTGAGATGCATGGCTCAATATGATCTTGTGGTTGTAGAAGGTTGTACGTAGATGTCTTGAATCTGATATGGAGATTCGATCCACGTCGTAGCTTTGGGGCTTTATCAATGGGCGAGATCCGATCCGTCGTATGTGTTCTTGATCCTACAATAACGAGGGCTCTTAGAAGAACTTGGTTGAAGGTGCTGCTATGTGAGCTTGAATCAACAAAATCTCCACTGTTCTACATTCGAATCATCTCCTATTAGTCTTGGAACACACCTGCAGCTCATCTCTGTTGGTCGAATGGATCAAAGATGCCCGAAGTCTGCCGGTGAGGGATCTGGATGTTCCAAAGTTCTGCAGGTGGAAGTCAAACTCCATGTCATGATCTCCGACTCCAGTTGTGCTCCAAGGACATGTAGGAGATCTTAGCTCAAAGGGGGGGTCTCCATCTCACTTTATTAGGTGAAAAATAAGCAAAAATGAGGGAGTGAGTTTCGACTCCGGCGTAGGTGGTCAGAGAGGAGTCAGATCCCTAGATCTGGAGTGATCTAAGGTTGGTCAGGTATGAAAGAAGGATGGAGAATGTTCGACGAGTGTGAAGCCAGGTTCGTGTGGTAAAATGTATGGTCAGATTATCTCCGATCGGTCAGATCAGAGGGTGGTCAGAGATGATCTGATCTGAGCTAATAAAGGAAATCAACACGAATTGAAATGCTAGAATCACAGAAATATAGCTAAGGATAAATACAGTGGTTGGAAATGGGTCTTAGCCTCGATTTGCAACATCAGGCAAAGAAACTCGATCATCCTTCAATGATTTTCGATGATGAATGGATAACATATCTTAGGCACTCTCGTGCACTCCCAGCTGTGGAGATGGGTCGCTATCACGGTGCCTTCATCCAATAATCAACTTCGGGCATAAAATTGCAAGAGAAACGGATCAGTCGTGAATGAAGGTGAGTGGGGTCTATAAATAGGGGTGAAGGTCCGGTGAAGTTTGAAATTCAAAGTAAGCACGATCCGAGGCATGTGAAGATGACGATCTGGCGATGGAGAGAATGATTAGAGCCGATTAATCAGCGAAGGAAGCAGAAGGAGTTGAGCGACGGATGGATCGAGAGAAAATAGATAAGGACGGTTAGCACGCGAAAATGTGAGGAGAGACTGTATATTGGGGAGTTGCCACTGGTCAAAAGACTCGGGTCAATCAATCAGATTCTGCCTAGAGTAGGCCAAAACACACTAAGCAACAAAATAACACGTAAAATGAGAAATAAAACAAAATAAAATTGAAAAAAAAATTAAAATAAAAAACTTTCAAAAATATTAGTGATAAAATTATCTTATTTTTGGTGATTTTTAATTAATTAAATAATATATATACAAAGGTATAAATAAGAAGAACATGTTATTTGTAGGTATATATAACTATATATACAACATCATTATTTTTAATATATTATTTTTACAAATACACATAAAGTTTACTAATGTACTAATTTACAACATTTTACAAGGATGTTAAAAGTATTTTTGTTAGATTTTTAGGAATTGATTTAAGGCTAAATAAATAGGGATATTTTACATTATACATAATGATATATGTTGTTGGACGTGCGAACCCACGGCGAGCTATTATGCAATAAATGTTATTCCAAATATCATTCCCTAATATGAAATGAAGAATAACTAATTTGCATAATAGGTCCCTTAGTACAATTAGAGTTATATACCATGGCCATATTAATGATCATACAGTTGTTGATTCAATTATTGAATAATAGAGGCTGGTGCTTGGATTAATATCTAAAGAGTTAGATTGTCTCCAGCTTGAGTAGGAGATGGCAATCCTTTCTCACTTGGATGATATCTGATCGACCTCTTGATGCAGGTCCTCTACATGGGAATAGAGATTCGGAGGTGTCAGATTAGTTAGGTTAAAGAGTTGACTTAACGAGATCGAGATAACCAAAGTCCTATGTCATATGCTGTCATGATATAGGCACGCATCCGCTGACCAGAGACAAATGTGTTACTATATGTCTGAGTATGTACATTTGGCAGACCAATAGGTTGATGACCTAATTAAGGTCTATACACCTGCATGCTGGTATGCATATAAGGGCATATGAGTAATACAATCTCTCAAAGGGATCATACAAGTCCATCACTGAACTGGAAGGCATGAGCTCACTCATGAGATATTGGGAAGAATCAAATTCCATGCACGGTCATCTCTCTTTGGAAGCTTGACTGAATTTATAGGTTTGATATATACTTTTGGAAAGTATATGATCAACACCTGGGTACGATATATGCTTTTGGAAAGTATATGATCGATACCTACTCACAATAGTCAAATGAGAAACTTGATGATAACATCCTGAAGGAGATAGCCTAAAAGAGATCTAAAACTTCGGGTTTATTCTAGGTCTTCCAATATGTAGGATGTATAGGTATTAGGAATACCTGAGGGTGATGTGATCATAAACGAGTGTATAACAATGACGAATCCAATTTTCACGGCTTTAAAAAATATGTTTTATTTGTTCTTGTTAAAAATTAATGTGTCATTTGTTGTAGGCGGCGATCGGAATCAGTCATGAAATAACCATAAAAATTATTCGTCAATTTTAATCAAGTGGTTTTATGTTTATTTTACTTGGACAAGTCCCAAGGTCGATCATAAGAAGGCAAAGGAACAACCTAGAATTATGACTATCAAGATTCGTGCACAGTTTTTGAGGCGGTCTATTTTTATTGGATTTTTAATGCAAATAAGGGATGCAAGATGTAATTTCGGCCTATTTTAGAGACTAAAATACAAATTACGTTCAAATGTTGTCCAAAAAAATCGAAACTTGGCCACAATGCAATATATGATGAAATGAATGTACTGCAATGTTTTTGGAATTTTTGGATGCAATATGATTTTTTATGAATTTTTAAATGCAAATAGAATGATTTTCAATATTCAATTATAATAAATATTAAACCTACTTATTTCAGGGGATAAAATTATCTAAGATCTATCACAAGGTGATGGATCTCAGAAAAATCCTAAACCTCAAAAATGTGGGGTTTAATAGTTATTAAAAATTAAATACTGAAATATGCAAAATATTTTTTATAGGGCAAATTATGCATGCAAATGCAAATCTTTTTGCGCACAATGTTAAGAACAATTAACTCTACAATATATGATTTTTGGAGAATTTTTAGAGCAATGGTTAATCAAATAAAAATTGAAGAGCATAAAATGGGTAAAGTTTGCAATTTTCCACAAAAAATGATTATTAATTAACCAATGATCACAAAAATGTCCACAGTATGTCGAAATGTAGAGAATTAAAAGACAAACATCATGCTAGTTTTTAATAAATAAAATGATGTACTGAAGAGGTTCAAAACAGAGAGAGAACACAGGGGTACAGATGCAATATTTCAATATAAATAAAATAAAGGTAAAAAGATAGAGGGGACCTAGATGTAATTACCCTGAAATATGAGGGGCCTTTTTACAAAATGTCTAGAGGGGCACGTGAGGCGGGGGCTTATGCGCAAAACGTGGATTCTCCAAGGGGCTATGTGCAAATGACCCACGCGGTCACGTGCCCAGCACATGACCCGTGAGGGTGAGAAGTTACCCCTGCCCATGTGCTAGGCGTATGGCAGGGGCCTCGGGTCTAGGCCCGGCGGTTGGCGGTGGCGTTGGTCGATGAAGCGGCTGTGCGGTGGCTGTCGTCGATGGAGTCGTAGGCAAAGCTTGAAGTGGTGATTGGTCGGAGCTTGGTTGGTGGAGAAGGGCCGCTCCTGGCGGTGGTTGAGCTTCTGTAGGTTCGCGAAGGAACGAAGGCTCGGAGGTGGAGGAGCCCAAGGCGTAGTCTGTGAAGAGTGAAGACGGCGGACGTTGTCGTCGTTGATCGTAGGCGAAGGGTGACGTTGGTGAAGTTGGAGGGCGTACAACGGAGGAAATGGATAGCTCGATGAAGACGAGGCGGAGTAGTTGACGTTAGTCGATCGTGGTGGCTCTACGGCGCGAAGGGGCCGGAGCTAAGGCAGGTGCGATGGAGAAGATGTGTCGTGGCTGCAGCGGCGTTGGGGAGGACGCTGGATCTCGTCGAGGAAGAAGAACACGGGCGCAGTCACTGCCACGGGACCTTGAAGCAAAGTTTCGGTAGATCCGTTCTCAGGAGGGCGTCGAAGGTTTAAATAGCAGAGGGGGCTCGGTTTGATTCGATGAGATCAAGGGAGGAATTTGATGGAGGATCTGGTCGGCGAGAATCACCGGGATTTGAGGCGGTGGCGAGATACACGATGTGGAGGATCGGAGATGGAGATAGGGTGTAGAAATCACGGGGGAATCAGAGTTCCCAAAGGGGGAGGGAGGCCTGATGAGGAAGATGAGCAGGGGCCGTCCGATCGGGCGCGATCGGATGGCTCCTGTCACGCTACGTGGTTGGCAAGGGGGTAAGGGGAGCGCACGTGCAGTGCGCGTGCGGGGGCGGCACGTGCGCTCCACGTGAGCGGCTTTTTTAAATTTTTTTTATTTTTATTTTTTTTTATAAAATGAGTTTAAGAATGCCAAAAATGGCTGACACGTAGCGGCCCCAGTGGCTACCACGTGTCAGCACCAAAAAATCAATAGATAAATACATTGTAAAATACAAAATAAATAGTAAATGGCTCTGATCGAAAAAGTTTCTTCACGAAACTTACTCGTCTCGATGAGATCTACAACTTTCATGAAGACATCAAAACCAAAATCGATCAAATGCATAAAGTGATATTTTTAGGGTATCCCATGTACATTGAATACCTTGATTTTTGGGTTTTGTAATTTTTTTTATCATTTTTATACCAGATAAAAATCCGAAAAAAATATGATAAAATCAAAGATAAATAATTTCACATTAATCTATTTTTTTTGGATTTTTCATAAATATGAAAAAGAAAAAATAAAATAAAATAAGAAAAAGACCAATTTTGTACAAGTGGTTAATGAAGACTCGAACCCAATTTGTTTCTTTGATTTCAAGCTCAATTTGATTTGGATTTTTGTGTATTTTAATAAAACTATTATCAAAGAAGATAAATCAAAAAGAAAAAAACTAAAATAGGTTAATTAAGTACATAAAATAATAGGTCAAAATTAGCTAAAATACAAAATGTACAAAAGAGGCCCAAAACCCAACTTTCACATATGAGCTCTGATTCAATTGAACTTGGTCTTGTTTTGAAAGTAATTGAATGTACATTAGTTCAAAAGTGAGTAGGATCAAAACGGAAACTGCATGGGGAAGATATAGGGCTTTTAGTCTGCAAATCCTGAAACTAGGGTTTGGATTTTTGGTCCACTTTTTTAGGTTAATGATTTTTTTGTATTTTTCATTTATTCTTGTTAGTGATGTGTACACAGCGGAGGTGGTTTTGGGTCATTCGGAGTTAGCATGAATGAGTTAAAAAATCCGGGAAGTTAGGCTATTTACAGGTCAATTTTGGCTTGGATTTTTGGCTTCTTATTTGGTGCAGAAATTAGTGCTAAAATGCAATTCTTATGAAAACATGCATGAATGCTAATTATGCAGAATAGATGCAGGAATGCTGTTGATTTTGAGGGATTTGAGCTTAATAAATGAGATTTAGAGTGACGAATCCGAGATTCATCATCCCCCTATACTTAAACCATGCTCGTCCCTGAGCATCAAAAAGAAATGACATGAGGTGAAATTAGATTGGATTCCATACCAAGACCATGAGCTGAAGGTGAAAGTAAAACTAGACTCGACCTTTGGATTATTAGTGTGGCGGAACTTCTGTGAGGCTTAGACTTTTGAAATCAACAACCCTCAAGTTATACACATCATTGCTATAGTTTCGGCTGAGAAGTCATCTTAGATCAATCCTCTTCCCAAAGTATACCCTATGAACATTGAACAACCGACTCATGTGTGTGAACAGTTTAGCTCTTCCCACTCAGAATGCCAGACTACCACACAAACCTCCTCTCAAGTAACTCGTCCTCGGGGAGTCAGGTATTTCCTTCTAAGGTCTGGCGTGCTGTGTTCACAATCGAATTGGGGGGGGGGGGAGTTAGAGGAAGGGGAAAAGAATTGGAGGGTGGCCAGTGTAGTCACCTCTCCTTGTGAAGATGACCAGTGTAGCCGAGTCTCCACCAAGATCTGCAGGTTTTTGAAGCTTGGACCTTTTTGGTCAGATTTTATTTGGTAGTTTCTTCTTTGTATTTGGAATTTTTGGTGGGTTCTGCTTGGATCTTGTTGTGCCCCTACGGATATAGAATCTTTTTTTCTTTCCGTACATTTTTTGGGGTCTTAAAAAAATTGTGCCCAACCGTCCATCCCTTTTTCGAAGCTTTATTTCAACCCGTTCTCCGGTCTTTAGATTTCCACGCTATCAGAAAAGAAACTCACACAGTCTTCCAACATCCCGTCTGAGTTGAGCTAAGTGCATAGTGCGAGAGTACAAATTAATTCCCTATTCCAGAGTTGTACCCAGAATGAAGAGACCAGGTTAGACACTAAGAGTCAAACTCTGCACATTGTTATGTGGAGCTCAAAGAATTAAGTCAAAGACCTGAAGTTTCTAAAATCCTATTTCTCGGTGAAGTTCCTCTGAAAATTAGGTGGATTAAGGTCAAGTCAAGACCACTCTCGATTTCTGCTCACAACTCGGTTCAGAACCCAATGACTTTTCATGCAAATGCATGCGATACTGGACGAAGTGCAGGTGTGAAATGCAGACACATTTTTTGTTTGTTTTTGTTGTTGTTTTTTTATTTTTTATGCAGGGGATTTTTGGGTTTTTTATTGCAAAAATGAATAAGAAGCCATTTTTTCACATATTTTGGGCACAATTAGTATTAGTAGCAAAACTTTTTTTTAGTTTTTTTTCGTTTTTGTTTTTTTTTGTTTTTGAATTAATACCCACCCCGTAAATACATATATACTTACGTGCAAGTACGAGATATGGGTAAAATATATACGAAGTATATATACATACCCCCTATACTTAGCGAGTGATGTGTCCTCAGAGCACAAGAAGCGTAAAGAAGACATAGCTTGGGCTAAGCGTAAGAGAGTAAAAAAGGAAAAGAAAAAGAACAAGATTTACAGAACCACCCTCCTATACTTAGACTGTGTACATTCTAAATATAGAAGAAGGGTGGAAAAAATGAAGCGGTCGGGGTATGTGAATGAGGATAATATATACAGTTAAGCATCGATTCCCCCTATACTTAGGCTCTGGTTAGCCTAAGTATAAGAGAAAGGTGGAAATGGAGCGATCAGGAGATAGGAGAAGAATGGTATATACACAGATGGCATCGGTCCCCCTTGTACTTAGGCCTTGGCCTAAGTAGAGGAAGAAGTTGTACAAGGAGACCGATGTGGTCGGGAGGGAGGGTGGGTAGCCGATGATTAAGGCGATTTTCAGCTAATCTTCTTGTGAGCCTGCGGTGGGAGATCGTAATGATGAGTTAGAGATGAAGTATATGATTCCCAACTATTATCGGTGTCATCCTCAGAAAAGTCATGATGGATAGTAGATGAAACATTTGAGTCAGATGAAAGGTAGCCATCATCAGAGTTATCCTCAGAGGAATAGTATTTGAATGTGGACACACTCCACATATTCATTTCTTTTTGTTTCTTCAATTGTTTCCTCAGAATTCGTTCCTTCTTGGGATCAAGCGGTTTGTCCTCAGATGAATACTCAGAAGCACCGGTCTCAGTCAGCTCATAAGAAATAATTCCAGTGTACTTGTAGAGGGTAGGAGCATCAGCTTTAGATGAATAGTAGTTAGGAACAGGAGTTGTCCAATGAGAGTAGAATTTTGGATCCTTGCGAAGATATGACTTTAGAGCTGCCGAACAGACTTCACTCATGTAGACTACCTTTTCCGGACCTGATGAGGGATCATCAGCTGATTCCTCTTCCGGAAGGTCAAAGGTGACTCTCTTTTTCTTGTTTCGTGAAGGTGTCGGTTCACTTGAGTATTCAGATGAGTAGCCATTGGAATTCTTCTCCTTGGTCGATTTTCGGGCTACGTGATTGTTCTTAGTCTCCTGAATGTTGGTGCACTCTCAATTTGGGATGATTTGGTTAAGATATTCAGAGAATGTTGCTCCAGGGTGCGACCGTGCATATGTCTCAGGATCGTAGTAGAAGGATTTGTCTATTTTGAGATCCGTGGGAATTGAAATACTGGGGAGATTTTCTGCATGTTCATTTTTAATTGATTCGATGTTGGAGCATTCCTGTGTCGAGTTGATGTAATCCATGTAGTTAGAGTAGGTTGACCTAGGGTGTGCCCATGCATAAGTCTCCGGATCATATGATTCATGTACTTGATTTTCCATGGTGAGAGCAGCGGGGAATGGAGCAGGTGGGAGATTCTCTAAACCAATAGTCTCATCGACAACTACTATCTCAGGTGTAGCAGCGGGGTAGGTCTCTTCTACCATTTCATGGTTACGGTTGTCGGGGACTTCGTGGTTTGCCTTAGAAAATCGTGATTCCTCAAAGACTGGGTCAGATCGAAGTACTTCCAATGCTGTGAAATTGATTTCCCGAGTCTCACAATCAATAATTGCCTTAGCCAACGCTAAGAATGGCTTTCCGAGAATAATTGGAGACTTGTGAATTCTCCTTGATGCTTAATATCGATAATCGTTAATTCTACTTTGAGCGGAGCACCTTCGAATTTCATGATGACAGAAATGATTACTCTCGGTCGTTTTATCGATCGGTTTGCCAATTGAACAGTCTCTCGTATCTTCCTAATCGGTCCGAGTTTGAGTTCGTGAAATACAAAGGTCAGGAGGATATTGATCGGTGAATCGTCATCAATATGAGCATGGGTGAAAATTGTGTCTTTGATTCTACAGTCAAATCTGGGCAACCGCTTCAGTATGCGGCTCTTGGTTATTCTCCTCAACACCAAGGAGGAGGCCATTGATAAGATATGTCTTTCAGTCTTTGTTCTAATCCTTCCTGACTTTTTCGTCATTAATTTGTCCATTACAAATCCTTTAGGTCGGGGAAGTGTTCAATGGCCTTTATAAAGGGAAGTTCAAAAATTAATCTTTTCTCTAATGCTTCATGTACAACATGATCCAAATTCTTCAGTTCTTATTCAGTCTCTATTTTTATGAAATTTTCTGGATTTTTGAATTTTTTGGTGTTTTTGAATATTCCTATTTTTTGGTATATTCTGTGTGGTGTGGTGATGTGGTGTGTTCCTCAGATGAGAAGGGGCATTGATGTTCAGAGTAAGAATTAGAGGCATAGTCATTTCTAGGGGAATAATATGCGGAAGTGTTATTGTCAGAATCGTCCCCATATTTATGAATATCCTCAAAATTTTTAATCTTAGAACCAATCATTTCCTCATTCATTTTTATGTCCGAGCCACCAGAGAGTGAAATTAGTCGGTCGGCAAATTTTTGAAATTTATCCTCCATTAATTCGAATCTTTTATTTATTCTCAAAATATCATTTTCAAAATTCTGTTCATGATCAATCATGGGAGCAGTCGGTTGGTGTTCAATAATTTCATCTTCCATTTTCCTGTATGTGCTGAGAGGAGAGTTTCTTTGAATATCCAATGTATGATAATTATTTTATGAAGTTTTCTCCTCAAAAATTATGGAAGGAGGCTGCTCAGTGGAAGGATGTTGCGGAAATGTGTAGGTATCATACTCAACATGTCGTGACTCGGGCATATAATCCTGGAATGAGTAGAGTCTACTTCCATGGTCATGATTGATCGTATCCTCGAATAATGGAGTCATACAGGGTGTATATGTGTCAATATCATCAGTTGGTCCTCTGTAAGTATAGGCTGATCAAATAAGTGATATTCAGGTTGGTCAATAGGTATTTGATCGTTGCGATCAATCCAACTCTGATGATCATTAAGTGTGGATCGCTCCATCTGGATTTGGTCTCTCTGCTTGTCGTGAGATTCAAAAGTAATTTAACCTTGTGTTGATTCATTTGTGAGAAATCGAGATTAAGATGGTTCAGTCCATGATGGAAATTGATCATGTGCGGTCGGATGATTCGAGTAGGAATTCAATGAAGCGGCCGAATTCATTCGCGGGTGAAGGTTTCTCGCAAATTTTGTAGGGTTATTGAAAGAAGAGGGTTCAGTTGATTTGGGCCGAACCGAGACAAATTTATTTTCATAATAGAGATCAGATGGGTACTCAGACCATTGTCCAGTGCTTGTCAAAGGAGGTTGATGATGAAACGTCATGGTTGATCTTGGTGCGGTTGCACGGGATAGTTAAAAGAAATTTATCAAATGTGCGGCTTTTGATTTTCGATATCGGTTCACGCACACCAATGCAAACACAAATCAAACCCTAGGTTCACCAACTCACACAATGAAGCCGTAAGAGTTCGGCTATTATCTTTTCAATTTTAATTGGTGACAAAATATCTTGGAAAATAATTAAGCGAGTTGTTAAGTGCCGAAATTTTCGTAATGACTGGCCTGAATTCTTACGACTCGTTGCACCTACTTTCAGCCAGTATGGGAGTAAGTACGGACCGTAGCACGGCTACCCGTTACTTGAGGACGGAGCCTTACATAGTGTCCTCTAAACCACCCACTCTGTTAAGGAAATCCGGACCGTTTACCGGCTACCCGTAGGTCCTCACTGAGAAGTAGCTAATCATTTTTGGTAGAATCAATAGTCAATATGAAAATCTGAGTTTGGACTCTAGCCTTAAGTGTCGTCTCTCGCTCACTCAGAAAATAAAATCATCCAAAGTCGGTATTGCTCTCTTGCAAAAATTCTTGATTTTATGGGTTATTTAGAGTCGGCTATATTTAGCAGTCCCAATTTTAATTTGGTGATCACTGAAGAATTAAGTGAGCAGAAATACACGCCTACCGTCCAGTCCCAATTTCCTTTAAAATTATGTGATAAAACAAGAGGGAGAAATTCGAGAAAAGCCGATGCACGCGAAAAACGATGATGTATGCTCAATTAGAAGACTTACAGTGAATTCTTGCAATATCCATGTGGGATGCTACACATAATTGAAAAATTTATCTATATGAATACAAGCCGATGAAAAACCACACCTAAGCATAAAGTTCTATTAGAGGGAAAGAATTGAGTTAAATTTTGGCTAAATTGAACGATCTATGTGCGCCTCAGTTAATGTGATGTGTGGCTTAAGTCCTACGAGCACAATCAAAAATATAAATGCTCTGAGAGCCGTATGTGCAGGTCTATCCTATTCGCCACTCAAGTCGGGCCCCATCCTTACCGGAGAGTGAAACAGGCCACGACATACCACAGAAGAAAGTTCAGAGGTCTTTTACATGCGCGAGAGTTCAAACGGACACCGCTGTAAATGAGCAATTAATTATAAAAATAAAATTGCAGAAATTAAAAAAAACCTTGACACTACGCTCTCTCACAACTCGACTCGATCGTAAATTAATTGCGGCTTTTTCGGAGGTCGGTGAAGATGCTTCGGTTTCTTGAAAAACCGCTCCACGTACGACGGGTACCTCGCAAGAAAAATAAGAGAGAGAATGTAAGAGAGTGACTCAAAAATAAATCAAAAATAAAATAAGAAAAATAAATGATGAAAATAAAATAAATTAAATTACAGGAAAAAAAAGGAATTTACAATGAATAATTCGAGGGTCAGACTACCCGAATACAGAAAACCGAACAAAAATTTTTAAGACAAAAAACTAAGTCGTTTGCCTCCCCGGTAATGGTGCCATCTGACGAGTCCGGAATAGCCGCTTGTTAAAAAGATGTTTTATTTCTTTGTGTTAAAAATTAATGTGTTGTTTGTTGTAGGCGGCGATCGGAATCGGTCAAGAAATAACCACAAAAATTATTCGTCAATTTTAATCAAGTGGTTTTATGTTTATTTTACTTGGGCAAGTCCCAAGGTCGATCACAAGGAGGTAAAGGAACAACCTAAAAGTATGTCTATCAGCATTCGTGCACGGTTTTCGAGGCGATCTATATTTTTGGAATTTTTAATGCAAATAAGGGATGCAAGATGTAATTTCGGCCTATTTTAGGGACTAAAATATAAATTACATTCAAATGTTGTCCGAAAAATATGAAACTTGGCCACATTGCAACATATGATGAAATAAATGTACTGCAATGTTTTTGGAATTTTTCGATGCAATATGAATTTTTTACGAATTTTTAAATACAAACACAATGATTTTCAACATTTAATTATAATAAATATTAAACCTACTTATTTTCAGGGGATAAAATTATCTAAGATCCATCACTAGGTGATGGATCTCAGAAAAATCTTAAACCTCGAAAATGTAAGGTTTAATACCTATTAAAAATTAAATACTAAAATATGCAAAATTATTTTTATAGGACAAATTATGCATGCAAATGCAAATATTTTGGAGCTCAATGTTAAGAACAATTAACTCTACAATATGTGATTTTTGGAGAAGTTTTAGAACAATGGTTAATCAAATAAAAATTGTAGAGCATAAAATGGGTAAAGTTTGCAATTTTCACAAAAAAATGATTATTAATTAACCAATGATCACAAAAATGTCCACAGTATGTTGAAATGTAGAGAGTTAAAAGACAAACATCATGCTAGTTTTCAATAAATAAAGTGATGTATTGAAGAGGTTCAAAACAGAGAGAGAACACATGGGTACAGATGCAATATTTCAATATAAATAAAATAAAGGTAAAAATATAGAGGGGACCTAGATGTAATTACCCTGAACTATGAGGGGCCTTTTTGCAAAATGTCCAGAGGGGCACGTGCGTGGCACGTGCCCTCTTGAGGCGGGGGCTTGTGCGCAAAACATGGATTCTCCAGGGGGCTATGTCCAAATGACCCACGCGGTCACGTGCCCAGCATGTGACCCATGGGGGTGAGAAGTTCCCCCTACCCACGTGCTAAGCGCATGGCGGGGGCCTCGGGTCTAGGCCCGGTGGTTGGCGGTGGCGTTGTAGAAGTTGCGGCGGCGTTGGTCGATGAAGCGGCTGTGCTGTGGCTGTCGTCGATGGAGTCGTAGGCGAAGCTTGAAGTGGTAATTGGTCAGAGCTTGGCTGGTGGAGAAGAGCCGCTCCTGGCGGTGGTTGAGCTTCGGTAGGTTCGCAAAGGAACGGAGGCTCAGAGGTGGAGGAGCCCAAGGCGTAGTCCGTGAAGAGTGAAGACGGTGGACGTTGTCGTCGTTGACCGTAGGCGGAGGGTGACGTTGATGAAGTCGGAGGGCGTATGGCGGAGGAAATGGATAGCTCGGTGAAGACGAGGCGGAGCAGTTGACGTTAGTCGATCGTGGTGGCTCTACGGTGCGAAGGGGCCGGAGCTAAGGCAGGTGCGGCGGAGAAGATGTGTCGTGGCTGCAGCGGCGTTGGAGAGGATGCCAGATCTCGTCGAGGAAGAAGAACCCGGGCGTTGTCACCGCCACAAAACCTTGAAGCACAGTTTCGGCGGATCTGTTCTCAGGAAGGCGTCGGAGGTTTAAATAGCAGAGGGGGCTCGGTTTGATTCGATGAGATCACGGGAAGGATTTGATGGAGGATCAGATCAGCGAGAATCACAGGGATTTGAGGCGGCGGCAAGATACGCGATGTGGAGGATCGGAGAAGGAGATACGATGGAGAAATCATGGGGAAATTGGAGTTCCCAAAGGGGGAGGAAGGCCTGATGAGGAAGATGAGAAGGGGTCGTCCGATAGGGCAAGATCGGACGGCTCCTATCGCGCTACGTGGCCGGCAAGGGGGTAAGGGGAGCGCACGTGCAGGGCGCGTGCGGGGGCGGCATGTGCGCTGCACGTGAGCGGCTATTTTTAATTTTATTTTTTCTAGTTTTTATTTTTTTTATAAAATAAGTTTAAAAATGCCAAAAATGGCTGACATATGGCGGCCCCAGTGGCTGCTACGTGTCAGCATCAAAAAAATCAACAGATAAATACATTGTAAAATACAAAATAAAATGTAAACGGCCTCGGATCAAAAAGGTTCCTTTATGAAAATTGCTCATCTCGATGAGATCTACAACTTTCATGAAGACATCAAAACCAAAATCAATCAAATGCATAAAGTGATATTTTGGGGTATCTCATGTACATAGAATACCTTGATTTTTGGATTTTATAAATTTTTTATCATTTTTAAACCAGATAAAAATCTGGAAAAAAATGATAAAATAAAAGATAAATAATTACACATTAATCTAGTTTTTTGGATTTTTATTAATTAAGAAAAGAAGAAATAAAATAAAATAAGAAAAAGACCAATTTTGTACAAGTGGTTAATGAAGACTCGGACCCAATTTGTTTCTTTGATTTTAAGCTCAATTTGATTTGAATTTTTGTGCATTTTAATAAAACTATTATCAAAGAAGACAAATAAAAAATAAAAGAACTAAAATAGGTTAATTAAGTACATAAAATAATAGGTCAAAATTAGCTAAAATACAAAATGTACAAAAGAGGTGCAAAATCCAACTTTCACATATGAGCTCCGATTCACTTGAACTTGGTCTTGTTTTGAAGGTAATTGAATGTACATTAGTTCAAAAGTGAGTAGGATCAAAAGGACACTGGATGGGGAAGATATGGGGCTTTTAGTTTGGAAATCCTGAAACTAGGGTTTGGGTTTTTGGTCCACTTTTTTGGGTTAATAATTTTTTTTGTATTTTCGTTTATTCTTGTTAGTGATATGTACACAGTAGAGGTGGTTCTGGGTTATTCGGAGTTAGCATGAATGAGTTAAAAAAATTCGGGAAGTTAGGCTATTTACAGGTCAATTTTGGCTTGGATTTTTGGCTTCTTATTTTGTGCAGAAATTAGTGCTAAAATGCAATTCCTATGAAAACATGCATGAATGCTAATTATGCAGAATAGATGCAGGAATGCTGTTGATTTTGAGGGATTTGAGCTTAATAAATGAGATTTAGAGTGACGAATCCGAGATTCATCAAACCATGACGCTTCCATTCCGAGGGAGTGATGAAATAGGTCTGGATTTTAGTGACTCCTCTCATAGAGAAGTAATATGATCTTAGTCCAAATGTTGGACATTGATCTGAATGCGATTCAGATGCAATGAGAAGATTAGATTTGCGATATTGATTTAATCAAGCATCTATGGGAGGTCCGTAAGATCTGGATTTGAGCTGTGATCTCAATATCCAAGTCACTATACGTGGAACAACACAATCGCCATGTCCTTATCTTCAAGTATCCGTGAATAAAGCGCATTATCCTTGAAAGTTTTCATGGATAATTTCATTGTTGATATATGTATCCGAGCATTGAGAAAGTGGATAATTAAATGTGATTTAATTATCATAATATGGATTTGATTCATATTATTATGAGAGTTATATAAGATAATTAAATGTGATTTGATTATCAAAGATGTGAATGTTGTGAATATGATTCATGTTATTTGGTCACACGAGAAAAGAGATCCAAGATGATTAAATGTGAGTTAATTATCATGGATATGAATAATGTAGATATCGCTATCCATATTAATCAGATATATTATAAATGTGATTTATAATATATTAGAGAGAGCATATTATGATTTATATATGTTTATTAATTGTTAATGTAAATTGGATTCACATTGAATGATTAATTTAAAATATAATTACATTTTATTTTGGGTAGTGAATGAGATTCACATAATTTCAATGGCTTGATTGAAGTTTTTTGCAAGATAATTGTTATTTTAGTGAAAAATATTTACAACAAGTGTTGTTGTAAATTAAAGAGATATAATGAGATAATGAGATCTCATGATAATTATAGGAGATTGACCAAGTTCACTCAAGAGGAGTGGACGGCTACAACTCTCCATGTGGAGAAGAGTAGCCATCCCCCCATTCTAACTGATTGGTTTAGTCTCCTCATTATCTCTTCTCTAGTCAAAGTGATTTAAATTGGGATTAATTATCTTGATTTATCAATATAAATTAATTCAAATTAAATCAATTGTTGTTGTATTTTTACAACAACATCTTAGCCATTGAAAGAAACACAAATCAATCTCAACCATTAATTGTGTGTTGTCCATGGATTAGGATCCATGGATTCCCAAAATCCTATATAAGAAGAGGCATCCCTTGCTCTTTGAGTTACATGTTTACAACAATTAACAAATGCTCTCTCTCCCTCTCTCTTTCTCCACACGCCAAGCCTCTCTCCCTCTCATAGAGACCGTCCACTATGGAGCCCTTGTGAGAGTCGTCATCGCTGCAGCATCGTCGTTATGCTGCCGGATCATCTACTCGTGGATCTCCATCTCCTTCGGTGAACCTTGCTCATGAAGAAGATATCGGATCTCGTGTGATGAGATTAGGAGATTCGCTGCTTGGAACATCAACTTGGATTGCAAGAGGACACGTCTCATCAACGCGCTCGCAAGCATCTCCTCCATCGGATTGGAGTTTAGACAGGTGGTCTCTTAGTTTAGAGACTCGATCGCAATTACACTTCAAGAGGTAAACTTTATACCTATTGTGGTTTAGATTAAATGATCCAAGAAAGGCTCTTGAATCATGTCATTTTATCACATTTAAAATTTTTGAAATTCTGATGCATCAAGCACTAGTGCGACTAGTCGCTCTCAATCGCATTCGATGCGATCCACACGCTTCCGTGATGTGTTTCAAGTGGTATCAGAGCTAGGTTGGAGGTTTTGGATTTGATCCATAATTCTAAGAAGATTTGGTCTCGGCAGGGTTCGTGAAAGTTTTATCGCATTTCAATTTTTGCAGCCCTGTTTTGTGATAAATTTGGGCCCTGTTTAAAACGTTTAAACATGAAATTTTCGATTGGATAGCATTCCCCATTAATTAAGGAAACAGTAGGATTTGAGTTTGCATGATTTGAAGTCTGATAATTCAAGATATGATCATTTTAATGAAACTATATCCACTATTTCGGGGATGGCAAACATGACGTAATTAAATTATTAATTACTGTTCTGACACTCCTAGAAATGCGTGATTATCACTTGAGTTCTGTTTTAAATCGAATTAACAAACTTTAGAAACTGATTTTGCATGATTTGGATTTAAAATGAATGAGATATGCTAATTTTAGTATGTGAGGGTTACTGCTGGAAATTGGATACTTAATCAAGAATCTTGTGATTGTCATTTAATTTTTATAATAATTAATGGTTAATTTCTTGAGATAACTATTGATAAATATTTTTTAAACATTTAAAGATGATAAATATTTCATTAAATGATATTGTCTTAACCAAACATGATTAGATATGATCTAGATCACAATTGGTTACATCATACACTTTCCAACAAACAAGTTGCTTGAATAGGATTGGGGACGTGTTTAGAAAATCTCCTTATAATATTAATAAAAATGGTTTTGATTATTATTATATGGTATAGCTTCGGTTGAAAAATTGATTATCATCTCAAGTACAAAGTGATTGACTTGGCATTATCTTTTTCCGAGGCGGATATGGTGTCTAGTCGGGGAGCATTGGGATAGCAGGTTGCGCCGTATGCGGTCTGTCCCACTCCCGTCGGTACTGGCCACGACAGCGGGTAGGGAACGAATAATACTTGAGAGATCATGATGTATTTTTCTAATTATTAAAATTTGAAATAAGACATATTTTTGAAATAATACCATATTTCAAGTAACAACTAAAAAAATATTTTTTAGATGTTAATTAGATCATTAATTTAATATGATTAGATTAATTGGAATCCAATTAAAACTAAAACGTTGTATTATAAATAGAGTTGTTTTTTCCCTTGGAAGAATTAATCATAACGGATATGATTCATAATGATTAATTAGAATTTGAATACGAAGTGGAGGATGACATGAGTGACATCCATGGTCTCCCATCAAGGCGAAGGGTTCCGTCACTAGGGATTGTATGTAGGAGACACCTCTCTGAAGTGACAACTCCTGCATACAAGCGCATCTGGATCAGGCTCTTTGCTTCTCAAAAGAGTAAGGCCGTATGCGTAGTGATCCCAATATTGGTTCCTCATATTATTGAGGCAATATTGGATTGCGCACAACGAGTTTTAATCCTGTTGACGGTTGGTTCAATTAACGACGGGTCAACATCACCTTAGGGATGGTGGGCCCAGGCGTTAAAGACCAAATTGGGAATGTAGTTGGACTTGCAAGGTGGAATGTGTTCCCGCTTCTTTTTATCTGAATTACAGTTTCTCATATTATTGGGATGTGACAAGGATAAGAAAGGAAATCCCAAATCTTGCTGAGATATAATGGTAAGTATATCTCTTATATTGAAAGCGATTAAGGGAATGAATTTTCAGTGTTGACAAGGGAAGATAACCTTGATATAAAAATTCCTAAATCAAAGTTATATATATATGCAATTTTCTTATTTCAGATAATCCTCATTAAACCCATTCAGTACTATACTCAATAATAACCAGCAAAATATCATTGATTGGATCCATGATCAAGATATCGTGCTTGCAGTTGGACACATACAATGATCTGGCATCAAAGCTTGGACATATGTCTATTGATGAAATGAATAGACTAGTAAGATATTGAACTTTAGATTGTCTAAAGATTAAAAACTTACATACTTATGAATAGAGATTCAAAGTAAAATGTCTAATACACCATTCTCTGGGAATGGTGTAAGATGTCAAGGTATTCAAGATCTCATACATATTGATGTATATGGATCATCTATATCATAATAAACATCGATGATATGTGATATCATTTGATGATTAATTGTGATATGAGATTCCTTCCCTTCACATAAGAAAGCTTTGAAATGTTCAAAGATTTCATAATTTTTGGTTTAGAACCAAAGTTTGAAGGAAGATGAAATGAATTTTATCTAACCTAGGTAGCTTGTACCTATTAGATGAATTTAAAGGAATGCCTTATGGAGATATGAATGTCATTCCTATCTCAATCCTCCTAATGCACCTAAACTCAATAGAGTTGTAGGCAGATACAATTAGATCATGTGTGACATGATTTGGACAATGATGAATATTAGCATAATTACCTCTTAGTTTCCAAGGTATATATGACTACAATATATATCCTTAAAAAGGTTCCATGCTGGTATGCTGGAATCATGCATCGGAGAGTGCTATTTCATTAGAAAAATAAAGGATGGTATTGGATACTCACTTTATGACCTTGAGATTCTTAAAGATCTCATCTCTAAGGATGTGATTCTTAGAGGATGACTCTCTTGAGAATCAAGATGAAAATGAAGTGAAGGAAGTTATTGAATCTTGAGAAGATAATGAGGCTCCTGAAATCAGAAACTAAAAGGACAATTAAAGGTGAAACACTAATACCTCTTCAAATGAGTTTGAGGATGAATTCCATGTGTTAGAGAAATCTGACAATGATCGAACTTCATATGATGAAGCTTCTGAAGATCATGTCATGGGGAAGTTAGCAATTGAGTCTAAAGTAGACTTCATATACAAGTGTTGTATATGGACCCTCAAGGATCCACCTATATGGGTAAGAACTGTAAAAGTGTAAATGGATCTTCAAGAGAAAGAGGAAACCTGATGAGAAGGTAGAGACCTTCAAAGCACTGCTCGTAGCTATGAGCTACACACTTAATAGAAGATATCGCTTGCGATGAGACTTGCTCTCCAGTGATCATGCTTAAACTCATCAGATTATTGCTAACTATAGATACACAACTTGACTTTGACATCTTCGAGATGGAAGTCAATTTTGCATTCCTCTATGAATATCTCTTCGAGGATATTCTTATGAAGTAGCCCCATGGCTTCATGGATGAGGAATACAAGGTGTACAAGCTAAGGAATTCCATCTATGGACTCAAATAAGCTTCTTGTACTTGGAACATTAGATCTGATGAAATCATAAATGTTATGATTTCAGATAGAATCTTAATGAACCATGTGAAGCTTAGTGGGAGTGCCATTGTGTTCACCATGCTAAATGTAGATGATATCCTAATCATTTGGAATGATATAAGGATAATAATAAGTGTTTTTATAGACATGCTATTCCATACCTTGTGACATAATCTCAAGGAAACCTCTTAAGACCTTAGTTCTGAAAGTGTTTAGAAGCAAAGAGAAGAGGGCATTGGAACCGTCGCATTAGTGGTACACCTTGGATATATTCCTTTTTCTGAAAAATTCTAAGAAAGGCTTCCTTCATTTAGGATATGGTACTGACCTATCTAAAGGGATAGCACCTCAAAGAGTTAAGGAAGAGAATGCTAGAACTACTTACCCTTGTGCATCAGTTACGAGAAGCCGAGCGTATACTAAATGTGTACAAAAGACAGATGTCTGTCATGCAATGGGAGTAGTAAATTTTTACTTATCCTACTATGGAGATAAAACACTTGATTGCAGTAATAACAATATATTCATTGATGACAAGACTTTATAGATAGTGATCTCTAAGTCATATCTTCAAGAAATTAAGACTTTATAGATAGTGATCTAAAAGGTCTTAAATGCGGATACCTTAAGAGAAAGAGATCTCCAAGAATAAGGGTGTTCTGATAAGGATAATGAACTGGATATAATAATTATCGAGCTATAGTGTCAAGGACACTATAACTAACAGAATTGATCGCATTGGATGTGAGCACTGTTACTAGGGATATGCATGTGTTGTAAAAGGACTTGGCGTAGTCTCTTGGGAACGGAGTGACTGATCAGCTTACCTATCTATTTTTATAAATAGCCTATGATTGTCACATGAGTGCAGGTTAGTAGGAGATTGTTGGACATGCGAGTCCACGACGAGCCATTATGCAATAAATGTTATTGCAAATATCATTCCCTGATCTGAAATGAAGAATAACTAATTTGCATAATAGGTCCCTTAGTACAATTAGGGTTATGTACCATGGCCATCTTAAGGATCATACAACTGTTTGATTCAATTATTGAATCATAGAGGCTGATGCTTGGATGAATATCTAAAGAGTTAGATTGATGACTCATCAAGTACCGTCAAATGATTGTTAAGAGATGATCTCCAACCTGAGTAGGAGATGGCAATCCTTTCTCACTTGGATGATATCTGACTGACCTCTTGATGCAGGTCCTCTGCACGGGAATAGAGATTCAAAGGTGTCAGATTAGTTAGGTCAAAGAGTTGACTTAACACGATCGAGATAACCAAAGTCCCATGTCGCATGCTGTCACGATATAGGCACGCATCCTCTGACCAGAGACAGATGTGTTACTATATGTCTGAGTATGTACATTTGGCAGACCAATAGGTTGATGACCTAATCAAGGTCTATACACCGGCGTGCTGGTATGCATATAAGGGCATATGAGTAATATGATCTCTCAAAGGGATCATACAGGTTCATTACTGAACCAGAAGACATGAGCTCACTCATGAGATATTGGGAAGAATCAAATTCGTTGCACGGTTGTCTCGCTTTGGAAGCTTGACTCAATTTGTAGATTTGATATATACTTTTGGAAAGTATATGATCAATACCCTGGGTATGATATATGCTTTTGGAAAGTATATGATCGATACCTACTCCCAATATTCAAATGAGAAACTTAATGATAACAGCCTGAAGGAGACAGTCTAAAAGAGATCTAAAACTTCGAGTTTATTCTGGGTCTTTCAATATGTAGGATGTACAGGTATTAGGAATACCTGAGGGTGATGTGAATATAAACGATTGTATAACAATGACGCTTCCATTCCAAGGGAGTGATGAAACAGGTCTGGATTTTAGTGACTCCTCTCATAGAGAAGTAATATGATCTTAGTCCAAATATTGGACTTTGATCTGAATGTGATTCAAATGCAATAAGAAGATTAGATTTGCGGTCTTGATTTAATCAAGCATCTATGGGAGGTCCGCAAGATCTGGATTTGAGATGTGATCTCAATATCCAAGTCACTATACGTGGAACAATACAATCGTCTTGTCCTTATCTCCAAGTATCCGCGGAGAAAGCACATTATCCTTGAAAGAGTTCATGGATAATTTCATTTTTTATATATGTATCCGAGCATTGAGAAAGTGGATAATTAAATGTGATTTAATTATCATAATATGGATTTGATTCATATTATTAGGAGAGTTATCTAAGATAATTAAATATGATTTGATTATCAAAGATGTGAATATTGTGAATATGATTCATGTTATTTGGGCACATGGGAAAAGAGATCCAAGATGATTAAATGTGATTTAATTATCATGGATATGAATAATGTGGATAGCACTATCCATATTAACCAGATATATTATAAATGTGATTTATAATATATTAGAGAGAGCATATTATGATTTATATTTGTTGTTGTTAATGTGAATTGGATTCACGTTGAATGATTAATTTAAAATATAATTATATTTTATTTTGGGTAGTGAATGAGATTCACATAATTTCAATGGCTTGATTGAAGTTTTCCACAAGATAATTGTGAATTATTTTTGTGAAAAATATTTACAATAAGTGTTGTTGTAAATTAAAGAGATATCATGAGATAATGAGATCTCATGATAATTAGAGGAGATTGACCAAGTCCACTCAAGAGGAGTGGACGGCTACAAATCTCCATGTGGAGAAGAGTAGCCGTCCCCCATTCTTAGGTGATTGGTTTAGTCTCCTCACTATCTCTTCTCTAGTTAAAATGATTTAAATTGAGATTAATTATGTTGATTTATCAATACAAATTAATTCAAATTAAATCAATTGTTGTTGTGTTTTTTTACAATAACATCTTAGCCATTGAAAGAAACACAAATCAATCTCAACCATTGAGTATGTTGTCCATGGATTGAGATCTGTGGACTCCCAAAACCCTGTATAAGAAGAGGCACCCCTTGCTATTCGAGTTACATGTTTACAATAATTAACGAATGCTCTCTCTCCCTCTCGCTTCTCCACACGCCAAGCCTCTCTCTCTCTCTCTCTTATAGAGGCCATCCACCATGGAGCGCTTGTGAGAGTCGTCATCGCTGTAGCATTGTCGTTATGCTGCCAGATCATCTACTCGTGGATCTCCATCTCCTTCGGTGCGCCTCGCTCGTGAAGAAGATGTTAGATCTCGTGTGACGAGATCAGGAGATTCACAGATTGGATCATCAATTTGGATTGCGAGAAGGACGCGTCTCATCAACGCGCTTGCAAGCATCTCCTCCGTTGGATCGGACTTGAGACAGGAGGTCTCTTAGTTTAGAGACTCGATCGCAACCACGCTTCAAGAGGTAAACCTTATACCTATTGTGGTTTAGATGAAACAATCTAAGAAAGGTTCTTGGATCATGTAATTTCATCACATTTAAAATTTTTTAAATTCTGATGCATCAAGCAACTAGTGTGACTAGTTGCTCTCAATCGCATTCGATGCGATCTACATGCTTCCGTGATGTGATTGGGGATCTCCCCACATCCTTCAATACACAACATATACACGATTTTATTTTTTATTTTTTATTTTGTGATTTTATTTGTATTTTATATAAGTCAAATATAATATACGTAAATAGTAAAAAATACAATTTATACAAAAATACATGCAAAATAATATACAAATAATGTACAGAGGTATAATATACAATAATACCCCCCAAAGCCTCATTTCATATCTTGACTCTGATTTTTATGAAACTACTTTCGTTTTAATGATTATTTAATTCTGAGTATAATAAAAGTGAGTTTGATAAATTTTGAGTTTTTACGGAAAAGATATTGATTTGACAAGTTAAGCTTCGTGGCTTTTTCAGAGTGTTGTTATTTATAAACTAAACATTGATTGTTCTTGCAATTATTTTTATTATTTACAAACTATTTTTATGTACAAGTTTTAAGAAGAAACCTTTTTATGAGATAAATAAAATAATGTATGGAATATGCAATATATACAATGATATATAAGTAATGAATATGCACAAGTGAGGATTGATTTCTTGTATTTAGGCCTTATCCTCCCCTACTTATTCATGGTCGATTAGGTCAAGTATTGACCTACTCTCATGGTCAAAGTCAACTAGCATTTATTTCATATATACGGTCTTTGATTTTCTTTAATTTTCCTTTACTTCTTTTTTTATTTATTTTAAGTTAAAATAGTGATAAATATAATATATTTACACAAAAAATGAGTGTTAATAAAATGAGAGATTTATTGATGTTTACATATATTTAATAAGGGATTTTAAGCTAAAATAAATGAATAAAGATGATGAAATACAGATTCATCAGTATGGAAATGGGTTTACCTAGTATCTGGGTCCTTGGGTGCGTGACATGTAGCATAGTCCCTAGGAAAGAGTGACTAATCCATTATCCAAGTTATTTGACTTCATAGTTTAAATGACAAATGAGTGCGACTTTTAAGAGTAGCCCATCAAATGGCTTTATGGGCTAGTGAGAGACTGTTAGACATGCGATCCCATAGAAAACTATTATGTAATAAAAGTTATTGCAATCCTTCCTTTATCTGAATCAAAATATAATTAAGTTTGTATAAATAGGTTCCTTTGAACAATCAAGGTTATGATATTTTATTATATTTATACTTAGATGGCATCAGATTCATATGATATTTTGCTTGACTTAAGATTATGAAACAACACAATTTTCATTGTCACATATGTTGTTCTGATAATTGTAAAATATATTGCTATGTACCTATGCAGAAAGGGAAAAATGTGGCTGCTCCCTGGGAGGAGCCAACGGGGCTACTCCCACCCCTATTTTTTTCTATTTTTTATTTTTTTGAAAAATAAAAAATTTTATATTCATCACTATATTCCTCTAACATTCTATTAAAATTTCGTCATAAACAGAGACTCGTAGGCCCCCCATCCGGACATCATTTTTTTAACGATCGCAGGATTTTTAAAATCGACTATGTTTGGATGGAGGCCGTAGGAGTCTCTGTTTTTGATGAAATTTTACTAGAATGTTAGAGAGATATAATGATGAATATATAAATTTTTATTTTCCAAAAAAATAAAAAAAATGGCTGTAGGAGTCTCTGTTTTTTATTTTCCTCCCAGAGAGCAGCCACATTTTACCCATGCAGAAAATACTTACAAAATAGCAGGTAAACTCTTTCCGCTTTAAATTTCCATATTTACTCTAATTGTATATTTGCCATGATGCATCTTTTTTTGGTTCATTATTTTTTACTATAATATTGATCTCATCTGCTGATCTATATCATTTATTAGTAAGGTAGATTAAGCATGTCATTACTAATAGCATTACTGTTTAGTTTTAAGTTTGCTCATAATAACTTTTCTTAACTATTATAATAACAAATATTATTAAATTTAATGTTTATCACTAAAATCGTATACTGCATTGAATGCTTCAAATCCTGTATTATGTCATAGAAGGCATTAAACACCCAACAAATTGAGTAAATATAATAAATGTTATTCAATTACATTTTGTTTACCAGTCCATCCTTGAAAAAAAAGACTCTTCCAAAAATTATTATTGCTGATCATCATGTTCTGATTTCCATTATATTTTATATATTATATGCAGCTAGATGGTATCTTTTTCATATGCTATTTTGCTTGATTTATAATTGCGTAGACCAGATAAATTTCATTATAAGATTTGTTATTTTCAGGATTTGGGCGAATTAACATATGGTATTATTACATCAATATAATAGTCCTTTTTCAGCTATGAATTAGAAGATTCGCGTTGATAGTATTTTAGCTTCAGATACATTCATATTCATTTCTAACATAATCAATCACCTATGTAAGCAAGTGATTCCATTATCTATTTCTTAAAAGGTAGACCATTGATCATCTCCGTTTTGAAATGAGATGTGATTTGTAAATTATGATGTTCTTATGATCGTAGTTTTTATTATCTATTCATTTATCATCTTATTCACTTACTACAATCTTATTCGCTCTGCTATCATTTTATCTTCCACTTTACTGTCATCATCAACTTTCTTTCAATCTTACAATAATGCAACTTAAATCTTGATTTTTTTATCATGTGATACACATAAGTTAACTATAAAATATTGGAACAACAACAATAAAGCCTTTTTCCCACATTACGATCGGCTACATGGATTCTTTGATTCCATTCAGATATATCTTGGGTCATTTTCAGGTTTAGATCCAAAAAATTAAGATCCTTCGTATAGTCTCATCCCAACGCTTCTTAGGCCTTCCTCCCCCTCTCTTAGTCGGCTCAACATGTACCAAAAGTTGCATCATCTAACCGGTGCATCAACTGACCTCCTTTGCAAATGATCAAATCACCTTAAGCGGTTTTCCAAACATTTTCACTTTGAAGTTATTGAAGAGAAGAAAACCTTCCACAAAAGACGTAGGTAAGGGAATTTTTCATTATTTATTTATTTTTTAAGATAGGCCATTTTTCCATATGTTTAAGTAAAATATGATATTGTAAATGGAAATGCTCTTATGATATCAATTTGCACTATTTATTTTGTATCATCTCATCCGCACCATTAACTATTTTTTAAAAAAAGTAGACCATTTATCATCCCTGTTTTGAAATAAAATATGGTTTTATAAATTACAATGCTCTTACGATCTTAAAATTTCCTGTTTATTCTGATATCTTCTCATCCCCTTGCCTACCGTCTTATTCGTTTTGTTATCATTTAATCTTTCGCTCAACTATCACCATCAGAGATGATGCACAAAAGTTGCCATACAATACAAGGAGAGAATAATAAATGATCTAGTGAGAAAATGCACTCCAATCTCTTTTAGTATAAAAGTAATACTTACTTCCTTACGTTTACTTCCAAATAGAATCAAACTTCTGTTGTATAATTTCTGTATTTTTACCAGGCAGATCCTATAAACTTTGCCAACCACCTCCACAACATTTGAAATAACCTAATTCCCCTCTCGACCCTGTAAACTTGCCAACTTTTACCTCATGAACCCTCCGGGTAATATGTTTTAAGCCCGTGGAGTTCTTGGGGTAATTTACAGGGTCGATGGGGGTAATTACGTTGTGCAAAAGGTCGTAGAGGTATTTTAAAACATTTACAGGGTCTACTGGTTAAAAATCCCTTAAAACAAACAGATACGTATTTCCTTGTCACAACGAAGCGCAAGCCGAGCCATTAATATGAATAGAGATTGAGTCAGGGGTATCTAAAATAAACAAGCAGTAGTTGGTGGGGAGCTAACTTGGCTTCCCTGTTCATTTTCCTCATTTTTTTATTTTTTATTTTAAAAATGATTCCATTGATTTTCATCATTATATTCCTAGAACATGTCATTCAAGTTCCGTGCGAAACGAAGACTCCTACAACCTCCACTTAGATATGGTCGATTTCAACAATTCTCGGGCGTCAAAAAATGACTGTCTAGATGGAAGTCATAGGAGTCTCTCTTTCATACGAAACTTGAATGACATAATGTAAGGATATACTGATGAATTTTTACAAAATCATTTATAAAAATAAAAAATGTGGAAAATGGGGCGAGGTGGGGGGGGGGGGGAGGGGGCAAGTTAACTCCCGCTAGGGGCAACCCTATTTTACTCAATTTACATAAATACATGTAGTTAGTATTTTTGAGTTTAAATATTTGTACAAGTATTTTAGAATATTTTTATCACATTTAATACTCTATGCATTTAGAAGTATATGAGATGGAGATAAACATTTATTGAGGTGAAATGACAAGAAATAAGACTTGATTTTCTCATAATTCAAGCCTGTTTTAATTCTATGAATCTTGAATTCAATTTGTTCCCATACTTAAATCTTGTTAGTCTTAAGCACGATGTAAGAACAAAATGAAGCTTTGCAGCAGTAGCACCCATAAAATTCAGGAATTTTGTACCATGTTAAGATAAGAGAGACACACCGAGCATTCTCTTTTACCTTGAAATGGGATTTATACCATATGTGGGAGATTAGTTTAATGTGCGAGACGACTATACGACCTAAACTAAGGTCCTTGCGGATTCTCAAAACGGAAAGCCCTAGCCTTCCCTAAACATGTGGTTACTCTCATTTGTTCTATATTGACAACATAAATAGGGAGCATATTCGGTAGAAAATGGGATCTCTTTAGAATTTTTTTTCTGCACATTGCTTTAGTCCTTTTTTAGGTTGCACCACAAGTTTATGTCGAGCTGAGTTTGAATCAAATCTTTGTGGTCCAAATCAAGATTTTAAAAATCGATCCGGACATCAAACCACGCAAGTATTTGTTTTTTTATTTTTATAGTCGGACCAATAGATCGATCGGTCGAACCGGTGATGATATCGACATTTCATAACAATCGAAAAAGACGTACCCATTGTTAGCTTGGTTTGTTATCTTTCAACCGGGTCAGATTTGAGTTAGACCCGCATATCATACAAATAAATATGAAAAATGCTATATCTTTAGAGGTTTGTACACTGATGTCCTTCCAAGATTTTCCAATAATAACTACCATTGTGCAGCTATATTTTTACAAAACACATGCTAGTGGCCTTCTATTAGTACACCTATGCTCCTATATTATATCAACATAATGATAATATTGTGATTTTTTAAGAATATAGGATCACAAGTGAAATTGCTATAAAGTTTGGTGTATAATTGTAATTAGAAAAACTAAAAAGGACATAAGTAACATATTTTGTAAAATTCATATAGATATCATATGTGATATATAAAATTAGGGTAAAATGGGGCAGCCCCATTGGAGGAGCTAACTTGGCTCCCCCCGCGCCATTCCACCCGTTTTTTTTATTTTTTTGGAAATTTCTTCTGTGGATTTTCATCAATATATACCTATATTATGTCATTCAAATTTCGCACGAAACGGAGACTCCTACGACCTCCATCCGGAAGGATCGTTTTTAGCAATTCTGTTACCGTTAAAAAATGCCTGTTTGGATGGAGGCCGTAGGAGTTTCTGTTTCGCACGAAATTTGAATGACATAATATAGGGATATAGTGATGAATATTCACGGAAGAAATTTCAAAAAAAAAGTGGGCGAAATGCCGCGGGGGGAGCCAAGTTAGCTCCGCCAGGGGGCAGCCCCATTTAACCCATAAAATTTAAAATTTTATAACTATTTCAACTCTAATTCATGACACGTGTTGTTAATTACAGCTTCTTATACTATGACTATGACAACGTCTTCTTCGTTTGTTACTGTTGAAAGTAGACAACCTCATCCAAAATGTAGGAATAGAGAGGCAATGCTCGTATGACATAAAAGGAGATGCGATGATGGATCATTAGCATATGTAGAAGGAGAAGAGACAAAAGGAGTAACATACTATGGATTAGAATAAGACTTGATTATGAATATTTTATAAAAGTTTGCATTTTAATAAATTATTAGAAATTCTTTTTTTTTGGTCAAAAAAATGGATGGTTGAATCAATAGTTTAGTTCAATTGGTTCAATCGAGTTTAAGCGGTCCAACCGGATTTTAATCGGTGTTGACTAATTTTTATTTTCTGAAAAAAAATCAAGTGATTATTTTTCTTTAGACTCTTGATTTAACGATTATACCAAGCGATTCGGTTTTTAAAATCTTGATCCAAACTTTATCAGTACCCTCAATCCTGCTTGACTTCGGTCCCTTTGTCATTCCCATGACATGTAATGCCACTTGGAGGCCCCCATAAGTTCGGCTAAGGCTACCACGCTCCCCCACCCATTTACATACCAAGACTATCCTTAGTTGTAATTAGGGATGTAAACGGACGGATACAGATATGGATATAGGTATTGCCGTATCCTTATCCGTTTTAGAATACGAATACGGATGCGGATATTGATATTGATGGATATTAAAACTTTAATTACCATATCCTTAAAAAACGGATACAGATGTAAAACGGATATTGATCGCATATGAGTACTTTTAGAAATACTATATAGAATCGACTTAAAGATATACGATTAGATGGAAAACACATGATATAAATTTACTAAATGTGTTCGTATCATAAAAATTATACAAATATGGTAAAAGAAGATATAGAATTATGTTATATAGGGTTAAAATTATATCTATGACTATATTTATATACAAAACGGACATACGGATACAGATACGGATTTTTGCGGATATCAAAATGATATCTATATCCGTATCCATTTTAAAACGGATACAAATATAGATGTAAAAATCTGTATAAATGGATACGGTGACGGATCAGATACGGATATATCCGTAACTATTTGCATCCCTAATTGTAATACAACATATACTTTAAGGTATGGATCCATCTGATGGAGATCGAACAACCCTCATCCAAGCTAACCATTCCTGATGTCCTATAAGGATCGTCAGCTCAGCGGAGGATCCATCCCCGTTTACATACACCCTCCCGCTTTTAGTCAAAGCGTCCTCCCTTGGATCAGCCGTCGTCATATTCTCCTAGTCCGATTCCAACTTCTCATATTCCTATTCGGTGTCCCCTCTCTCTCTCTCTCTCTGCAAGTCTTGTATATCCTTCGACTAATATTCTCCTGGTCCGATTCCTCTAATACAACTTTCCCTTCTTATGTACAACTTTCCCTTCTCATGTTCCTATTCGGTGTCCCCTCTCCTATGTAAATCGTGTATATCCTTCCTCCTTCCTCCAAATCACCCGCAAAAGCTGCAGCAATGTTCAAGAAGTTCTTTAAGAAGACCAAAAACGCTCCGCAGGCTCTCTCCAGCCTCGACAAGCTTCGCGAGGTTTCAATCTTTATCCTCTCTTCTCCATATTCTTTGGGTTATTTTACTTCAGGAGGAAATGAAATATTTCGTTGTGGGTATCATCTTCGTGATCCAGACCTGCACTTGTCTTGGATGAAATAATTCTGGGCACCGTTTTTGTTATTGTTGCCAACAAAGCTACAAAGCTCTTACAATATTTAAAAAATTAATTTTGACTGGGTTTATTACGTGCGGTTAGTTTTGACTTTTTTTTGGTCTAGTTCAGAGCTGTCTTTGAAGACCACAATAGATGCCCAAGTCTTTTACCATAATTGTGTAGAGATAGACATATATATGATCCCTTCACTTTCTTATTTGCGATTCGGCTTTTTTGATGCAATTAGAACAAGTAGCAGTTTGGAGTCGAAATTGGAATTTTGATAATTAAAAAAAGGAATTTCGCTTTCATGCACTGATTGTTGGCAGAAGGATTAGTTGGAGCTGCATTTATTAGATCAATGACGTAACGGGGAGTGGAGTTTCGAGAATGACACTTGATAATTATAGGGATTGAAATGGAATAGGATTGGTATTAATGCACTAATTTTTTGTGTGGTATAGAGTTATTCTTAAGAACAGAATGCGTGGCTATGGATAATATTTGTCTAGAAATCGAAATAATTGGACTCGGTCATTGTCATATGAATATTAGCTGAGGGAAGGAGATTGGTGCTGCATTTATCAGCCCAGTAAGGACAATATTAAATTCGGTTAAATTGAAGGGACTGAAAAGGGAATTTTCTTTCATATGAACGCTAATGGAAGGGGGAAGTTGGCGCTGCTTGTATTAATCCAAAATATTGATTTTTTAGAAAAGATGGTCACCATTCATAATCTAAAATCAAAGTCAAACACAGCCAACACAACAATTTTGCAATCCTCACTCAGGAGGTGAAGAGTGGGGGACCAAGGGTGCCATATAGTTAGAGATAAAGAGGAGAACGTATCCCCTTGGCAAAAAAGACTGGCCGCAAAAAAGTTGACAAGGCCCGAACTACGACTACAAAAGAGCAGAGCTTCCCGCATGGCTGATTTCCTGATACTACATAAGGTCCTGACAGTGGATTTTACATCTCAAAATCCGGATTAAGATGCTGTGATGCAGGGGAAGATGGGGGGTTGTTCTTGGAAAGAGCAAAGAGATATAAGTACTATCAAAAGATAATTGAACCAGCACAGAGGAGATTTTAAGAGCCGTGATGCCATATGCATTTATTTATTTCAAGTGGCAATGATGTGGTGTTTGTTTCAAAATTTTTAAAATTCCCGCGAGACCATTCTTTCCAAATAAGCCACCACGTCAAGGCAATTTTAGCTTTCATTATCCAACACTCCGGATTATTATCCCTCCTCCCGCTTATCTGGAAGAACGAATGGTAGCCTTGTTTGACAACCGGTAATGCAAGAGTATTGAAACTATGTTTGGTATAGCTATTAGTGAAGGAGCAGCTAGAGAGAAAAAAGACTCTAGGATGGAAGAGTTTTCCCAAAATTTCAGGTGGAGGGTCGATTTTAGATCTCCGTTCTGATAAAGATTATATATATTTTTATTATGGTTATTGGAACCTTGAATGCTTCCATCAAAAGGTAGTGAAACTCTATATCTTCCTCATTACGATGGATAGAATTCAAAATAATGGTCTTAAGCTTTGAAAGATCTGGCCAAAGTCGGAGATACACTCGATTTTCTAGGGAGGTTGGCAAATTGTTCGAGGCTTTAAGTTTTCGAAGCGCTAGTTTCCAGGAATCATATTTGTTTCTCACGAAAGGTCATAGATCCTGAAAGTATCCTTAAGGCAAGGGCTTCCATTATAAGGGTCAATCTAGAAGTAGGAAAGCTCCCTAGTCCCAAGTTTTTTTGGAGACCTCTTATCGTAGAGGATCCTTTGTTTAAGGATTTCAAAAGGACTGAGCCATGAGGTTTAAGAGTCGTAAGTAAAGAAATTGGTTTTCCATGGAAAGAAATAGTTGCCATCAACTTATAAGGACGGTTGTCTTTGTTGACAAGAAGAGTTAGGGATCTTTTGAGAGCATAGCATTATTAAAGCTCTCCAGGTTTACTATTCCTCACCCATAATTTCCTTTAGGCCTACGGATCTTTTTTCAAGCCACCTTCCCTTTTTGTAGTCCTCTTGATTTTCAATTTTCTTTCCATTCCATATCACAATAATCATATCAGCAAAGAGAATATATCAACAAGATATACAAATACTTGATTCAAATAGATAAATCTATAAAACAAGTGAAAGCTATATAATCGAAAAATATCATTGGATTTTTCTAAGTAGCTTTAAGAGAATATCTGACTACACACATAGAGCTTGAGGAGCTTACTACAGAGCGGGACTAGCTTTCAGCTTAGAAACCTTCTCTCTTGAAAATATGAACACTTAAGAATGAGAGAGAGAGAGAAGAATATTCGAATTAGTTGTGTATCAAAATGAGGTGGGGGTTTCCTTTTATAGGGAGTTAACCATGTAACAATCGAGAGAAAAAATAGTAACTTTCAAATCTGGAGTGATAGAATAAAACAAGACAATGATTGATTCATTCTCGTATGATCTATCAAACAAAGACCCATGATTGATCATAAGGTCGATTAAGAGTTCAAAATTCAAATAAATGATCGATCCTAAAAGTGACTTACTGATCAATAAAATGAACTGGTCAAATGTAGACAACGTTAAAAAATGATCTATCAACAAGAAAGGAATGAGCAATCATAGTACTTATCTATCATACAAAAACCAATCGTCGATTGGTTCAAAGTGTTCGACAACTCCCTGCAGAATAGTTTATCATATCAAGTACCATGAGCGATTAATGAATGATCGATCAGGAGGAATTATAATGAGCTATCAATTGATGGTTTGATTTATAGTTGACTTTGTTGCAAGAACTTGACTTGATCTGTAGCAATACCGACTATTTGTGTAGATCATCATAGATACAAGAATTGAATACCATTTAGATTACATCTGATGATTACACAATAAGTACAAGTAAAAAATACTTAACAACATATAATATGAAAATAAACTTCTGAAGAGCTTATGCTAAGGTCTTGAACCTTGTGTGAAGATCCTGCAAAAATAATACACTTATGCAAGTAGATCTAATGTGTATGTCAGCTTTAAAATAAGAGTAAGCAAGAATCTGACAGGTAGCTCTCTAGCGAAGATTTTGGGCAAACTGGTGGTGCTTCGACGACGGGAAAGATGGTAAGCAGATAAGTTTTGGGAGGTATACAATTTCTCTCATTTTTATAGGATTTTGGTGAAATTCGGATCCGGTTAAATCTGTATATTGATCCCATCCCATCATCTTAAAACATTGATATCTTAAGCTATGAAACTCGGAATTCAAAGTTTTTGGGCTTGTTGGAAAAGTTTTGACTAGCTCTATGAACTGGTTTTACTATATATATATTTTACTTAAAAAACTCTCCAAATTTTAAAAGAAAATACAAAGTTTCATATATTCTTAAAGGACGTCTTATCCTCGAAATGTAGGGTCTAATACGTAAATGTAACTGGAGCATGTATTAAGGCATAAAAATGTTAAAGAGACTAAAATCTATAAAATTCTTAAAGAGAATTAAACTAGGATTTCGTGGTTATACCTTCAAAAACTAAGGGTATTTTTGACGTGTAATTGCTTTGAGCTCCCATGTGACCTCTTCAGCATTCTGGTCTCTGCCACAAAACGTTGACTAAAGGAATATCATCACGTCATAGCTTTTTGACCACACTACCTAAGATTTACATATATACCTCAGGAAAAGATAAGTTTGGCTTGATCATTAGGTTCTCATAGCTAATTACAAGATGAGGATCTTTGATGTACTTTCCACAGGTTAGACACATGGAAAAAACATCATAGACACCAACCATGTGTGAGAGAATGGCTACTTGGTATGCCATCTTCCGGATACAAGCCAAAACCTCGAAAGGATCAACGAATCGTGGTGTCAGCTTACCCTTAACACCAAATCTCTGAATACACTTCATTGGAGATACTTTTAAGAAAATGAAATAACACCAAATCTCTGAATACCCTTTATTGGAGATACTTTTAAGAAAATGAAATCTCCGACCTTAAACTCAAGGTCACAATGCCTTTGGTTGGTGTAACTCTTCTGGCAGCTTTACATGGTCAACAACTTTTTCCTATCCATATGAAAGGCACCTATATTATTCTCAATTATCTGAATTGAATAAAGGCATTTATTGTTGAGAAAACCGACAATAGCATACATACAAAAATCCGATTAACCACATATTTCCAGAACAGATTTTCATATGTATGAATCCATGTTAACAATGATAAGAGAAATATCCGATTAAATAACATATGCATATTCACGCAAGGGAAAAATCCGGAAACCATCATCACAAACAATGCGACAAAGAAAGAGTAGAGTTAGAAATCACAACCGAAGCGTCCTGTTGTAGGACTCCCCTTAGAGAGACAGCGCCCCCCACTTTACTGGCGCACAGGGCCTTGGCGTGCCGCTCCCAGGGTCCGACGGTCCACGCTCGTCGACGGTGCGCACCGTGCTTGAGCGTCCTCGAAAGCCACCTCCGTAGACGAAACCTGAGATCGAGAGAGGAGAGGGCGTCCTCCAAAGAGAGAAGAGCGCTGAGAAGGAATAGAATGGATGTTACGGGCGTCCGGGCGGTTACGTTTTGTGAGAAGATAATGTGGCGTTACCCTTGGAATTCAAAACACGCGGTTACAAAACCGACTCAGTCTTTGCCACGCCACGCCGCAGCCGCAGCCGCGGCCGCGCCGCGCCCACGCCCACGCCCGAGCCCGGCCCGGCCCGGCGCGGCACGCGCGCGCGTGCGTGCGTGCGATGTGGTCTAAAGTCCTCTCTATTCTGTTTCCAGACTAGTCTCAGGACTTCCCACATATAAACCAAGTCCCAGTTTTATCTCTCCATGATGTGGGACTAAACAGCACCCCACAGGGTTGAAACATTGAATTCCAGGAATTGAGATACATCAATACAACTTGATATTGACCATCAAATTGCATCAAACTATCCCAATACCGTTAATTCCAACAATCCCCCACGAATTCACTGTTGAAACACAAAGAGACAAGGATCTCGGGTTTCCACACTATGCTTTCAGTAAAGGTACCTTCCGGTTTGAACCTCTACCTGAGTTATCCCCTTTCACCATCACAGGAATAAAGTGAACTAAGTCTTGAACTTTAATCCTTTGATGTAATGGTATCGAGTGGTAACAACAGAGTGAAGTCTATGGTGACAATCTTCTAGTTTTGGTGCTATTAATGGCCATGCACCCTACCCTTGTTCATGAGTATATTAAGGATAAACCCTCATCCTTTATCTGCGGCCCACAGAAATACTCATATAGGTGGCATTCTCCAAGGATGCACTGCTCACATCCTGCTTATAAAAGCTTGAATCCATTAAGAGCATAATGCTCAACCTTTTCCTGCAGCTTTCAGGCACTCGACTTTTTAGGGATAGGACTCACATGCAAAGTATTGCATATTGAGTGCCAACCAGTTCCCCTTACAGCTTGTTTTCCCATTGAACCTATTTTGTGGGATCTCCACTCATTTAGGTTGGGTTACTACTGCGGGTAAACTCTCAGTGGGTTTCAGCCCCATCCCAAGTCTGGATTTTTGGACTAAAGATCTATCAAGTCCCTTTGTAAGTGGATCTGCCGTGTTATCTTTGGTACCAACAAATTCCACAGCAATCACTCCAGAAGACACCAAAGCCCTAATAGACTTAAGTCTAACTTGGATATGTCTTCTTGTTTTCTGATTGTACTTTGAACTCTTTACCTTTGCAATAGTAGTCATGCTATCATAATGTAAAGAAATTGCCGGTATCGGCTTACCCACCATGGGCATCTCAGAGACAAGCTCCCTAAGCCATTCAGCCTCTATACCTGTTGTGTCCAAAGCACACAGCTCTGCCTCAAAAGTAGACCGAGCCAAGATGGTCTGTTTCACAGACCTCCAGGAGACTGCACCGCCTCCAAGGGTAAATACATACCCAGTCACACCGTTACTCCCGGAGTCCTCCATTTGACCTATCCAACTTGCATCACTATACCTTCTAAGACAGGAGGATATTTACCATAATGCAGTCCAAGAAGTGTAGTACCCTTAAGGTACTTCAACACTCGATCAAAGGCCTCCCAATGAGTACGGTCAGGACAGCTCGTATATCTACTTAACTTTGCAACCGTGAATGAAATATCAGGTCGAGTACAGTTCGCAAGATACATCAAGCTTCCTATAATCTGGGAATATCGTAGCTGTGCTACAGGTACTCCACTCTTGTTCTTGCAGAGGGGTTTAGATGAATCATAAGGAGTGCATACAGATTTACAGCTCTGATAGCCAAATTTTTCAAGAACCTTCTCAGTATAATGTGACTGTGACACAGCTATCCCATTAGTAGATCTAATAAGTTTGAGCCCCAAAATCACATTTGCAACTCCTAAGTCCTTCATCTCAAACTTACTGCTCAAGAACCTCTTGGTTTCTTCCACTATCCTTATGTTTGATCCAAATATCAAAATATCATCTACATATAGGCATAAGACAACAAACATATCACCTTTAATCATAGAGTACACACATTTATCAGATTCATGAACAATAAAGCCATAAGACTGAATAGTCTTATCAAACTTGTCATGCCACTGTTTCGGAGCTTGTTTTAATCCATAAAGAGATTTTACAAGCTTACAGACCTTTCTTTCATTACCAGATGCTACGAATCCCTTAGGTTGGTCCATATAGATCTCCTCCTCAAGATCGCCATATAAGAAAGCAGTCTTCACATCCATTTGATGAATTGTAAGATCATGTATGGAGGCCAACGCAATGAGCATCCGAATCGTAGTCATTCTAGTTACAGGAGAATAGGTATCAAAATAATCAATACCCTCTTTCTGTTTGAAACCTTTGGCTGCAAGTCTTGCCTTATATTTTTCTATGGATCCTTCCGGTCTAAGTTTTCTTCTGAATACCCATTTGCTTCCTATGGTGGAACACCCAGGAGGTAGATCGACCAATTCCCACGTGCCATTTGAAATGATCGAATCCATTTCAGATTTAATGGCGTCCTTCCAATGCCTTGCTTCAGAAGAAGCCATCGCATCCTTGTATGTGGGAGGATCACCCTCGATTTGGTAGGAGACAAAGTCGCTACCTAAATCCTTGGCAATCCTAGGTCTCTTACTTCGTCTAGGTTCAACATCCTCCAAAAATTCATTGGGTTCAGAAGAGCTAGCCCCCATATTTGACATCTTTTCTATTTGTTGTGGAATAGAACCTGATGTTGAGGCTATGCCACTAGTCAGATTTTCAGGAATCCCTTTTTTCATTGGAAAAATATCCTCGAAAAATGTAGCATCACGAAGTTCAACAATAGTATTGGTATCTATGCCTGCGATCTCAGACCGAATTACTAAGAATCGATAGGCATAACTATTTTCCAGATACCCCAAGAAGACCGCGTCAACTGTTTTAGGTCCAAGCTTCTTTCTCCTGTGTTCTGGGACTAAGACCTTAGCCAGGCATCCCCACACCTTAAGATATTTTAGGCTTGGCTTCCTATTTCTCCAAAATTCAAATGGACTCTTATCTCTATGCCTTAAGGGAACTCTATTCAGAATATGGCAGGCCGTATTCAAAGCTTCCCCCCACATGTAAGATGGTAGCCCAGAACTTTGTAAAAATACATTGACCATATCAGTTAGGGTCCTATTCTTTCGTTCTGCTATTCCATTTGACTGTGGTGAATATGGTGCAGTGACCTCATGAACTATGCCAAATAATTTGCATTGTTCATCAAATATCTTAGATGTGTATTCACCACCCCTATCTGACCTTAGACGTTTAATTACTTTCCCGACTTGTGTTTCTGCTTCATTCTTAAAAATAAGAAATTTTTCTAAGGCTTCATCCTTAGTTTTAAGCAGATAAACATAACAGTATCTACTGCTATCATCTATGAAGGTGATAAAATATCTTTTGTTATCTCTAGTCATCACACCACTAAACTCACAAATATCAGAATGAACTAAGTCTAGAATTTCAGTTTCCCTATTCACAGAATGAAAAGGCTTTCTAGGCAACTTAGCTTGAGCACACATTTCACATTTGGTGAGTTTGTCTGTAGTATGATTAGGAATCATGTCAAGTTTCATCATTCTTTTCATAGAATTGAAATTCACATGTCCTAGCCTAGCATGCCATAAATCAGTAGATTCAATATTTGAAACAACATAAGTAGAAGAATCAAAACCAGAAATATTATTAACTGAACTATCAATGTCACATCTTGTTCTAAATAAAAGATCATGATCAACCAAATATCCTTTTCCAAAGAAAACACCATGTCTCAGAAAAACTACTTTATTACATTTAAAGTCTAATTGAAAACCCTCTCTAACTAATAAAGAACCAGACAAAACATTCTTTTTAATATCAGGAACGTGCAGCACCCTGCGCAAAATTCAAACTCGTCCAGTTGAGAATCTCAGCTCGACTTGTCCGGACCCAAGTACCTTGGCTGCAGATCTGTTCCCCATCATTACTGTACCACCGGCTGAAGCCTGATAAGACACAAAGAATGTTCTGTCAGTACAAATGTGGACATTTGCACCTGTATCAACAAGCCACTCATTAGGCTCGTTTACAAAGTAGAGTTCATGGTTCACTGAGACATACCCCTCACCGGGCCCGCCTCCCTCAGTCAGCACAAGAGCCTGAGGAACGACATCCGTAGACTTCTGTTGGGTCTTCAGAGAAGGGCAATCCTTCTTCCAATGTCCAACCTGTCCACACTGCCAGCAAGGTTTGTTCTTTGGTTTTTTCTGGATTTTTCCCTTGGCTTTCAGTTTCTTATTTTTCTCTTTAGCAATGTTTCCTTTTGAGGTTATCACATTAACCTTAGGGTTCACGTCTACATGCATCACAGGTTTTTGTTTCCTATGCTCCTCTTCAATAGCTATTGAGACCATTAAATCGTCTAGAGAGATTTTCCCCTTCCTATGCTTTAGGGACATCCCAAAATCTTCCTAGGACTTGGGAAGTTTCTCAATAATCGACATAACTTGAAACTTTTCAGGAAGTTTCATTTCTGCCTCGGCTAACCCATGGAGCAACAACAAAAACTCGTGAGCCTGTTCTGAAACCGATTTGCCTTCAATCATCTGAAATTTCAGGAACTTAGATACTGAGTATTTTTCAATACCCAGATCTTCCGTGTTGTATTTCTTGTCCAGTTCCTCCCACAGATCCTTAGCGGTCTTGGTGTATGCGCCATAGACATCGAACAGAACGTTCGATAGTGCAGTAAGAATGCACCCATGACACATGTCATGTTCTTTCCACGCATCCGCCATCTTAACCGTCTCAGGATCCGGATTTTGTTCAGATAACTTAGGGCACTCGGTTTCCAGAACCGAAATCAGGCCAATCGTGGTCAGCCAGATTTTCATGCGTTGTTGCCAACGCTTGAAATTCTAACCCTCGAATTTCTCTGGCATACCAGTGAAATCCACACGAGACCGAAACTTCAAATCCGACATTTTTCTTATCACGTTATAACACTGTCTCTCTAAGATTGTTGAGAAAACCGACAATAGCATACATACAAAAATCTGATTAGCCACAGATTTCCAGAACATATATTCATATGTATGAATCCAGGTTAACAATGATAAGAGAAATATCCGATTAAATAACATATGCATATTCACGCAAGGGAAAAATCCGGAAACCATCATCACAAACAATGCGACAAAGAAAGAGTAGAGTTAGAAATCACAACCGAAGCGTCCTGTTGTAGGACTCCCCTTAGAGAGACAGCGCCCCCCACTTTACCGGTGCACAGGGCCTTGGCGTACCGCTCACAGGGTCCGACGGTCCACGCTCGTCGACGGTGCGCACCGTGCTTGAGCGTCCTCGAAAGCCACCTCCGTAGACGAAACCCGAGATCGAGAGAGGAGAGGGCATCCTCCAAAGAGAGAAGGGCGCTGAGAAGGAATAGAATGGATGTTCGTAACCCACACCCACACACTTTAAGAGATACTTAAAGGCGTCCGGGCAGTTATGTTTCGTGAGAAGATAATGGGGCGTTACCCTTGGAATTCAAAACACGCGGTTACAAAACCAACTCGGTCTTTGCCACGCCACGCCGCAGCCGCGCGCCGCGAGCCCGAGCCCGAGCCCGGCCCGGCCCGGCCGCGCGTGCGTGCATGCGATGTGGTCTAAAGTCCTCTCTATTCTGTTTACAGACTAGTCTCAGGACTTCCCACATATAAACCAAGTCCCAATTTTATCTTTCCACGATGTGGGACTAAACAGCACCCCACAGGGTTGAAACATTGAATTCCAGGAATTGAGATACATCAATACAACTTGATATTGACCATCAAATTGCATCAAACTATCCCAATACCGTTAATTCCAACATTTATCACCTGCCTCCTACCAACATAATGGAGTGGTGCATCTTTGTCCATACAATATCTCAAAAGGAGTCATGCCAATACTGACATGGTAATTGCAGTTATACATGAACTCCACTAAAGGAAGGTGATGCTTCCAACTCAATGCCATATACTCAGAGTAGATCTTCGAGTTTCTGAATTATCCTTTTTGATTATCCATCTGTCCACATATGTTAGGATGAACTAAGAAACAACTCGATCTTTAGAGCCTTTATGAACTCTCCCCAATAACATGAGATAAAACACAAGTCTCTGTCTAATACAACCTCTATGGTAATCCCATGAAGACGAATGACATGCTGGATATATAACTTAAGCAGGTCCACAGGCGTACACGTATGTTGATTAGGATGAAATGTGCGGACTTAGTCAAGCGATCCACAATCACCCAAATAGTATTACACCTGTCCATGATGTGAGGTAATGGCATCACTAAATCCATAGAGATGCTTTCCCATTTCCATATCGGGGTAGGAAGAGCCTATAACAAACCAAGGGGTACTTGTCCTCTACATCATCGTTTAATGGGTAAGAGGATAACTTACATGCTCTGCGACATCCCCCTCATTCCCTCCTACCAAAAATATTGACGAAGATCTCTATACATTTAGGTGCTTCCTGGATAGATAGATAGTGTAGATTATGTGCCTCATCCAAGACTTCTTTTGCAGTTTATCATGTAGCACACCCATGTCCATCGACGTAGTTAGCACCTCCACGCATCTCTTGTGTGTTACTTGTATGTCTCTCTCTCCGCCATCAGGCACTAAAGCACCCTCTCGCGGTCATTAGTGTTTCTCTTCTTATTGTCGCAATAACAACCACAAGGAGATCACCTTCCAGTGTAAGACCCTGAGTATCGGATTTCACTAAATCTCAATCTCCGATCTGATCTAGTATCCAAATTAAGTAAGTGATCACTCCATCTTGTATTACTCGTCGAGACTTATCTAAAGAGCCATTGAATATAAAAAACGGACATCGTATGAAAAATTTACGCACATTTTAAGATGGTTTATGGCTTTTGGATCTGGAAAACCTGTGATGCCCCTACCCCTAGGATCTGGATATTCAGCAATATTCACATTCATACATCATGATTAACATTTAGAATGTAAAGAAGGAAAGAAAACAATTGAAATAAAATACTCCCCCAACATATTATTTATTGTTCCCAACCATATGTAAAAGACAATTACAAATAAAATCCACAAATTCAATGATTTACATTAATGAAAATTCTAAAACTTGTAAGTTATACAAAAGTATCTACAAACATGTACCCAGTATTAAAAACTAAAATTACGGTGATCAATGAATTAGATAGTACCCGCGATGATCAAAACATATTATTTAGATCTTATGGAGAAACATTTAGAAGATTCCTTTGGAAATCAAAGGAAAGTTCTACAAAGCAGCCATGAGACCTGCTATGCTCTATGGATCTGAATGTTGACCTATGAACCATAGACATGTGCAGAGAATGTCAGTAGCATAAATGAAAATGCTAAGGTGGATTTGTGGACACACACACCCACCTACACACACACATAAAGATTGGATTCAGAATGATGCAAACAGAATGAAGTTTATGTAGCTCTAATCGAGGATAAGATGCGAGAAAACCGCTTAAGGTAGTTTGACCATTTACAAAGGAGGTCAGCTGATGCTCCAGTTAGGAGATGTGAGTTTTGGGATGTTGAACCGGTTAAGAGAGGGCAAGGAATGCCCCAGAAGTGTTGGAATGAGGCTATCCGAAGGGATCTTAATTTTTTGGATTTAAGACCGAGAATGATCCAAGATAGATTTGAATGGAGGAAAAGAATCCATGTAGCTGACCCTCCTTAATGTGGGAAAAGGCTTTGTTGTTGTTATTATGGAGAAAAATTTCATTTGTTACCTAACAAAACTTGATAGAATCCGTATTGTGGTATTAGTATATCAGGCTTCGTGCAATACCACATAAAAAATTATCTATAAGCGTACCACGACAACAAAAAAAGATCTAAAATTTTTGAAATATATAGGACCGAGAATCATGTTGAATCCAACATTAAGGAGGGAAAGATAGTTGTTACCTCCAAGGATGTTACCTTGGGACCTCCTCACGCATGGAAATGACACCTTCGGTGCTCTGATAATAGCGAGAATGTGCTCACGGAAGTGACTTCGAGCCCCTCTACACGATGGTGGTCGTGGATCTTCGATCGGACCAACTTCTTCGACGATGGCAGTGGCTCTTCGGTGAAGATTCCTAGCAAACGGATGATGCTTTTCCAAGGGGAGAGAGGGCCGATGGCTAGGTATTGAGACGGCAGCCCACTTCTCTTATATTTATAGGTTTTTAGTGAAATTCGAATCCAATATCAAACCAATGTCTCTTCTTCCTAAAGGGTCCTCCACTAGATGGTTTTTCCAAAAAATTCTATCCATTCTGGTGTATATTGCAGGAGGGCCTATATTTCTTGATTTCAATAAGGCTCATTATGAGCGTTGTTTCTATTTTATTATTGATTGATATGAATCCCAACTCATCATCTTAAAACATCGATATCTTGAAGAGTTAGGAAAATCAGAATTTGATGTTTTTAAGCTCGTTGGAAAGATCTCGACAAGTTCTATGAAATATTTTAGTCATTTCTATTTTTTAGACGTCAGAAACTCTCAAGATTTTAAAAGAAAATACTGGTTTCATAGCTTGGAGGGCCACATTCGTATGCGCGCTTTGTTTAGGTTCGATCTCGTGCTCAAGAGAGGCAATTTGGATCTTGGATCTCGATTATTTTACTACTATGTGCATCGGATATGCTGGATGACTTAATTTATGTGATTCATGTGAAATTTGACTGTTGGAATCCATCAGATATCCTTTTATCAACAGTGTTGAACCTGAGGAAACTCGAACCGTGCTCCCCGAATCTTATTTCTATCGTCATACATGGCTTTAGTTGAATACATAAAACATTCTTCTTTTGCACTCTCTCTACGCGAAATCTCTATTTCTCTCAGCTGCATCTTCTGAGGTGCTTTCGAGGATGATCAACATCAACTTGCATCAATGCCAATCGTGTTTGCCATCATATCCTAGAAGCGAATTGCCAGACCCGATGCAACACCCAGTGCAACTGTAAAGTGGGAGTGATATCTTCTCTAAGGATACTCCTGAACCCAAAGTGGGAGTGATATCTTCTCTAAGGATACTCCTGAATGGGTTCGTTGGTGATCTTTGATCTTGATCCAATTTCCATTTGTTTGCTGTTGGTGATTTAATTATTTGCTCATTCCTGATCTTGCCCGTCTCACACTTTACATTCACAGTTCGTGTTGTCCATTGGATATCTGTAATTGGATTTGGATTTATATCCGGTTGATTATTTGTCTTATAATTTGTGATAATGTGAAATTGAATCGTGTAAATCCGGATGTAGTTTGTTGTTCTGGTGCTGGAGAACAACCTAAATATTGGCTTTGTAGGTTGTCATCTCTATTAAGCTCACATTTGTAAATTGGGTCTTTAGTAATTCTTCTTAATGCTACAAATGTGCGTCTTTACCACGTGTCAAAGTTAACAACGCACTAGACTGGCACAACAGATTTATTTTTTATCCAGATTATCTCATCCTCATGGATACTGCTCCGTTATTCTTGGCCATTTCAGTAGGTCAGGATCAGCTGGCCTACTGCGGGTTTGGTCAGTGTTGTTTCACACTCGGAGATTTTTATCCTAGCTTGCCTTAATTGGGGTTAAGAATGAATTAGCCTATCTAGGGAAATGTCTTGAAATGATAATCTGTGTTGATTTCATGACAACGGATCCCATCCGACTCTAAATACACGCAATAAAGTCTTTACGGAAAAACCACATACAGTAAATCTGTCATATAAACTTTTCTTATTCTTAGCAAGACTGCATGATTCATATAACACCAATCATGAGGTTTCTTCTGAGATTAAATATATTAATTTTCTTGCCATTACATCATTTTTTATCTAATTTGATACCCCGAGCAGAACTTATTTGCTCCTTTATGCTTACAGAATTTAGAGATGCTTGAGAAGAAAGAACATGTCCTTCAGAAAAAAGTTTCAACAGAAATGGAGAAGGCCAAGGACTTCACAAAATTGAAGAACAAAAAGGGTACATTTTTAAATTGTCATTGCTTCAATGAAGGTTCCTCCCTTTCGTCCTTCTTTCTCTAGAGAACACGTAATTACGTAGTTCCGCATGCACAGCCTACTTCTACAGAAGAAAGAATAATGCCCATTTTTCTAGAAAGGATGAAAGCACATATAGCATGGGGTCGCTCTTTTTAAGAAACTGTTGCAGTGTTACGGTTTCTAATGGACAGAGGTTTTATGATTGAGAAAAAAAAATGTGGCCGTGACCACACACAACTGTGTTTCCGTAGGTAAAAATGCATAATTTTTAAATTAAAATATAAATCAGCTCCATTCATCTTCATCATGGAAGGACATATCGATATCGGTACCATGTCGATACCGATATATCGCCGATATATCGACGCCATATCGCCGACATCGGACCGAGATTGTGCATTTTTGGATCGGCGATATATCGGTGACCTGTCGATACCGATATTATCGCCGATATATCGCGATATGGCCATCCATGATCTTCATTAATATTATAAAATGAAGACTATATTGAAACTTCAACTCATTCGGAGTTCTGTAACCCCATCCATCGAGCGATGCTGGATTTATTTCACCAAAATGTTGATTCTTTATTATTACATGATTACATTCATACTATGACTTAAATATGTAAAACATAGCGGGCACAAAATTCTGTCCATGGGCACATATTCCTTGCCCTCTTTATGATGTGTATTTGTTTGTTGGAAATTATTTTTTATAAGTCAACTGGTAATACTATGGTACCCACTTCAACGGTCTAGTGGTAGTAGGGATGAAAACGGATGTAAATATATTCGTGTCCGATCCGCTATCGTATTCGTTTTATACTTATTTTGACATTCGTATTTGTATTTGTTTTAAAATGGATGCCGATATGGATATCACTTTGACATTCGCTAATATTCGCATTTGCATTCATATATTCGTTTTCGAACATAAGTATAGTAATAGATTTATTTATAAATGTGCGTAAAAATATTTTATGATTGCATTCACCATTGTTCATATAATTGTTATGAAACTACAATATCTGGTATATCTATTTTATGTTTAAACCATCCTAAACATGTATATCAGTAAATTATCTCTGTTATTATTCATATCCGATAAAACCCACTTAATGGTCTAGTGGTAGTACAGTGTGTCTACCACACAACAGACCAGGGTTCAAATCCCACTCTTGCAGGGGTTGCGTTAGGTAGTCGACGGCCAACGTAAAAAATAGTCGAATCTTTCAACATAGATTTGAGCAAGAATCCATGTACCCGACCCTACTTATAGTGGGAGAAGGCTTAGCACATTTTTTTATTATTCATATCCGATTCATGTTCGTTTTACATTCGTATTCGTTTTACATCCGTATTCGTTTTTAAGAATATGGTAACACAATTTCCACATTCGTCATTATTCGTATCCGCATTCGTATTCATATTTTAAAATGGATAAGGATATGATTATACCTATATTTGTATCCATATCTGACAGTTTTCATCCCTAGGTGGTAGTGTAGTGTGCCTACTACCCAAAAGATCAGCGTTCAAATCCTTCATTGTGGGGGTTGCATTAGGTAGTCGACAATCAACATAAAAAAATAGTCGGATCTTTCTACATGGATTCTTGCTACATGGATTTGAGCAAGAGTCCACGTAGCTGACCTACTTAAAGTGGGAGAAGGTTTCACCATTTTTTTAGCTGGTAATTCTATGATCCACACATAGCACCACTGGATTTTTATATTGATTCCCAACTTTGCAAATATTTAGTCAAGATTTTTTGCCTTCGTCGACAGGCCCATGTAAATATTCCTTAAATCAATTTCTAATAAAAATTTTCTTTTTTGCAGCTGCAATTCAATGTTTGAAAAAGAAAAAATTATACGAAGCACAACTAGAACAGCTAGGGAATTTTCAATTACGTGTCCATGATCAAGTATGCCATCTTAGACATCTTTCTAATTTTATATTAGGGCCTTTGTTTGGAATACTGATGAAAATTTATTGTGAATCGCATGCAGATAATAATGCTCGAGGGTGCACAGGCAACAACAAATACCATTGATGCTTTGCGGACAGGAGCATCAGCAATGAGAAAGATCCAGAATTCTCTGTGAGATTTTCCGTTCAATCTGAATTTTGCAAATAATATTAACTTCATTAGCTAAAAAATATGGCAAAGTCTTGTATTCATCATATTGTTCTATAACATTTTATTTCAATTTTCTCAAAAGTTCCTAACCAAGAAGGAACCAAACTAAGTGACGTTTGGTTCATATTATAAAAACAAGTACTTTACATTTCATTTTATCTGGACCTCCAAAGTCTCCGTTGATAGGGTTGTTTATGTGTCATAAACCTTGATTCTTCAAGGGATGGTACTGCATCATTATGTGCAAAAGTTAATGTTGAGTTATTATACTTATATCGGTAAACGGATCTTTGGATGAGAGATCGTTTACACATCCTTCTCTATATATTGTACTCATCCCTCCTCATTTATTTATTATTTTAGTGAAGAGAACCCTATTCTCTAGTGAGGGAGATTAGGGATTGAGAGCTCCCGTGGTTTTTCCCTCTCCGTAGGGTTTTCCACGGTACTAGCTTAAAAAATGGGTGACAACCCAACTCCACCACACCCGACTTCTACGTTGTAGATGCCCAAACAAATATCTCAACGAGGCTCTTTGTGGTTTTTTGTCGAACACTTTGTAGACAACAATATACAACCCAAATTTCTCCTCACAACACCAATGGAGTTTGAATCAATTTTAGACTCCAAAAAACACCATAGCAACAGCAACAACATCCTCCTACGAGTAGATTCAGACCTTCACCACAACTCCACAACACGTGGAGTGGTTGTCACAACGCAATATGGTGGATAGGCGACAAGAGAAATAAAAAAACTACTCCCAAAAGAGAAAATCCAGCACAGTGGAACCAATTTCTAGCACCTCGAGTAGCAGAAAACGCAGTCATATGCCTCAACCTAGCTCTGATACCATGGTAGAATCAAACACACAAAGCACACAGATGGAGACACGAATTTACGTGGAAAACCCTACGGAGAGGGAAAATCATGGGGGCTCTCAATCCCTAATCTCCCTCACTAGAGATTAGGTCTCTCTTCACTAAGATAATAAATAAATGAGGAGGGATGAGTACAATATATAGAGAAGGACAGGTAAACGGTCTCTCATCCAAATATCTGTTTACCCATACAAGTATAATAACTCAACAACTAGATCTTCTACGGGATGGAAGTGTAGAGAGGAAAATTCACGTGGGGGGCAATTTGATAAAGATATTAACTGTATACGGTCGAAATTTTTTTATTAAGTACCGTAGGTAAGCCGCCTCTTGAAGAGGCGGCTTTGGTTAAGTAAGAGCTGCCTCTTGAAGAGGCGGCTTTAGACAAAAGCCGCCTCTTGAAGAGGCGGCTTTGTCGGGGCATAAACCCCAGCGGGCGGCCAGTGCCCGACCACGCGCACAAAACCGCATAGCCACCCTCCGCCCAAGCTCTCCTGCGACTCCAAGGGCGCTCGGCCTCCCCCTCCCGCCGCCCTCGGCTCTCCGGTCATCTTGCCAACGTCTGTTGGCCTCGTTTCCGCTATTCCTCTCCTTCTCCACCTCAAGGAAGGTATGATTTGTCATTGGTGTAGGGTTTTAGGTACATGTTTAGGGTTTAAATGATTGTTTGAAATATTTTCTTCACTCTAATACATTGATGTCGACGTAATGGTATGTAGGATGTCTCGAGAAGTTCGTTGTTTCTGTCACTATGGGGGTACAATATCGAAGTCTAGTAAAGACGTGACCTATGTAGGAGGTCGTATGAAAACCATCAAAATTGGTCACGAAATGTCATTTTCGGGATTGATTGAGCACATTAAGTCCGTCTTCAGGTTGGATTTATCTCAAGGACTTGAGTTATAGATCTTTCATAAAATGTACCAAGATGGAGCAAGTTTTTATATTGGGTGTGTCGAGTATGACGATGATGTCCGAGAGATTGTCGAATATGCTGAGGAGATGGGTGCTGCATATCGGCCCGTGATATTTACTGTCGCTGTCTCTATACCCGGATCCGGACCTCAAGTTTCTGTACCACAAGATGGATCTATACCTCCAGTTTCTGCTCCCGTGGTAGACATGGATCCTTTGAATGATCCGGAACTGGACAGGTTAATGGAACCCTCACCACAGAATACGGATAATGAGATGGAAAATAATGAACAATGAGGAGGAGGATCATCATGTTGGAACCCGTATCGTGTCTGACATTCCATTTTTGAACATGAGAGGTGGTGATGGCTATATTTTGAATGGTGAAGATTGCATGAATTGTGATGATGGGATTAGTCTGAGCAATGAGTTGAAAAATGGCATGCTTTTCAAATGCAAAGCCGATTTGGTGTACGCCATGAAGGTTTTCCACATTAAACGTCATTACAACTTCACGGTGCTGGAATCAGATAAGAAGGTGTGGGATATACACTGCAGCGAACGGGCTAGAGGTTGTTCATGGAGATTGCGTGGTCATCGTAGACCAATAGATGGACAGTTTGTTGTCTCAATGGTTGAGAAGCCGCATACTTGCTTGAATCGTGCTGTTAATCAAGACCATCCTCAGCTGGATTGCAACTTCATGACACTCAGATTCCTGAATCAAATTAAAATATCTCCATCAGTCAAGGTTTCTTTTCTTCAGACATCAATTCAAGATGATTTTGGCTTCCATGTGAGTAGAAGAAGGGTTTGGGACGCAAGAAGGAAAGGCATTGAGATGGTATACGGCGATTGGAAGAAATCTTACAATGAACTTCCCTATCTTTTTAGGGTCTTTGAGCAGGCTATTCCTGGTTCGGTTAAAGATATTGACACAACAACAGTGAACCAAGGGGAGCTATTTGAGAAGGCCTTCTGGGCATTTGGTCCTTGTATTGAGGCATTCAAACACTGCAGGCCCATTGTTAGTGTGGATGGTACACACATGTATGGAAGGTATAAGCAGAAGATCCTTATTGCTTGCTCAAGCGATGCAGCTAACCACATTTTACCGTTGGCTTTTGCTGTTGTCAACGAGGAGGATGGCTCTAGTTGGGCGTGGTTTCTGGAGAGGCTACGTTTGTATGTTTTCCGTGATCGTGCTGGACCTATTTGTTTGTTATCTGACCGTGCTCCTGGGTTACGTGCTGCACTCAGATACCCAGAGGTTCAATTTGTTCCACCTTACGTACACTGGCGCTTTTGTCTCCGACATGTGGGTAGTAACTTCAATGATGCCCACAAAAATCAAACTCTAAAGCGTATGGTCATGAGGGCGGGAAAAGTCTATTCCCAAGCAAAATGGCAATCTTACATGGACAAGCTGAAGGAATGCGACGAGAATGCTGCAAAGTGGTTTGACACACATGATTGTCCAAAGAGATAGTATGTGAATGATTTCTTTCAATTAATTTTTAAATTATTTAAATCTAATGTCATTGTTTATTTATTTCTAATGTTGTTTATGAACAGATGGAGCCGAGCCCAGTTGACCATTCTCTTTTACGGCAGCAGAGGGAGCACCGTTATGCTGTTGATTGGGCAGGGGATGTAAGTACAGTTTTTATAAGTTTTCACATAATATTTCCTTGAATAATTTTCATAATCTATATGTTTACTTTTTCAGTTGACGAGATGCCTACGTTGCCGACGACGGGAGAGCACACTGAGGCATGTCCCCTTGGACGAGCGCATAGTTCAGCACATTTCCGTAGCGGATTTTTTGGGCGTATTGCAGATGGATTTCATATCCTTGGACTAGCACCTGATTACAGCTCTGGTTGAGAGATGGCGTCCCGAGACGCATACATTTCACATGCACCACGGGGGGATGACAGTTACACTGCAGGATGTCGCGTACATATTTGGGTTGCAGATAGATGGTCAGGCAGTGATTGGTCCTACTACTTCTTCCAGTTGGGCAGGCTTGTGCGAGCGATTGCTTGGGGTCCGGCCAGAACGACCCAACATTGATGGCGCTCGAGTCCGCATGACTTGGCTACTAGAGCACTTCTCAGTTCTGCTAGAGGACGCCGATGAAGATACCATTCTGCGATACACACGGGCGTACATTCTACAGCTTTTTGGTGGTGTGATCTTTCCGGACAAGTCTGAAAACGAGGTCTCCCTGATCTACCTACCATTTTTGAAGAGCCTGGAGAGTTGTGGGAGGTACAATTGGGGCTCAGCTTGTTTGGCGTACTTGTACAGGCAGTTATGTGTTGCATCGAAGGCTGAGGCAGTAGAGATTGGTGGTCCCTTGATACTGTTACAGTTGTGGGCTTGGGAGCGATTCCCCCATATCGCTCCGGTAGTTCACCACCGACCTCTTTGGCAAGGGAAGCCCTTGGGGGCAAGGTGGCATGCAGAGTTCGATATCTCAGCGGAATCTACACATATGGTTCGGCCATATAGAGATGCACTTGACCTACAGCTAGATGAGCAGGTGTTCAGTTAACACGTTATTACGATTTATTTTCAATTATATCGGTTTTTTAATATTTCTAATTTAACGCAGGTGGTATGGAGGCCATATACAGAGGAGGTGTTGTCCCTGTTACCATTGTATTGCCGTGGCAATGAGGAGTTACATGTGACTCGTGTCCCCCTGATTCATTTTTGTATTGTGGAGCTACACACACCGGACAGAGTCCTTCGACAGTTTGGGGGCATTCATGGGGTTCCAATGGCTAGCGACACTTCATCTCAATTGCATGGAATCGATCTGCGAGGGAAGAGCAATGCCGATTGGACGGAGTTCCATGCAGTCTATATTAGACTATGGAACATCCGTAGGGACTACGTGGTGTCGATGACTCCCATTACATTGGGAGGACCAGATACGACCGCCGAGTACTTGCCATGGTATCGTCGAATTACAAGACGTTTCATTGGACGACATGGATGCACACTTGATTACGCGGTAAGATAGCATTTACTTAAATTACATATTTTAGTATGATTTAACATGTTCCGACAACAATTGCTCCTATTGCAGGTGTCTCAATTCGAGGAGATTGTTCGACTTTGCGATGATGGTGCTCCACGTATTAGAGAACTTGCTGCTGAAGCAAGTTCTAGGATACGTGAGTCTATACAGCGACAGTTCCGAGATGGTTCTACTGACGAGCATTCACAGGAAGACGCCGATGCAGAAGCTACATCTCATCCCCGTTCACGTGTTCGAGGATGTGGACGGGGACGTGCTCAACGACAAAGGGGAGAGAGGCCTTCTGGCGAGGGAGATGTCCCAGTGGATACACAACAACCCCCTCAGTCTGGCATAGAATTTGAGACCCTAATTCCTGAGTGTGGGACATCCAGAGAGCCTACAACGCCACCTGCACCACGGAGGGATCGAGCGGAGCACAATGCAAGACCTTCACATCATTCACCCCTCCCGTTGTCCTTATTTAGAGTTGAAGGAACCGAGATGACCAACATCGATGACATAGATCGCAACAGCCAACTGCATGGATTTGACCCTAGACCACCGGAGACCACCATGGCAGATGAAATACCGGTCAAATTACAATACAAAAGGAGGAGGGAGCGTAGACCATAGAACGATATGTTGGCAATTTTTTTGTAATGTAAAGCAAGCATGTAATTTATAGTGTTTGCAACTATTGTCTTGTCGCTTGCGTTATGCACCTTGTATATGAACAATTTACTTTCTAATCTATGAATCTTGTCTTTTAAAGTTGTTCTAATATCATATTTTGTATTACATACTGTGCACGCACTTCGCCAACGTATGAATTTTTTTTAAAAAGGGGCAAGCAGCAGCTCTGCGAGCAACAGAGCTGCTGCTTCCCTTTTTTTTAGGTTCTGGCGAAAAGCCGCCTTTTCAAGAGGCGGCTTTCATTGAGAGCCGCCTCTTCAAGAGGCGACTTTTGTCTAAAGCCGCCTCTTCAAGAGGCGGCTCTTACTTAACCAAAGCCGCCTCTTCAAGAGGCGACTTACCTATGGTATTTAATAAAAAAAATTTTTCCGACCGTATACAGTTAATATCTTTATCAAATTGCCCCCCACACGAATTTTCCTCGAAGTGTAGAAGTTGCTTGATTTTTCAAATGTACAATAATTTATGCATTAAATTGTTGTAATTTGTTGAGGTTGAGTTAACATTTTTGGGTAAATGAATCTTTGGATGAAATTTAGTGAGCTCTTTATATATTGTACTCATTCCCCTATTATTGATTTCATCCTGGTGAAGAGTGCCCTAAAGTTTAGAGAGGAAGATCAGACTTTTGTGTTCCCCTGTAAAATTTCCCTCTTCATAGGGGTTTTCACGTTAATCATTGACTTTTTGTGATTAATCTCAATCAATTTCAACATGGTATAAGAGCCAAAACTTTTGTTAGTAATGATCTGCCGCTAGGTTTCTGATCTTTGTGGCTATGGACTAATGCGTGAAGGAAGTTTTTTCTCCACTGGTGTTCTACTGGTATGCGAAGGTTGTTTGCTGGAACTCTGGGAGAAACCCAAAACTCTTACCATAGGGCTTGGTCTAGGGCTCCACCGGGAAGTCTGTTTCATCTGGAGAGGTTCATCACCTAAGGTGAACGACTCCTTGTACTGCTGCGTGCTACATCATAGGGAGTGGTCGATTTTTTTCGGTGTTGCGTGTATTATCTTCTAGAGAAGGTGATATCATATTCTATTGCTTTCTTGTGTGCTTTCTAGAAAAAGAGTTCGTGTTTTGTTGAGAAATACTGACATGCCCTTTCTTAGTGTTGCTCGTGTGTGCTCTCCATGGGTCCTGCATTTTGTTGCTGAAGATTCAGCTCCACAATGTGGCACAATCTCCTAACACCGTGTGAACCTTCCTCATCTCCTCCTAGAGTGGTTGTTCATGGATTTTTTGGACTTGTGAATCCCTCTGATGTGAAAATGACCTTACGCTGTGAGTTTTTATGTCATTCTAGTGGCCTTATTACTCATTCCTCGTGAGTTTTTTAATCTTTTATGGCATCCAAATATATTGTTGAGTCTATAACTATCAAGATGGATAACATACCACCTCAGATTACTACAATAAAATTAACAAGAACTACTTATTTGATGTAGTCTGTTGCTATAGAAGTTACTTTAGATGTTACATTGATTGAAGGAAAACATGCCAGCTATCACGATAATTTATATGATCAGTGCTACATCAAAGACAATCACTGTAGAAATTAGATTATAGATGTCGTTTCTCTGGATGTTCATCCTCTTATCCTTTGGAATAAATATGCTAAAGCAGTAGCTCACTGATAATAAGTTAATTCGAATGCTCTCAAATGTTGAATCAATTAATCTAATTAAGAAAGCTTCCAAATAAACTAATTTCAATAAATTTGGAGTCCATGAGCTCAAGTTATTAAAGACTCAAGTCAAAGGCCTAAATGCAATTTTAAAACTAATTAAAAATCCATAAAAAGGGAGTCCACGGGCTTATCTGTAATTAAATTAACCAGAGGAGGGTCTGTATTAAATTCCAAGCATGCAGGGTTAGATTTGCAATTTTGAAGACCCGGTGGGGCTTGGGTACAAATTCCCCAGCCGGGAGCATGCTAGGTGCATGCAGAGAACTTGGAGGTAATTATTTGAAGCTGGAGGGGTCCAATTGCAAGATGTCCCTGTCCATGTGCCTCCTATACGTGGGGTCAAGGTTCGGAGCGAGGCGTGGATGCGGGCCTACACGTGGCACAATGCAGTGGCTCAGGAAGAGCCTCGGGGCGCCCGAAGCTGGAGGAGCGGTGCCGAGGTTAGGGTGTGATCTTGGGTCGTCAGATAGATCCAATAGCTCAGGTCGAGGCACTGATGGAGGTGGAGGGATCTTTGCGAGGATAATCAGATGAGAGGCGAAGCTCTATCATGGGCCGTTGAATGGAAATCCAAGGGCGCATGTACTCCGTCTTCCCTCGTGGGTGGTGGCTAAGGGACGGAGCTCTGACAACCCCTCCCGAGCTCCACCGAGGTCGTGTTGGTAATCTAAATGACCTAGGAGCTTGAGGAGGCCAAGGATAAGGCGTTGGAAGTCTGGCAGAGCAGTCGCGAGGGTCGGAATGGCGGGACAATACTTGGTCGTCGTCGTCGGAGGAGACCTGAGCCTTGTTGCTCCTTCTGATTTGTGAAGTACACGAAGACCTGTAGGGTTAGAAATCGAAGGCGAAGCGATCTTGAGGGGAATGAAGATCTTTGGCATGCGAGAGGAGGCGGAGACCTGGAGCTCCAGGTTTTTGCAAGACATGGAGGTAGAGTACGGTGAAGGGGGTCTGGAAAAGAGGATGGTGATCGTGGATTGCTCAATGAAGATCGTAGAGGTAGGGCGATGGTCAGGGGGTGCCTAGGAGGGCTGGAGGAGTGACTGTGTGTGCTAAATTAAAGGGAGATTTGAAAGGGGGCAGAGTGATCAGAGTACCTGGGGATGAGTGAGGAGGAACAAGGTGGAGTAAATGCTTGGGCTGGAACCTAGAGAGGGTTCGTAGTCTTCACTCATCGTGGTTGGCTACCGTGGAGCTCAGCAACAGTGAGAAGCAGAGCTACAACATGACGATGAGCTGTGGATCAAACATGGAGAAGAAGACCTTCGTCGCTCGACACAAAGTCTTTGGCCTGTCACATCGGAGCTTCTAGAGCTCGGTCCTATCTCCCTCGATCGATGGATGCCAATGAAGGTGACATGGGAGATGGATATATAGGAGAGGGTGCAGGTGGTGGAGCTAGGGTTTCGAACGTGGAGGGTTAAGGATGCATGTAGAGGAATGAATGGAGGGAGATTATGCGAGGACGAGGGTTGAATGGGGAGTCATTTGGTGGTGGCGCGACATGGAGGGGCTAAGAGGAACGTCAGGTGTAAATGGGAGAACGGTCGCCTAACGTGGTATGTAATGCGCAGAGGAGGAGATCCTAGGTAGACAAATGCATGGGCACTGTTGGATTGATTTGGGATGAGCGGCTCAGGTGTCTAGTCACATGTGGTGCACGTGAGGGGAAAAGGGCTTGGGTGCAATGGACTCAGTCGTTGGATCAGATCTGATCCAACGACTAGGAGTGGAGGGCAATAGAGGACAAGGAAGGTAGACTACATCAACAATGGACACTAACTGGGCATGAGTTGGGTGAGTGAGCAGGCGACGTGTGTCTTAAGCGTTGACCAGGTGTTTGACCAAAAAAGAAAAATAAAAGATAATAAGAAAAGAAATAACAAGAGGGGTCAAATAAAAAAATAGTAAACATGAAAGTTGTCGGTCTCGATGAGAACTTTAACTTTCACGGAGGACCCAAAAGCAAAAGACGTCATCTGTACAAAATGATATTTTTGTATAGATATTAATTTGCCAATTATCCCCATATTTTATGTTGTTTTGTATTTTTAATTTGATTTTAATCAAGGATTAATATATATATATATACAATATATATTATTAATCTAATTTTTATGGATTTTTATAGCTTAGGAAAAAGGTGAATTAAAAATGTCAAAGATAAAATATGTACAATTCGCACAAAGTTAGATCTTTCTTGTTTTCCTTTGTTTTTATGATTTTTATGTGTTTTGTTTCTTTATGTCAAGTTAGTGAATGATTCAAAGAATATAAATGAAAAAAGAATTAAGTTAAATTAGTTAATTTTTGTACATAAAATAATAAGTACAAATTCATTGACTTTTAAAGTTCATTTATACACAAGAATTAACCTTAATTTTATGCCATATTAGTAGAGTTAATTAAGTCTTTTTAGGGTGTTTATTTAGTGAATTATTAAGGTGATTTTGCTAAGATCTTCATATAAAGTAAATGAATCATGGATTCATCAACGAGACTTTAGCCGTAGTCATGAACATGATTCTATCACTTCTTGGTATCCAGCATGCATATACTGTGGAAGCTGGAACCATCCGTCTGAGTGCTGCTGGGCAAAAATTGGCATATAACCTAATGCCAATAACTCCTATTAGATCGCTTCATATGAGCTCAATTATGATAAAACAGATGACACACATGATCAGAACTCTTGTGGAATACGTGCACCCTTCACAGTTTTTGAATATTCCCGACTGAGGTAGCTCCTACAAACCTCTAGCCTCTCCGCCATTGATAGTACTATTTCTGCTCCTACTGCTAGTTTGGCTACAACCTCAGTTATTATAGCCAACTCTATTTCTACTTCCAGCCCTGCTTGCATTATTGACTCACGGGCATCTAAGGTAGTCTTCTTACCTTTTCTCAACCCTCTACTTCTATGAAGATAGTTCAGTTTACCAATGGTGCTCATTCCCTTGTCATTACTGTTGGCAATGTAGAGTTTTCTTCCAAACTCCAACTAACTGGAGTTCATTGTGCCCCTGCTTTTCCTCTTTCTATATTATCTATTCAAAAGCTATGTATTCACCTTAACTATAAGGTTATTTTTGATGAAGTCTGTTGTTATTTTCAGGACATCCAGACGAGACATATTTTTTGTGGGGGACATGAGAAGAATGACCTCTATTATCTTGACATTCCGTCTGACTCTAGTTTTGTTGGTGCTGCGTCTATCTCCGACGATCCTCTTCTCTAACATCTTCACCTTGAACACCTTTCTGCCAAGGCTATCTCCATGATGTTCCCTACACTCTCTAAGCTCAAGCCCTTTGAATGCGAGGCGTGCCAGTTCGGGAAACATCATTGAGTGTCCTTCCCTGCACGTACCGAGCCTCGTCGTGGAGTCCCTTTTTCTCTTGTCCATTGTGATATCTGGGGATCATATCCAGTCCGTACTTTGAGTGGACCCAAGTATTTTGCTATTTTTGTTAATGATTATAGTCGATTCTCTTGGGTCTATTTGTTAAAGGAACGCTCAGAGATCAGTAAAATCGTCAAGAAATTCTTTTAGTATATCAAAAATATTTTCTGCACTAGTGTTCAAACTTTTCATTTTGATATTGCTTTGGAATTCACTCAACATGACTTTACAACTTTCTTTGCTTCCCATGGAACTATCCACCGAACCTCGTGTCTGTATACCTCTCAATAAAATGGGTAGTGGAACAGAAACTTCGAAAGAGCTCAACCAAGGTCTACTATACATTCAATCATCTTCTTGACATTACTCGGACCCTTCTCACTCAGATGAAGGTTCTGAAATCTACTGGAGAGACGTCGTTCTTACTGCGGTCCATCTTATCAACATGGTCCCATATACAACTATGAAAGGGTCCATTCCTTTTTCGCTACTATATCCCAATGAGTTACTCTTTCCACTACCTCCAAGAATTTTTGGATCTGTAGCTTTCATCCACAATATTCATACTACTGATAAGCTGTCACCACATGCGATCAAATTTGTCTTTCTTGGTTATTCTCACACCCAGAAGGGTTATAAGTGTGATGACCCTACTGGACATCGATATTATATTTCTGCAGATGTGGCATTCTTTGACCAGACTGGTTATACCTTTGGATATTCCTCCTCCACCAATTGAGTATAAGCGCAAGCATACATCTACAACCGCTCATGTGACTTTACATGTTCTTTGTTGTAGGATGACATGTCATCTTCAAGTGCCCCCATCACTGCTATACCGGATGCTCCTATGGTGCTTCCCATCGCTCTCCGCAGAATAAGAGGCAATGCACCTTTCACCCCATGACTCATTTCACATCTACTGCTATCTTATCATGTTCTGACAAGCGATATATAGATGCTCTCATGTCTATTTCTGTTCCTATAGATCATCATAGTGATTTATAGAATTATTGCTGGTGAAAGGCAATGAATGAGGAAATGGATGCTCTCACATCTAGGGGAATGTGGGACCTTGTACCATGTCCCATGGGGGTTCGACTTATGGCTTGCAGATGGGTTTTCACGACCAAGCAATCACTAAACGAGTCCATTGACAGACTGGAAGCGCAACTTGTGGCTAAATGTTTTACGTAGACATATGGGGTCTACTACTTCAAGAACTTCTCCCCTGTGGCATGGATGGGCTCTATTCGGATGAATCTTTTAGTGGTTTCTAACAAGGGATGACCTATTTTTCAGCTTGATGTGAAGAATGCCTTCATATATGGCGATTTTGAGGAGGATGTTTGCATGATGCAACATCCTGATTATGAAGTCGAGGGGAGTGTGTATGTCGACTTCGAAAGGCAATCTATGGCCTAAAGCAGAGCCTTAGGCATTGTTTGACAGACTCACTAATGAGATTAACACTCTTGGCTTTCAGAGAACAAAGTCTGACTATGTTTTTGTTAGAAGACGATCATATGATATTGTCATACTTGCTGAGTATGTTGATGACATGGTTGTCACTGGTAGTGATGATGAAGGCATACTAGAAACCAAGGCCTTCCTGCAGAAGGTCTTCATCATGAAGGACCTTGGTCAACTTCGTTACTTCCTTGGCATACAAGTGATACGCACTGCAGGGGGACTTCACATATCATAGAAGAAGTATTGTTTGGACATGACTGAGGCTGGATTACTTGGATGTAAGCCGTATGGTATTCCCGCAAACTCGAGGAAGCACTCCACTTCAACTGATCTTGTTTTTGAAGATACTACACAGTACAAAAGGCTGGTGGGCAAACTTCTTTACCTTACTGTCACTTGGCTGGATATATCTCATATGTGAGCAAGCTTGTAAAAATTGGTCGAATAGGCCGACTAGTCGACTTGACTAGTCGAGTCGGGGGGTAGCTGACTCAACTAGGCCTAGTTGACCATCGATCAACCCGATGCCTTTTACATGAAACTTTTTTATTTTTTAGTTTTTTTTGCTTTTTTAAAGCAAACTTATTCTAATATACTTAATGTTATATTTAAAGTCAGTTGCTTCTTTTATTTCATTATGATAGTGTAGAAAATGTACAAATCTATGTTAATATATAAGAATATATGTATAAAAATGATTTATGTATTAAAATAATTTAAAAATTCAAAACCGACTAATGGCCGACTAAATCCAATTAGTCGCCTGACTGTCGATTAGTCCTTAGTCAGTGACTCCACCGACCGAGTACCGACTACCGCTTTCTGCAACCTTGGATACAAGCAAAGCCAACCAACACATGGAGCAACCACATTATAGCCATTGGTAGGATGTTTTTCAGATCTTGCGCTACTTAAAGGAATCACTAGGATGAGGCCTCTTCTATGGGGCAAATGACCGCACTGATGTAGCTACATATACTGATGCAGCTTATGCGAGTTTACATGGCATCGCTCCACTACAAGATATGCTATGATAATTGGAGGAAATCTTATAACTTGGAGAAGCAATAAGTGGACCGTAGTCTCCAAATCCAGTGCAGATGCAGAATACATGGCGGTCGCTCAAGCTACCTGTGAGATTACTTGGTTACTCTCCTTTCTACAGGAACTTGGTTGTTATCACTATTCATGTTCCTCCATATTGTGACAACAAGTCTACTACATGCATTGCTACAAACCCTGTGTTTCATGAGTGGACCAAGCACATCGAGATCGACTGCCACTTTGTCCATGATGCCATACGAGGAGGGAAGATTACGACCCCAATCATCTCAACCGATCTTTAGCTTGCAAATGTATTCACGAAGGCCCTACCAAAGAAGCGTCTCTCATGGATAACTACCAAGTTGGGCATGATTGATAGATATGATCCAACTTGAGGGGGAGTGTTAGAGACAATGTTATGTTTCATTGTAGTTTTTACTTGTAACCTTTCGGGGATATTTATGTAATTTCGTGTTTATGAATGCTTTAGGGTTTAGTCCTATATAAGGATCCCTAGACCTTTTGACTTAAATAACTCATTGCATTCTTTCATCAATCTCTGCAAGCTCGACATGACCATGTAATTAATAAGTTGAACTACATGTCCACAATTATAAAAAACATACCTATGCGAGGTTTCTAGATAGAACAGGAAGGTGAGGGGAAAATTTGAAGATAAGGTGATGTCATTTGAGGGGGGGAGTTGGTTTGCAGATCTAGGAATAAGTCGAGGAATAAGAGAAAGAAAGAACAATAGCAGAGGAAACAAAACAGACATCAAAGAAAAGAGGGAAAAGAAAAACAAACCTGGAGGTTAGTGTGTCACTGGAAGGGAGGGTTTGCTCGAGGAGCTCCTTGTATCTTGGCCTCCAACTGTTAGCGACTTGCGGCAAGGCAACACCACTCGGATGTGGGTTCCTTGAAGCTGGTGGTCTGCCTCTCTCCCTGTCGAAGAGGCCGAGAACCACCGATTGGCACGTAGGGCAACAACGAGGATTTTCTGTCAAGATAAGAGAAGGTAGGTTTTCACCGGTGGAATTTGGGAATGGGGATGGGGGAGTGGCGGAGTGGGCGTCCTGTGTTTGGAAATAAGATTGGAAATCACAATATATATTATAATTATAATAGTTTTAACATGGATGTACGTTAAAATTAAAAAAACGCATACCAAAAGTATTCGTATTCATTTATATTTAAATGCATATCCGTATTCGTATTCGTATTCATTTATATCTATATATTCCTATCAGTATCCGCATCCGTCAAAGTATGATTTTTAACATCTGTATTAACATTCGTATGTGTCAAATGCTAAAAGACCAACATCCATATTCGCCAGAACAGAAAAGAGAGCATCCAAATCCTCATCAAAATGACACGAACAAATACAGATATATCTGCATTTTCTCGCATCCCTACATCTGAACTAAAACAAATTTTAATCATTTTTTCCTTGACCTTCTAGGGCCAGGTGCTCCATGAGATGCATTTTTATGGAAAGATCCAATGTCAGACACGAATTTTTAGATATCTTTTTCTTCTTCAAAAGTAGGCATCCTACTAACTGAAGATGTGTTTACTAGTTCAAGAACTGGATTCAATATCAGCGGTTCTAGATGTTAGACGAAAATCTATCTAGGTTAAATCCTGAAGTCATTCACATTCTTCCACTTTGATGCTTTTGGAATTATCCATTTCTTGGGACTATTACTATCTTCTGTCATGGTTCTATGACACCCCCCGAGTTGTTGCCTGGAGGACTTGCACAAAGGATCCAAGTTGAAACTGGTAGAAAATGGCATGTGTACATCATTACAGTGCTTCTGAGATGCTTACCCTGATTTTGAGATGCCGATTGCTGGACCTGATTGGGATTTTAAAACTTTATTAATATTATTATACATTTTTAAATTAGTTCCTAGTTTACCTTTCTCTGATCCTGTTACTTTTGGACATTGAATGTCATATTTCCAATACTTCAGTGGCTTTCAATGTAGGAAAGTAGATGACATCGACAAGACGATGGAAGAAATGAATGATAATGTAGAGAGCATGAAGCAGATACAAGAGGCACTTAGTGTTCCGGTTGGAGCAGCTGCTGATTTTGACGAGGTTTGATATCTTTCTTCCTTCTTTTCTGGTTCCTTTTTTCAGACTTTCCATATACATGGAAACCTGCCTATAAAAATCACATTTTGCAAATTCAGTAATACTGTGAAAGCATTAGGTTCTTTCGTGCTTTTTCTTGAATCTCAAATAGAAGACATGTAGGTTCTTTTCAGGTAATCTGGAAAGTTGTCTTGAATGTGTTTTCCTAGTATTAAGCACTAATTACCATGAATCTGAGATAAAAAGATAAACATGTTTGCCTATATTAAGCTGTGCAGAAAGGTCCAATTAACAATTTTGCGCTTTGCTAAGATTATGGATGCTCTCCACTATTAGGTGATAGAGAAAAATTGTTGTCTAATACTGTTCACATGCAAAATCAAACTTGATGTTAGTTGTAGTAATATTTGGAGTTGGGGGATTGTAACAGGATGAACTAGAAGCTGAGCTGGAGGAGCTTGAGGCCGAAGAACTTCTGGAGCTTTCTCAGCCAACTGTTTCATCCATAACAGTACCAGATCAGAAAGCTCCCATTAGAACAATGATGGCATCCAATAACGATGTCGAGGAACTGACTGCACGTCATGCGGAAATGGCAATATAGTCCGATCAACCACACGCAGCAGTTAGTGCATTTTAACTTTCTTGTGTTTATGCTTACTAGTCGTGACTAGATGTATATATTTTGGCTGAAATATATCCAAAAAACTGTGGCACACAATTGGGACTGCTATATGTGTTTGTGGGCACTGACTATTTGGCTAATAATGCATAGATAGCAACCTTGTAATCTTAAAATGGTTGTTATTATGCAATATCTTTTTTTTCAAAGAGAAAATAATTCGATTCATTAAAATTGTTGTAATTGACCTGTTCTAGATGTAGGGTATAGGAGTCTCCATTTTAAACGAAATTCGAGTGACATTTGAGGGATATATAGATGAATATACATGGTGAAATTTTTTAAAAAAATTTACGGGAAAATGGAGAGGGGCAACTTCATTTTCTACTTAAGGTTCAACCAAATTTCCTCCAACTACCTATTGACTCTCTATCATCTTCTTTGGCCTAATCCTGAAAGGAACGAGTAATCTCCAAAGAAAAATTATTCCAAAATTAAAAATTTCCCACAAATTCACTATTGAAACGAGCAAGTCAATGATATGCCTCAGCTTTTACCTTTTGTTTTCAGCATTGATAACTTTCATAGTTGGATCTACTTTTGTATTTGAATCTAGGCGATGAAGTAAAATAAGTCGTGAACTGCATACCTTTAGGGTGTATTTGGTATGCGGGTTAGGGTGGGTTAAACTGGGGGAGGGTAACCCATTTTTATGTTTTGGTGTTTGGATAGAGGGTTAAACTGGGGGCGGGTTTGTTGTGATATGATTATATTGATGTTTGGAAAAGTGAATAGTTATTGTGATATGATTGTATTAAAGTTTGAAAAAGTGAGTAGTTATTGTGATGGGATTGTATTAAAGTTTGGAAAAGTACGTAGAGTGGAGTAGTTTATAAATTTTATATGATATGATGGTATAATATATTATTTTTTGATGGAATTGATGAAAGAGAATTGATTTATATAATGTTTTAAAAAAGAGAAAGAGCGGTGTCCACATGGAGAGAGAAAGAATGGGCTAAGGGGGATACCCCCAATGAGGGGTTTAACTCCCTAGCCGAACGAGGCCTTAGTGTAAGGCATATAACGATAATAACAAAGTGAAGTCCTTAGTGTCGATTTTCAGGTTTGGTAATATTAAGGACAATGTACCATGTCCAGTCTGGTGAGTGTATTTCCCTTAATTGCAAACATATGTTAACACTCACATTTGTGGCATTCTTCAGCACAGCTTATATTGTGCTCGGAATGTCTTAAATCTGTTGCAAATTTATGCTCTTCCTTTTTGCGGAACTTAAAGCACTCAAGCTTCATGGAATAGAGTTCAGATGCTAAAAATATACAGAAGTACTAATTAGTTTCTTTTGCATATTGTTGTAATCATGCCGAACTGATTTTTTTTAGATCTCTGCTTATTTAGATTGGATTGCTAATCATACGTGAACTCTCAATGGATCTCGGTTCCATTTCAATTCTTGATTTAAGGAATAAAGAGTTACAAGTCCTTTTTTGAATGAGTTAATTATGTTATTTTTATTCCCATGGAATCCAAAATGTTACAAAATGAGACGCCAAATCCCTTATGGACTAAAGTCTAACTTGTATATGCCCTCCAGTTTTTCAATTGAACTTTGAAGTCATTAGATTGAGGTTCACTGTCCCATTCAATTGAACTTTCAATTATGGTCATTGAGGGCTGATCATGTGACAGCCTCATATTGTGGGAGCGTGAGAGTAGTGAGTCTGAATCATTAGATTCTGCTCATCACATATTGGTTCAGATTCACTGCTTTCACGCTCTAATAGTCTGAGGCTCTCACAGGATCAACCCTCTATGGTCATATGTATAAAAATATATCAATCATCCTTCCGGCCATAGGGATCTCAGAAGAAGGCTCATACCTTGCGGCAACCAAATCACCTTCATTACAGATGCATCATGTAGCCACCAATCCAGGTGTTCTTCATCTTATAAATCGAACTTGTATCACAATATCCTTTTAACAATGAAGTATATTTCCCATGATGCAAAACGTAGTAGTTCAATTTGTATACATAAATACTCAATCTATGGCCTCCTAATGAGTGAGTGCATGCGTGACAATTAATGTTTATCTCAAACTTGACATTATCTCTACTAGTAGGCACCCTCGTTTGATTAATTGTATAGTCCCTTTCATTATAAAAAATCATATAATCAATCTATGGCCTCTTAATGCTATTTTGTTTTGTTCATCCTCATTTGATTAATGGTATAGTCCCTTTCATTATAAAAAATCATATAATCAAGTCACAAAATAACAGAGGAAAGTATTCAAACGAGTCTTTTCAATATTCATTTATGATTGCAAAAACAATAAAAATAGCATATATTATCAGATTAAAACTTTCAATGTAAGCGAAATTGATTTTGTCGAGGTCTACATCACCAAACCAAGCAAGAAATCTCAATTAATTGTATATCAATTTGTTATATAAAAAAAGAGTGCTTCTAAAATTTCAAGGCTTTACCATAATCAAAAACATTGTTGCATCAACTACCTATATTGAAAATCCTCGTATCGACAATGACAAGTACCTAGATGAAGTCACAGTTATCGTAGTTGACAATGATAAGGACTACAATTTTATCTTTAAACTCAATAATTATTTTAAGTACCATATTTAGTGGATACCACTATTCAACCATTCTCGGCATTATATTTCGATCTTGGACTTCAAAAGAAACAGACTCGTAATAGTTAATAAATTTCTTTAGATGCAGGAGAGGGAACCCATCAATACATATCATTTATATGAACGTTAAATGGAAAATCATTTCTTGCAACACATAAAATAATATTCCTGCATTAATTACTAGCATAAGCCGTGCCATGATTAGTAGAGAATTTAATTAGACGCTCATATAATTGCAAGTCTGACTGTTCTGCAATATAAAGAAAACCAGTCATTATAAAAAACATGTACATTTCAACATCTTTGCATAAAAAAACAAATGAATAGTATATAATTGGAATTAATACAATCCACCTAAGGAACTTCTTGTATTCCAAGTTAAAATTTTGATACATGTCCATAACGCCACCATCATCCTAGTAGTCATTGAAGGTCTTGCTAAAGATGTCGGAGTCATTGTCATTCGTAGCTTCAACGATGGCGTCAAACAAATATAAGGCATCATTGCCTCACATGCTGCTGTTGCATTGCAGCTCTTGGAGGTGATGACCTTCTTCCCCTTGGAACCGTTTGAGCGCGTGACAACAATGGAGGTGAACATCATAGGAAGTCAGAACTGTGGTTGGCACATTTGAGTGTATATTCATCATTACATAAGGAGTATCATCCACAATGCATGTAAAAACTACTATTGAAAGTCATCTTATATACAACCTATGTATTCATAACTGGCATACATGCACATGTAAAAAAACATATGCAGCGAAGAAAAAAAATACTAACATATAATTAACAATATCAACATTGCCACAAAGGAGGTACAACAAAAAGCAATTGCTATTCCAATCCACATTCCACGTCCGTAATATATATCTATATATACAAATGTTATTTAGTAGAATTTTATGACTCTATCTATGCAATATTTATGCAATCAAGTGCTATCCAGAAGAATTCTCTGACTCCACCTCTGCTAAAAACTATCCTTCCAAAAGACACACCAGAAAATACCGAACTAACCTATAAACCAATATTGATACCACCTTTAGAATCGACACGCAAAATCCGAGCTTACTCCAAGAAATCAGTGTCAGTAGGATGCCCCTTGATGCTGATAGATTCTCCTAGAGAGAGAGAGGGAGAGAGAGAGAGAGCAAAGAAGTCACCTTAAGATCGCGTCCTAAGATCGCCACCATAGGAAGATGGTTTCATGGTGAATGCCCTTCAACAGCGTGGTTTGATTCCTTAATCTTAAATCCTTAAACAGAAAATAAGATACATATAAATATAAGTGCAAATCAAGAAGAATAAAAAAAAGATAACCGTGATGAGCTTAGGCATAAGTGGTCGAGGAATATGAACCATGCTTGAGCTGTAGCTTCACATTTCCAATCTTGTTATCATCACCATGTTCAAGGGCTTAAGGTATCAATAAAGAAGTAAAAAAGACATGATCCCATATCGTTCTTCATGAGCAGCTTTAATCTAGAGCGGGAGAGGAGAAGGGGTTTGCGAGAAAGCAGAGAAGTAGAGGTTGTGTTTCGGTCCATGACGAAGATATGGAAGAGCAAGACAAGTGTTGTGTTGGTGAAGGAAGTCGAGATGGACACGTAGAACGGAGAGGGGGGGGGGCGTGCCATCACGACGGCTTTGTTAATTTATCTCGTATCATGTGACATTTTTTTTATACTATAATCAACGTGAAAATTAATGTGTAATGTCCGTGAAAATTAATGAGCAGTGCCTTTGGAAATAGGCCATGAATAATGCCTACTCCACGAGCTTTCATATATTGTAAGATGTCTATAGCCTAAAGAGTAACATGCCATCAACATACACATATATGATAATACTCATATCATCCTCAACCTTTGAGTAGACTATCTTTTAGATTCATATAGTTTTATAATTGATGAATCCATGATTTTGATGAATCCATGATTCACATCCTTTATTCTTTTATTTTAGCCAAATTCCCTATGCAAAATATCTGTAAATATATACCCGATTCATTAAATTAGCATTATGCATGCATTTGTTAATATTGAGTAATTAACATTCTTTTTGACCAAAATAAAAGAATAAAGAAGAAAAAAAAGAATAAAATAAAGATATATTTATGCAATAAATGCAGACTGCCCCGAACCCCGAGAGAAGGTCAAATATTGGCCTGGTCGACAAGGAATAAATAAGGAAGAGATAGGGTCCTTATTCATTGTATATATTTTCATCACGACGCATACTGTATATATCATTCACCTATTTTTATCTCTAAATATAATAATTTCAAAATAATTCAATTTGCTTAATAAAAATTGTAAATAAAAATGTACATACAAATAAAAAAATATTTACAAAATAAAATTGTGTACAAATATACAACACCTATACTTGTATAGATCTATTTATTTTGTAAATAATGTGTATTTTTTACACTTGTATATATTTCTAATAATTATATAAAAATTGAAATAAAATTCATAGAACATAAATTAAATTAAAAATAAAATCATCTTTTCATTGTACAAATTGCCAAACATGTATATATTGTACATAATACCTATTTATTTAATATCCATAATTAATTTATAAAAACAAATAAAAATGTTTTTATACACTTTGAAATGTTTTGTAAATAAATAAAATACAAAATTAATGTATTTTTGTAAAAACAATAAAATAAAAATACATGTATATAAATGTAGGTATACTATACTTGTACATAATACCATATACTGTATATATCGTATATATTTATTATTAAAAATAATTTAAAAACACAGAAAAATAGTTTATAAAAAAACTAACATTTTTTATGTTTATAACTTTTTATTTTAAGTTCATTTACTATTTTTATTTAATTTTCTTTGTTTTGTAAATTTCTAAATTCTGATTGGTTGACCCAATTTAGTTGACCCGGGTCAACCCCCCTCCAAGGTCCGATTCGAGCAAGCACGCCGAACCTCATTTCTCCCAATTATTGCGCCCAAATCCGACCATGTTCTTCCTCGAATTGCGGACCCTCGTACTCCCTGATGATATGCGATCCCCGTGAATCCTTAGACAGGTCTGAATCCCCCTAGGGTTTTACATCTTCACTCGATCTTTCTAGACCCTCGAGGACCCTATAAATTATCTTCACCGGCCTCCACAGTGAGGTAGCTCATCCCCCGTGCCTCCTCTCCTCCATTTGATACCTTGGGATAGTGACAACATTCCCTATCTCTATTCTGGTCCCGGATTGGTGCTGAGCCGATGCAACTCGCTTCGTGGTCGGAATCCGTCGTCGCGATCAGCCTCCTTGGTCTTCCACCACCTGGTTGAGGCCACGACCCCGCCTCCACCTCCTCTTCGCTTCACCGACCATCTCAGTACTCTCAGGTCCCTATGATTATCTCCATCTCGTCATTTCACCTCGATTTTCCCATCAGTCATCGACCGCTATCTTGGCTCCGACCACTGGGTCGGAGCTCTATCTCGACCCATAGTCCGCTTCGATTCGATCCATACATCACCGCTCATCTTCCAGCATACCTTGATCACCAAAAATCTCTCTCATAGGAGCAAGATTAGGCATAAATGTCCCTGCTCCACGCACACCAGACGTCGAACACCATCCCTTATCGCTTCTTTGGTTTCCTCTGCATAATAACCTCCGCCGAGGTGTCACCCTCGAGCATAGGATAATCCTGCAGGTCCAGGTACACACGAGGAGTGGAATTAGACCCTAGCGGATACGGTGGAACACTTCTAGGTGTTTCACCTCCCAGATTCACATCCAAACATCCGTTGCCTCATTATAGCCGCCAGTCCGATGTAGAGTCACATCAGTAGTGTTGTGGACCTCCTAGCCGGTTGATCGGAGCACGCCAGCACTAGACCTCCCCGATTGAAGCTCACCCGACGAGACCTTCTTCAGGTTCCTCCTACGCCTTCCAGATCCATCAGATGGAGGAGTCCCGCTCCCAAACTTGATCTGAGTCGCACGATAGCGCCCAAATTTAGTCGCTCAGATCATGTTTAGGCCAGATCTGACCGCAAGATGGTCGCTTTTCCTATACCATCAGATCTACCCACTAATGGTCAATCAGGACCGTACGCCTACGCCACATCCCCAACCGTCCGATCCTTTCTGCAGACGTTATTAGAGCCGTATGTCAAAGGTCCTCCATGCGTCCACCGCATATCCTACAAGGGTATATTGCTCTTTTTACCCTACATTTTCTACTATTTTGCTTTAGTTTAATAATTGTAATAATTAGTTATGAACATTTGCATTTAGGACCTTATGTTTTCTTTATTTTCATTTTAGTCCAGTTAAGTCGAACACATGTGTGTCTTCACGTGCTTTTGTGGGATATTTACAACTTTGTCCCTGAGCTTTATTTGGTTAATGAAATAGAGGGAGTTTTTAGTATTTGTATTTATGCCCCTATTAGTGATCTGTCACGCGTAGCATGTGTATTTTCTGGATTAATTGCATTAAGGCCCTTGTGTTTTTAGTGCTTATCACTATAAGGCCCCTGGAACTTAAATAACTACATTTCAGTCCTTTGCTTCCTGTTTTCATTTTATGCTCTTTTATTAATTACAAAAAATAGCTAATTAACTCCAAAAATTGCATAAAAAGTAGGGCAAGCACCTGCTAGTGTACTTTATTTGTTGTTTGTTATTTTTATTTTATTTTCCATTATTAAAAATTCATACCCTTAAAATGTGTGCTACTTATAGTAGAAAATTCATAAAAATTCGAAAAATATCTTAAACATTCTAAAAAATCAGGGTAGCTTTATTTTAAGTTGTTTTAATCTCTTTCCAATTTCCATATCATTTGTTTTTCTAAAACTAAAAAATTTCAGAACCCTGAAAATCGTATAAAAATCATATAATATCGTAGAAAAATCCAAAGATTGTGATTTATGTTCTTGTCTGTAGATTTTTGCATATATTTCTGATAAAATTAATAACCAGTATTTTTGAGCATATTTGATATCTTAAATTTTGTTGGTTATCTACTGTTTTCCTTATTTCATTGTTTTTAATCATTTTAAAAATCCTAAAAACATCTAAAAATTCTCCAAAAATATTTAAAAAATATCCAAAACCTAAAATTTTTTATTTGAATTATGTATATTTTTAGCCTATTTGAAAAATATAAAAAGAGCTTATGTTTCCTCTTTTATTCATTATTTTCATTTGCCTTATTTTCGAAAATTTAAAATTTGTAAAATTTAAAACCACTAAAAAGAAAATAAAAATCTTTTGATTCTTCGAGTCACCTACCTAGTCTATTCATTGTGCTCCTTGTGTTCGACCCTGTTCACTGATGAATTGCTAAATGCATGTATTAAAATGTATCCATTGTAGCATGGACACTTAGCGTGTCATACAAAATTGAATAAATGATCTTCGCGAGGTGAATTCAGCTTGAATTTATAACCTGTGAAGTCCAGGGTCAAACAAAAGGACTTGAGAAATTTAATGATTAAATTTAAATGTCAAATACTTAATGTAGCAGTTTTTAGGATGGTTATTTTGAGCGGATACACATATCAAAACAAGACAGATTTTTTTGACACAAATTTATGCACTTAGATTATATGAAGTCAATCATATACAAACTCAATTAGATCTAACACAATATGATGAGACATACAACAAAAAGACTTGTATTAAGTATAAAAATTTCCTATATTTATTGAATATTAACTAAGGCATGAACATGTCAAGTGGTGACTTAAAGTCTCAAAGGCAACAAGATATGTCCTTTAGTTTTATATAATGCTTAACTATTTAGTAAGCAGTTAAATCCATTATTATCCTAATTATAATGGATAACTAACAATGAGTCACTAAGATTTAACATGCGATTCAGATTTAATTTCTCATAAAGGTCCTCTTTCAGTTGTATATAAAGATCAATTTTAAACTCTTAGAAAGAGGAATAATGTAAATGTGTTTTTTAAGTCAAAATTAGACCAAATAATGCTAATAGATAGAGCATCAAAAGATCTTTCAAACGAGACCAAAATCACATCATTTGGATTTATATGTAGAAAGATATTCAAAGTTTAATCCAGGAGCATTTTTGCAGGAAAAACTACAAGTTTTTATTACAAATAGGACTGAAATGCAAATAATACAACCTGCAAGGGATAATCTGCAAATAGTAGAAACTGGAGGACGACCGCTGCAAAGTTTCCCATCACGTGCGTAAAGCACATGATCCGAGTAGACTCGGTCGATAAGGCTCAGTCTACATGGCACTCGCTGATGCTCTGAGGCTAGTTCGAATGTAGGTTCAAATCACAAACCTCAGGATCGAATCGATGCTTTGGAATTACGACGTGGCGATCTATAGCCGTCATATTTCGCCCAATAATAGGGACCTAATGGCTACTACACCTTGCTTGTTCCTCCCCTCCTCCGCGGATGGTGGGGCTCGGGCGGATCTCCAACGACGATAAGAATTTCCCTCCTCTTCTCCTCGTATGCTCAAAGAGGCCCATCACAATGCTGGAAGGTTGGTGAAGGCATGAAGAACTCAAGCAATCTCCTTAACACTATGGAAACTTCAGATGTAGTATGCTTTTAGGGGAATAAGAAGTTGAACGGAGGCATGTTTCATTCTCCGATCATTGAAGCTAAGTCCACCTGTAGTGTTAGTCCTATCAAAACAGGAACACATACACTACTAATTTAATGCAGTTATGAGGCGAAATTAAAGGCTTTGTGAAGATGGAGGGTTAGCGTTAATTAAGATCCAATCTCATAAGATGATTGGACTGGGTCGGAGTGAACATAGCCATGGAGAAATGTTGGATTCACAAGGACGAAATGCGTGAATAATCAATCATTTGCGGAAGTGTCCAATTCATCAGATCATGGAATAATCAAGTCCTTATCCCTAGAAAAATCAGAACACAGTGATGAAAATGAAATCAGATGAAAATGGTCACCTGGAAAATGGAGTTTGAATCAATAGTCGAATTGAAGAATATAATGGATGTTTCAACATGTGGAGAGGTCCAAAAAGGACCTCAGTTCTTTGCTCGATACTTCAGTTGTAAGTAGATATCGAGCAACTCTGTTAAGAGGGCTGCAGCATGACTTTACATGGTCGTGGATCACGTCGGAGGGCTATCCTTTCCACGCTCAAGCTACTTCGCTATCTCTGTCACAGATGGAGAAGATGAGCTTCGAGGATCCTCGTGTGAAGGCAGACAACCGCCATTTTGGGTAACGATGGGTTTTTGAATGAGATTTAGGTGGTGGTTGCATGAGGCTTTGGCAGAGGTTTCAACCACCACCAATGATGGGGTGGTTTGGACGAGGAGGTAGAACAATGGAGGTTGACGACGGACCTTGACTGTCTAATCATGCGATCAGATGGTCCAAATCCAAGCACGTATGAAGGGTTCTAATCTGGTCATAGGATCAGATCAAATGGTTGATACAGGAGCGGAGATGGACGGTTAAATTGGATTTTATCAAGGATCCAACAACAAGCAATTGAAGACGGGTGGCGAGACCAGAGCAGGCCACATGAAGCAATCTGAAGGCGCCACGTGGCCCAATCAGAGTTAAGAATAATGGGAAAATTAAAGAAAATTAGAAAAGAATTAATCAAGAATCGAATCAAGAAAAGTGTTGAACATGAAAGTTGTAGATCTCGATGAGATCTACTACTTTTATGTAGAAGTCAAAGAGATCAGAGGCCATTTATACATACATAAAAATTAAATCTATATTAAAACAATATACAAACAATTTTCTTTCACTTTTCTTTCGCTTATTTTTTTGTATTTTTATTTCATTTTATGTTAATTTATTTATATGCAATATCTAATTTTTACTTGATTTTTAATGAGGAATAAAAACATAAAATATTAGCATATAATAGGGTTATATTAATATATATTAAACAATGACAATTATCTACAACACACAAATTAATAACTAGTGTTAATTAGTCAATGAATCTTGTGATTAACTTAAGCAAGAGAGATAATATTTGTGCTTAATTATGATAAATAAGGGATTTATCAGTCTCTATACAAGGTTAATAACAGTAGCTATAGCACTTGATTTATTTGATTTCTTTAATGGTTAAATAATGTTTTCTATTTTCAACTCGGTTGATTTGGGTGACAACGATGCATTAATTAATCAACATAGCCCGTGTTAGTCGCTCGTCAATAATCAAAATAATTTACAATTTATTAAAATAATTTACATTTTACCAAACTTTTTTGTCTTTTTAAGAGCATGTTTTGGTTTACATAAGAATTCATAATATCATGAACTTCTCGATCATTCCTACTAGGTCCTACCCTCAAGATGTTGCATAAATATTTCTTTTGTTAGATTGACATGAAGAAAAAATGGTATTCATGTGTGTATCATGAATAGTGAAATTGTACTATGGTTATAAGCATCCAAATGAAATAATCAATACCATCTTTTCCTTCTACCACTTCTACAAGCAAGCCTCAGATTTAACTTGTAGAAATCATGCATTGTGTAGTCTTTAGATTTGGTTTAACACGAAGAAGTCAATGGATTCGAGTTTGTTGAATCATATAAAACTTGCTGTAAGAGCAATTGTTGAGTACACTTTCTCTGCTCTAGAGCGAGAAACTATTGTATGTTTCTTGCTACTCCAAGTAATTAGATTCCCGTCAGGTAGGTACAAAAGCCAATGGTAGATTTTCTTCCTAATAAATTTCACCCAAAATCATTATCAAAGTAGCCTATGAGCTCCTTATTATTCCCTTTGATAAATAGTATTTCTTTTCTTGGAGAGGACTTGGCATCTTGACATCGCTTGCTAGTCATGGATGTGCAATGAAGCTTCAAGGAGAAGGTGAAGTCTTTAGTTGAAGCAATCAAGCTTCAAGGATAAGGTACAAAAATACATAGATGAAATACCTATGCTTATAGATATATAATATATACCCCTGATTATTTAAGTGTACAAATAACTTCAAAAAATATATTTATATACCAAAAAATGAGTTATAAAAATATAAAATGAGAGAATAAAATAATAAAGTCAAATATACAAAATAAATTAACCAAAACATAGATCAATATACCTATAAATACACCCTTAAATTTTTAACTTGTAACAAACAACACTAAAAAATAAATAAAAATCATATTAACATGCTACATAAAATAATAAATATATTTTATTTTATACTCAAAAAATAATAAAATCATTTGCTATTTTTTATTAATTAATTTCGAATAAAATGACCTCTTTTGTCATGTAGCGGGCTGACATGGCCCAACCACATTCCAGGGAATGCTGACCCCGATCAACACCTCATCTTTCAGATCCGACTTATATCAGAGCCTCGAGTCCTCATCTTGTTCGATTTTTCCAGGCCACCTTGTTGATCCTTCCACCTCAAGCTCTTCATGGATTCCCTTCCCATCATGATCTTCTCTTACGCCGGATCATTAGATCCTATTGATATTCCTCGAGCCAGTCAATAATCTACCTCGAAATCCATTAGAACCCCATTGTCTATAAATAAGTTCCCCAATCCTCCTTCTCTTCTTGATCTCTCCGGAGCCCCTGATCGAGTCCTCGTGTGTGTGTGTGAGTTGAAGGCCGATGACAACGATCCTTCCCTTGTGCTTGGAGTGCGTCGGAGCGAGGAGAGGAGGCGGTCCACGGCGAGCTCCGGTCGCCCTTCTCCCTGAGCAACTCTCAGATATAAGAGATGCTTTTCTTCATGTTCTAGGTAGATTTAGTTCCCACTTTTCATTTTCTGCATTTAATTTCAAGTTGTAGTTAATGCTTTAGCGTAGATTAGTTAGGGTACCTCCTGATGAATCTGCGATTCGTCATCTTTATTCATTTATTTTAGCTTAAAATCCCTTATAAAACACCTGCATATAACGCTAACTCCATATTCTTACTAACTTGCATTTGTGTGTAAATATTGTACATTTCTTACTAAATTTTAACCTAAAATAAATAAATAAAGAAAGAAAGGAAAAATAAAGAAAAGAAAATAAAAAAAGGAAGACTGTATACAGGCTGACCCGAACCCCGAGAGAAGGTCAAGACTTGACCTGATCGACCAGGAATAAAGTAGGGGGAGATAGGGTCCTCAACCAGAAAATCCAAAAAAATGTATTTCTCACTTATTTTTGTGTATATCTGTATAAAACTAACACTAATTTATTTGTACCTTAATTGACCCCAAATCAAATAACATTCAAAACCAAAGTTCTAAATAAAAATGCGGCCTAATTAATAAAACTGATTGCACAATTAAATCATGAACGGAATAAAAGTAGCCACACTTGGAAAAAGCCACTAAGCACTAATTGAAAGATCAATTCCTGCTCCATATGATATTAAATTAAACCAATTTCACTTCCATTGAGTTCTAAATCAAATTATCTTCAAAATGGCTGTGATTTTATAATTTTTGGAGTTATGGTTGAAAAGTCGGTTTTCTGGGGTGGTTCGTGCAATTTTCCCTTGTATTTTGTGTATATTGTATTTGTGTATATATTTGTAAATATTTTTTACTAATTACTTAAAACAAAAATAAAAATAAAAATAAAAAAAATTTAATTAATAAAATTCGTAAAACAAAAAAAAAGGCCAATTTCCCCATTTATCCTTGTATTTAATGTCATATATGTATATAGTATATGTATATAGTTGCAATTTTTAACCAACCATCATAAAAAAATAAAAAAATAACATTTTCAAATTCCAATAAATAAAGTGACGAAAATTCAAAAAAATTAGATAATTTTGTAAATAATTTTATCCTTCTATTTTATCTCTCATGATTATCTCTCCCACCAAAAAAATTCAAAAATCTCTCTTATCTTCTTCAAAATTCAAAATTCATCTCTTTTCTATTTATATGGCTCCATCTCCCTCATTCCAACCTGATCAATCTTTAGAGAGAGGAGCCCGATCTCCGAGAGAAATTTCGTCGAGGAAGCCTAGCCTCCAAGCCGTCCGGTGACAGCGAGTCGGCCTTGTCGAGGCGATCACGGTCCATTTTCCGCTCCTAAGATGAGATCCAAATTTTTCTTCGCATTTTTATCGTAGTTTAATCGTTTTCTATTTTTCGCATTTTTCCCATTGTCATTTTTCTTTCTAGATCTAAAAAAAAATTCACCACGATTTTGATCCGCCACCGATTCCGAATTTTCATCTCATCCTCGCAATCTCTCCGTCTTCGTTTTCTATCTCCCACGATCTCTCAACTCCGACCACGCACGGTGGTCGGAGAGCCGGATTCGAATCCCTCACCGTTCGCTGAATCCCCATGCACTTCTCGAATTTGTAGATAAATAAAATTTTTGTCTAACATTTGTTTTGCAGGAACAAAAAAAAATAAAAAAAATTCATTTCCCTTTTCTTATTTTCGGATTTATAAAAAAAATTAAAAAAAATGTTCTTTATTCATTTCTTGTTTACATACAAAAAATAAAAAAAAATTAAAAAAATTAAAAAAAAACGTAGCAGGCAGCGGGCCGTCACCCCCGCCGCCCTTCCTCTGTTGCAGGTCCCGCGCCACCCGCCGAACGCCAACCCAGCAGCCTCTGTCGAAGCCACCGCCGCCCATCAGACAGCCACCAGGCGGCGCGCCACCGCCGCCCAACGGCCTCCTCCCCTGCTGCTTGACCCCAGCACCGCCGCGCCTCCGACCGACGCGCGCGCGCGCCCGTCCACCTCGCGCCTCCCCGCAAGTCGGCCGGCGCCGCCCTCCAGCGGCTTGCGAACGCCGCGCCTCCAGCCTCGAAGACCGTCCTCTGCTCCCGCAGCGCCATCGCAGGCCGCGCTCCGCGTGGGCGCTGCAAACGCCACTAGAACGCCACCACCTCATAGGAGATCCCGGGTGACCCGCGACCTCCCTTGAGCGGCGGTGGTTGCCCAAACCGCCATAGCCGCAGCACCGTCATCGACCCGCTGTGCGCCAACCGCCCGCCCCCGCACGAGCCAACCGATCTCCCCGCTCCCGTGTAGCCGGCCCTGCGTGGGGAGGAAGAAGAGGGCGGCGCCCCTTGTGGCTCCCTCTGTGCACGAGAAGAAAAGAACAAGCCCTAGGGCAATTTTTTATTATTTGGTGAATTTGCAGACCAGCCCCGGGCTATTTCAGAAATTACAAAAAGCCCCCTAGCAGTCCAAGACTTACCAAATTGGTAGAATTGCATCAAAGACTCCAGAAGTTCATGAAATTACAAATGAGTCCCTGTCAACCTCAAGCACGTGACATGCACATGATCTATTGGTAAAATTGCGCTTTCATTTCTCTGTTTACTTCTATTATTTATTGGAGACAAAAACTTTGAATCTCTACATTTCAGTCCAAAACATTCACAGTATTTACATTTTAGCCCCTGAACTGCAGCATATTGAATTTGCATTGTCTTTTCATTGAAATAAATATCAGTTGTGATCCAAAAATTTTGAAAAAAATTGTGGCATGCTTCTGATGTGATAGTCTTCTAAGCATAAATTTTTCATTACATTTTGTCTTCATTTGGTATTATTAAAAAATCAAAAACATGTCATTTTTCATTGTTTGAAGTTCAAAAATTCATAAAAATTTGAAAATACCTCTAAAAATTCCAAAAAAATTAGAATAGTTGTATTTCATTGTCCTCTAATTTCTGGCCAAATTTCACGCATTAATTATTTATAAAACCCAAAAAAATTGAAAAATATCAAAAATCTTCTAAAAGTCATAAAAAATTCTACAAAAATCCAAAAATTGTGATTTCAGTTCCTGTTTGTAGATATTTGTTTCTAGTTTGTCTTAAAATAATTGCCAGGAGTTTTGGGTACTTAAAAGTATTTTAAATTGTAAATTACTCCAGGCTGTCCACATTTTCTTATTTTCTCACTGTTTAATTTTTAAAAAATACAAAAAAAAAACATCCGAAAAATCTACAAAAATTCTCAAAAACATTTTAAAACTTTTAAAACACAAAAACATTTTCCTTGGATATTTTCTGAGTTTCTTTGATTAATTGAAAAATTGGAAAAAGAGTTGGTGTGCATATTTTCTGAGTTTAATCACATTGTTCGCATTATTTTTGAAAATAAAAAAAAATTTGCAAAAGCAAAATCCCTAAAAATTTGAAAATCAGAAAATATAAAAAAATTAGAAATAAAAAAAATAAAAAAATAAAAAGATAAAAAAATCACAAAAACCAAGGATAGTTGTCCTTTGAGATTCTTGTTTTCTCTTGATTGATTTTCGATTAATTGAATAACCCTCGGGAATTGTAGCCTCCCTGAGTTCGACCCTGTCCGCTATACAGGTTAATAAGTAGCAAAAATCATAAAAAAAAATATTTTTTTGTTGACGCGGGATTTTGGGGATAAACAACGACCCTATTTTTACAATTAATCACCAATCTCTGAAAATTCCCGTTCAACAAAATGGCGCCGTTGCCGGGGAGGCACGGCGAGGGTAGTTAGGTTTCTCTTTTGACCTGCTATTCTTGGTTGTAAATATCTGTTTGCCACATTATTCCATTGTTTATATCCACTGCATTCATTCCATCATTTTCTAATATTTTGAAAATTGTGTTTCTTACACATTCTCTTTTCTTTTTCTTGCGAGGGCCCGCGGAGCGAAGGAGGCGATCCTAGGAGAGCCGAAGCACCCAAGCGACGTGGAGGCGGCTTGATTCTTCACCAAGCCGCAGGATAGCGTGAGAAGAGGAGAGGAAGAATTGAAAGAGCCGAAAAAAGAGAGAAAAAAAAAGAGAGAAGAGAGATTTTCTATCATTTAAACTTTGTAAACGGACATTCATTTGTTGCGGGGTCTGTTTCGCCAAGTGCCGGTGCACTTGGGGGACCCCACCGGTTTTGTTTTCATCGCCTTTATTTTCTTTGTTTTTCGCGGATTTCGAAAGCCACCTATTGATTGCTTTAATTAATTTGCTTGAGCCAGGTAATTAATTAGGTCCAAACACCCTAAACAAGAATTTCTGTGCCTATAGAGTAGATCGTAATTTGGACTTAGTCAAATTAACTTGTTCTTGCCCGTTAATAGAAGTTATCATTTAGGACGGTTTACTTGCATTGCATATAGGTTAGTTTATTTTCTGTATTTAAATTCTGCGCGGATCACTTGCATGTAGAGTGCTGGCGACAAGGTACGCATCTCTAACCCCTGCATGCATCATCGTTTTTAATCGCGCATTGGCATTTCCGATCTCCTCCCTTGTTTTCACTCACATAAGTTAAAAAGGAAATTGGACACTCGGTAGGCGATTCTTTGAAAATATCTTAACCAAGTGACAACTGCCTAAAACCGGGACTGCTAAAGAAAACTCGACCCTAAAAAAAAAAAAATACAAAGAAAAATCATTGTCTTGGGGAGAGTAACCCCCTCATTGTATTCATTTTTACTTGCTCGCGCACACACTAAGGTTAGTGCCCAAATCCCATAATTCAGCCTAAGTGTTTGTACAACTTTGTAATTATCACCAAACTCTAAAATCAACAAGATAATTGACCGAACCTTCACGGTCTTCACATTGAGTTGAGTTGGTGAACTGGGGGTTTGTCTTGTGTTTGCTTGTTTGTGCTAAAGATCCTTCTGCGCAATTTGCGCCTTCATTCACTTTCACTCTTGCATTGACATTCGTGCTCTCGCATCCTGCCTATTGATTTCGAAGATGTCGGCCCGGAGTATTTCTCGTTCGGACTCCGCGAACTCATTCTACGCTCCGAGCCGTTCACCTTCTATTCGGGGAGACTCACTTCACGAATATTCCTCTTTCCCCACTTCAAAATTCACAACATCCATAAATCCACTATTTGAGATCGGCTTTAATCTCGAATTAATATCTGAGACTCCATCGAATCTGAGCACTAATCGAGTGGCATATACATTTTCAGAGTCAGAAGCCGAATACTTAATGCCACCGAAGGGAAAGGGAGCCATGTCGGAACAAAGCGAGATCAACAGTACCATGTTAGCCTCCATTCAATCAATCCAAGCACAGTTAACAGAGCAGGCTAAGTTCCAAACCACATTGAGAGAGATGATTCTCGAGATAAGACAAGAAAGAGAAGACAGGAGAGGGGGGGATAACAGAAACCCTGGAGGTGGGAATGGAGAAGAACCTCATGTAGAGCCTAAGCCTACACTCAAAGATGCTTATAATCCAGGGGCAGGGCAGACAAATTCGTGGATACAAATCCCTGCGGTTCATGGGCATTTTGAGCTTAAGCCAACTATTTTACCTCTTCTCCCAATATTCCATGGAAATATTAATGAAGAACCTTATATACACCTCCAGCAGTTCGATCGCATTTGTGGAACAGTACACTACCCAAACGTTCCATTAGAGGTAGTGCAGATGACCGCCTTTCCATTCAGCCTGATGGGAAAAGCCTTGTACTGGTTAAATCACTTGGGGAAGGTTGTCACCACTTGGGAAGAGTTGAGATCTGCATTTCTGAACAAGTATTATCCACTTGGACGACTCAACCAAATGCGATCCCTGATTGCTAATTTCTCCCAGATGCCCCAAGAGCCTATTCACGAGGCGTGGGAACGTTTCAAAGATCTGACGGAGAAATGCCCCCATCATGATATTCCAAAGACCAGTCTTGTACAAAATTTCTTTGGGGGTTTAAGCATTGAGAATCAGAAGCTGGTAGATGCCGCTTGTGGGGGAAGCCACTTTAACAAGGACGAGGATGTCCTTTATCAAATTTTTGAGGAGATGGCAGAAAGTTCAGCAGCTCTTTCTTCTTCACGTGCTTTTCAGAAGCACCCTGTCACCGCCCCTGCAGTACCCCACAAGGATGTCAAAATGACGTCAATACAAGAAGTGGATAAGGTGGATAGCACAGACTTGGCTATCATTGGAAACCACCTATCCAAGGTAGACATTATTGAAAAGCGATCCAAGGAGCTCGATAAGCTTCATGTGATCGAGCAGAGGACAAAGAACCTGGATAAGCTGGATGAGATAACAAAGCATTTGGAACTTCTTGTGAGTACAATCAGTGCAGTCCACAATACAAATGCAGCAGTAGACCCCTCTACTAGGGAGCATACTCTTTCCACTCAGCAAAATGGTAGAGGACCATCTACAGTCCAGCATGTCTACTACGTGCAGACACCTGATCAAGCTCAGCAGCATGCACATCAGATAGTTCCGTACCAACAAGAAGTGGCCTACATTCCTGAGCAGCAGTCTCCACCTCCACCTATCATTCAGGAGGTGAATGGTATTTGGTTCGACCGTGAGCGAAACCAGCCCCGTCCGTCAGGGCAAGGCCAGTTGGGTTCACAGCAGGGTCAGAGGCCCACCCACCAGCTTCAAGGAGGCAGACCACAGTACCAGTACCAGCACCAGCAGTTCCAGCCTCAGTATCAGTCTCCACCTCAGTTCCATAACTGGAGACAAGGCCAGCCACAGCAGCAGTCCATGTATTTCCCTCAGCCGAACCAGCAGCAGACTGCATATTATGGACAGTATCCTTCCCCCCCTCCTCCTCATTACCAGAATCCGTATGGGTACCAACAGCCTCCGCACTATCAGTCTCAGCGACAGCCAGTCAATGAGCAACCTGAGGCCCCTTCAGTCAATCCACCACTGGACCAACTTGCATTGATTATGAAGAACATGAATGAACTGACTCAGCGGATCGATGACCTGACTACCACCAAGACACTAATTCCAGCACAGGTCGAAGCCAATCCCAATAATTTCAAACGCAAAGAGCAGGTAGCTAAAAGCCCACCCACCCCCGAGACAGGTATGTCCCTTGATTTTACATGTTTATCTGACACCATTCATCTCAGGAGCGGTAGGAGATTGCAGCTGCCTGCGCAGCAGTTGGGGTTGGGAGATCGGTCCACTGAGAGAGCTTCATCTTCTACATCATCTCCTTCACCAATAGTCGAGAGGCCCAGTATAGCAGCACCCACATCTGGAGTTTCACCGCCTTCACCACCACCTTCACCAGACAGATGCAGATCACCATCAGCAAGGGAGAATATACCAGTCGCAGATTCTTCCTCTTCACCAGTAGCAGCATCCCGTCCTGTTTTAGATTCTGTTTTTCCTTCACCTAGATTGGACAACACTATACAGACTGATTCTAGTTGTCCTCTTGTACATGATGATTCCATTCTGAATAAAGGAAATGAACGTTTGCATGTTTATTCTGATTCTGTGCCATTTCCTTCTGCTCTCAAAGCTAAAAAAATTCAAAAATTAAAAACAGCACTATCTGATCCTGGAGTGGTTGAGATCTTACAGAATATCTTTTTAAAGATGCCACTACTTAAAGCTATGGAATACATGCCTACAGTAAAAAAGGGAATGAAAGAGGCATGTACCCAAAAGCGTCAACCAAGGAAGAACAGACGAAAGGAAACAGAGAAACACATCCTGACCATGGCCACAGTTCATGCCATCAGCAACCTTCCGCCAAAAAAGAAAGATAAGGGAGCACCTCACATCCGTTGCCATATCTTTGATCAAGAATTTGATCGTACTCTTCTCGATAGCGGTTCCTCCATTAATCTCATGCCTTCCTCTCTATTAACTGAATTCCAGTTAGGGCCTCTTAAAACTACCAGAATGATCCTTCAGTTTGCCGATAGATCGATTAAGAGGCCAAGAGGCATTTTAGAGGACGTTATTGTAACGGTGCAGGGAATGAAATTCCCTGTTGATTTCGTTGTAATGGATATGGACACCTCTGCACAGCTACTCCATACCCCGATCATACTAGGTCGACCGTTCCTCCGAACGGCCGAAGCAGCAGTTGATTATGGTACTGGAGAGATCATCTTTCACTCTCGTAGTGACAAGGTGAAAATTGAGACGATCTCTGATCCTAAACCATCACCGCCACCAGCAACAGATAATACAGAGAAAGCAATATCAGAACCAGATGACTGTGATTTTCTTGCTGAATTCAAAGAGACAGACCTTTTCACGGATTTTATAGATACACAGGAGTCTTTTCCCCAAAAGGACTCTCTGGAAAGCACAGTCGACATGAGCTCCCTTGGTGGCCCAATTGAGATAGTTGCCGATGAGCAGTTTGAGCAGAGTTCTGAGGTCCAGATATCTGAGCCATTCATTGAATTTCCTGATTTATGCACAGATGAGAGACATCTTTCTGAGATTATTGCTGAGATATCTGAGCCGTTCGTTGATAATAATATTGAACATCCTGATGAGCCATTCCTCTCTGAGCATAGATCATTCATCGCAGATCTATCAAATATTCTATTTGCTGAGCCGTCGATAGCCAAGGTGGATAGTCTACAGAGCATAGATCACATACCATTTATCAGTACAGCAGCAGAGGTTATCACAGAGACGATTCAGACCCCACCTGAGCTCAAGGTTTTACCATCAACGTTGAAATATGCCTTCCTTGCGGGTCCCCCCCAAATGTTTCCGGTCATCCTCAGCTCGCAGTTGACCGCTGAACAAGAATCTCGCGTGCTAGAGGTTCTTGAGAGAAACCGCAAGGCCATAGGATGGAATATCTCGGATCTCCATGGGATCAATCCAGCGTTGTGCTCGCATCATATCTACCTAGAGGATGATTGTAAACCCTCCCGTGAATGTCAGCGCCGTCTAAATCCAAATCTAAGGGAGGTTGTCATGAAGGAGATCAAGAAATGGTGTGATGCTGGTTTTATATATCCCATTTCAGATTCCAAATGGGTCAGTCCTTTACATGTGGTCCCAAAGAAATCTGGGATTACGATCGTAAAGAATGACCGTGGTGAGGAGATTCCGACCCGGGTACCTACTTCATGGCGTGTCTGCGTAGATTACCGACGCCTAAACTCAGCTACCAAGAAGGATCACTTTCCACTGCCCTTTATTGATCAGATTATTGAGAGGTTGGCAGGGAAAGAGTTCTTTTGCTTCTTGGATGGGTACTCGGGATACAACCAAGTTGCTATCGCTCCTGAGGATCAGGAGAAAACTACTTTCACTTGTCCATTTGGCACTTACGCCTTTAGACGGATGCCCTTTGGATTGTGTAACGCCCCCGCTACATTTCAAAGGTGTATGTTGGCCGTTTTCGCCGACATGGTGGGTAATTTTCTTGAAGTCTTCATGGACGATTTCTCGGTCTACGGGGATAGTTTTGACACATGTCTTGCTCATTTAGACCGAGTTCTTCAACGTTGTTGTGAGGTAAACCTAGTGCTCTCGTGGGAGAAGAGTCACTTTATGGTGACTAATGGGATTGTATTGGGCCATGTCATCTCCAAACATGGTATGGAGGTTGACCCGGCTAAGATTGAGGTGATTTCCAAGTTAGAGCCACCGCAGAATTTGAAGCAGTTGAGGTCATTTTTGGGACACGTAGGATTCTATAGGCGATTCATAAAGGACTTCAGCAAAATCGCCAGACCTTTGACGGAGCTTTTGTGTAAGGAGACTGATTTTATTGTCGATGAGAAAGTTCTCCTTGCATTCAATCAGATGAAAGAAATGGTTACTAGTGCTCCTATCTTACAGCCACCCGATTGGTCTCTTCCCTTTGAGATCATGACGGATGCATCAGATTTCGCAGTTGGAGCAGTCTTAGGACAGAGAAGGGATGGGGTACCATTTGCTATACACTATGCTAGCAAGACTCTGGATGAAGCACAGCGGAATTATACAGTTACAGAGAAGGAGATGTTAGCAGTTGTATTTGGTCTAGAAAAGTTCAGATCTTACCTCATTGGTTCACACGTGATTATATACACGGATCATACTGCCATACGATACTTACAGGCAAAGAAGGATGCTAAACCTCGCCTTATCAGATGGATCCTTCTTCTCCAGGAATTTGATTTAGAGATACGAGATAAACCTGGAGTGAAAAATGTTGTGGCAGATCACCTTTCCCGTATCACAGACACCGAGACTTCTGAGCAGAACATGATTCCTATTTCTGAAACCTTTCCAGATGAGTCCATTTTATCTGTGGACTCGCTTCCATGGTATGCTGATATTGTGAACTATCTTGTCTCCAAGAAAGTTCCACAAATTGGCCGAAGTACAAAGTAGACAGATTTCTGTCAGAGATTCATTATTACCAGTGGGAGGATCCGTACCTATTTCGTGAGGGTGCGGATTGTATCTGGAGAAGGTGCATTCCTCAGGAGGAACACACCAGTGTACTTGAGCACTGTCACAAGCTAGAATCTGGTGGGCATCATTCGGGGAAACGCACGGCAGCAAAAGTTTTACAGAGTGGCCTATGGTGGCCCACATTGTTTAAGGATGCTACAGAGTATGTTCGAGGTTGTATTGATTGTCAGAAAATGGGAGGAACAGTTGGTTCCAAAGATACCATGCCCCTAAGATATATACAGATTTCTGATGTTTTTGATGCTTGGGGCATAGACTTCATGGGCCCATTTCCTGTCAGTCAGGGATTTCAGTACATCCTGCTCGCCGTGGATTATGTTAGTCGATGGGTGGAGGCTATTCCCACCCGAACCGCAGATAGTCGTACGGTGTGTTTCTTTCTTAAGGACCATATTATTGCGCGGTTCGGTATTCCCAAAATATTGATTTCAGATGGGGGAAGCCATTTCATTAATAGAGATGTAAAGAAACTTGTGAAGGAGTACGCTATTGAACACAGAGTTGCGTCTCCTTACCACCCTCAGACTAATGGCTTGGCAGAAATTTCAAATAGGGAGATCAAAACGATATTGCAAAAACTTGTACGTCCAGATAGGAAGAACTGGTCCCAGATGCTTGATTCAGTTCTATGGGCTTATCGGACGGCGTACAAGTCTCCTTTGGGTATGTCTCCCTACAGATTAGTATATGGAAAGCCTTGCCACCTGCCAGTGGAATTAATTCACAAATCTTTATGGGCACTCCGTGTATGCAATCTAGATTATGAGAAAGGAGGAAAGAATAGGAAGTTGGATTTGAATAAATTACTGGAATTCCGAGACTTTGCATATGATAATTCACTTATGTATAAGGAGAAAGTCAAGCGCTGGCATGATAAACACATTCGAAGAAAGACTTTCTCCCCTGATCAGAAAGTTTGGTTATTTGATGCTAAGTTAAAGTTATTCCCAGGAAAATTGAAAAGCAAGTGGTCAGGACCGTTCATCGTGAGAGCTGTGCGTGACAATGGGAGTATTGTCATATCTGGGTTGTCATCTGACGCACAGCCATTTGTTGTGAACGGACAGTTGCTGAAGCCATATCTAGATCATGATACATTCCTGTCCGTTGTGGATTCTATATCTTTGGTATCAGACGATGATCTTTTGATTCCACCTTTTGCGTCCGATACATAAGCTCAACACCTCTTGTATATCCTTTCGTTTCACTCCGTCTTCTCCCGTTTTATCATTCACCCCTTTTCCGTGTGTGTGTGTATATATGCTATACTTAGGATGTGCTTTATCCTAAGTATAGGGGGGTTGAAGGATTTGTGTTGTTCATATTCGTCCTGTTTATCACCCTTGTTATTGTTGCCTATACTTAGGGATACTCTACCCTAAGTATAGGGGGGGTGATGTTGTTCATATCGTGTCTTTGTGAGTCTGTACATTCTCTTCATCGGTTTTCCCCTTTGTACATTCCACTATACTTAGGATTACTTGATCCTAAGTATAGGGGGGGATCACCAACTTCTCTTCATTTTTATCTTTTCTTTGAGTCGTTGTAGCATAGGAGTCTTTTCACCTTTCTTTGCTTAGCACGAGTTATGTCTTCCTTTGTCGCTCTCTGATCACTATGAGGACATAGTTCGAGCTAAGTATAGGGGGGTGTCGTATATATTGTATATATACTTTAGACATAACTCGTACTTTTAAATATATTTATTTGGAGGGTTATGTGTATATTTTATAAAATCACATAAAAAACAAAAAAAAACACAAAAAAAACAACAAAAAACAAAAAACAACAAAAATAATAAAAGAAAACAAAAAAAAAGAAAACAAAAAAAAACAACAAAAAAAACAAAACAAAAACAAAAAAAAAAGAAAACAAAAAAAAACACAAAAAAGAAAAAAAAACACAAAAAAAAAACAACAAACAAACAAAACAAAAAAAAATGGGAAGAGAGAGAGAGAGAGAGAAAAAAACAAAAACAAAAGCAAAAAAAAACATAAAAAAAAACAAAAACAAAAAAAGAAGTCTCTTGTATATACTTGTATATATTACTAACCTTTTCTCCTTTAAAAAAAAACTACAAAACCAAAAATCATAAAAATTTGCATAAAAAAAAAACTTTCTTTCACATCTGCATTTTTCTCCAAAAATCCATTAAAAGTTCAAAATTAGAAAATTGTTTAAAAAAAAATGGTTCTTTTAACATGTGCATCATTCTTTTCCAAAAAAAAAAAAAAAAATAAAACTTTCTGCATTGTTCATAGTCTGCATTTGCATGTGCATTTTTCTGGATAGTATTGATATTTAAACTATGTCTGGAATAAAATTGAAGAATGGAGCTTAGTTGGACCTTAATCCACCTAATTCTAAGAGGAACTTCACCGAGAAATAGGATTTTAGAAGCTTCAGGTCTTTGACTTAATTCTTTGAGTTCCACATGACAATGTGCAGCATTTGACCCTTAGTGTCTAACCTGGTCTCTTCATTCTGGGTACAACTCTGGAATAGCGAATTAATTTGTACTCTCGCACTATGCACTTAGCTCAACTCAGACGGGATGTTGGAAGACTGTGTGAGTTTCTTTTCTGGTAGCGTGGAAATCTAAAGACCGGAGTAACGGGTTGAAATAAAGCTTCGGAAAAGGGATGGACGGCTGGGCACAATTTTTTCTAAGACCCCAAAAAATGTACGGAATAAAAAGATGCTATATCCGTAGGGGCAAAACAAGATCCAAGCAGAACCACCAAAACTCCAAATACAAAGAAGCTACTACCAAATAAAAATCTGACCAAAAAGGTCCAAGCTTCAAGAAAACCTGCAGATCTTGGTGGAGACTCGGCTACACTGGCCAGCTTCACAAGGAGAGGTGACTACACCAAACCACCCTCCAGTTCTTTTCTCATTCTTCTAACTTCTCCCCCAATTCGATTGTGAACACAGCACGACAGACCTTAGAAGGAAATACCTGACTCCCCGAGGACGAGTTATTGGAGAGGAGATTTGCATGGTAGTCCGGCATTCTGGATGGGAAGAGCTAAAATTTTTCACACACATGAGTCGATTATTCAATGTTCATAGGGTATGCTTTGGGAAGAGGATCGATCTAAGATGACTTCTGGGCCAAAACTGTGACAATGATGTGTAAAACTTGAAGGCTGTTGGTTTTAAAATTCTAAGTCTCACAGAAGTTCCGACACACAAATAATCCAAAGGTCTGACAGAGCTCCAAACTACAATTTTATGAAGATAAGTCTAATACTCAATATTGTCCTACTTTCTTTATTTTCCCTTTCTTTTTCTTCTTCACTTATTCTTTCAAATAAGTGTTTGCTAAGGGACTAGCAAAGGTAAAGCATAGGGGGATGATGAATCTGCGATTCGTCATCTTTATTCATTTATTTTAGCTTAAAATCCCTTATAAAACACCTGCATATAACGCTAACTCCATATTCTTACTAACTTGCATTTGTGTGTAAATATTGTACATTTCTTACTAAATTTTAACCTAAAATAAATAAATAAAGAAAGAAAGGAAAAATAAAGAAAAGAAAATAAAAAAAGGAAGACTGTATACAGGCTGACCCGAACCCCGAGAGAAGGTCAAGACTTGACCTGATCGACCAGGAATAAAGTAGGGGGAGATAGGGTCCTCAACCAGAAAATCCAAAAAAATGTATTTCTCACTTATTTTTGTGTATATCTGTATAAAACTAACACTAATTTATTTGTACCTTAATTGACCCCAAATCAAATAACATTCAAAACCAAAGTTCTAAATAAAAATGCGGCCTAATTAATAAAACTGATTGCACAATTAAATCATGAACGGAATAAAAGTAGCCACACTTGGAAAAAGCCACTAAGCACTAATTGAAAGATCAATTCCTGCTCCATATGATATTAAATTAAACCAATTTCACTTCCATTGAGTTCTAAATCAAATTATCTTCAAAATGGCTGTGATTTTATAATTTTTGGAGTTATGGTTGAAAAGTCGGTTTTCTGGGGTGGTTCGTGCAATTTTCCCTTGTATTTTGTGTATATTGTATTTGTGTATATATTTGTAAATATTTTTTACTAATTACTTAAAACAAAAATAAAAATAAAAATAAAAAAAATTTAATTAATAAAATTCGTAAAACAAAAAAAAAGGCCAATTTCCCCATTTATCCTTGTATTTAATGTCATATATGTATATAGTATATGTATATAGTTGCAATTTTTAACCAACCATCATAAAAAAATAAAAAAATAACATTTTCAAATTCCAATAAATAAAGTGACGAAAATTCAAAAAAATTAGATAATTTTGTAAATAATTTTATCCTTCTATTTTATCTCTCATGATTATCTCTCCCACCAAAAAAATTCAAAAATCTCTCTTATCTTCTTCAAAATTCAAAATTCATCTCTTTTCTATTTATATGGCTCCATCTCCCTCATTCCAACCTGATCAATCTTTAGAGAGAGGAGCCCGATCTCCGAGAGAAATTTCGTCGAGGAAGCCTAGCCTCCAAGCCGTCCGGTGACAGCGAGTCGGCCTTGTCGAGGCGATCACGGTCCATTTTCCGCTCCTAAGGTGAGATCCAAATTTTTCTTCGCATTTTTATCGTAGTTTAATCGTTTTCTATTTTTCGCATTTTTCCCATTGTCATTTTTCTTTCTAGATCTAAAAAAAAATTCACCACGATTTTGATCCGCCACCGATTCCGAATTTTCATCTCATCCTCGCAATCTCTCCGTCTTCGTTTTCTATCTCCCACGATCTCTCAACTCCGACCACGCACGGTGGTCGGAGAGCCGGATTCGAATCCCTCACCGTTCGCTGAATCCCCATGCACTTCTCGAATTTGTAGATAAATAAAATTTTTGTCTAACATTTGTTTTGCAGGAACAAAAAAAAATAAAAAAAATTCATTTCCCTTTTCTTATTTTCGGATTTATAAAAAAAAATTAAAAAAAATGTTCTTTATTCATTTCTTGTTTACATACAAAAAATAAAAAAAAATTAAAAAAATTAAAAAAAAACGTAGCAGGCAGCGGGCCGTCACCCCCGCCGCCCTTCCTCTGTTGCAGGTCCCGCGCCACCCGCCGAACGCCAACCCAGCAGCCTCTGTCGAAGCCACCGCCGCCCATCAGACAGCCACCAGGCGGCGCGCCACCGCCGCCCAACGGCCTCCTCCCCTGCTGCTTGACCCCAGCACCGCCGCGCCTCCGACCGACGCGCGCGCGCGCCCGTCCACCTCGCGCCTCCCCGCAAGTCGGCCGGCGCCGCCCTCCAGCGGCTTGCGAACGCCGCGCCTCCAGCCTCGAAGACCGTCCTCTGCTCCCGCAGCGCCATCGCAGGCCGCGCTCCGCGTGGGCGCTGCAAACGCCACTAGAACGCCACCACCTCATAGGAGATCCCGGGTGACCCGCGACCTCCCTTGAGCGGCGGTGGTTGCCCAAACCGCCATAGCCGCAGCACCGTCATCGACCCGCTGTGCGCCAACCGCCCGCCCCCGCACGAGCCAACCGATCTCCCCGCTCCCGTGTAGCCGGCCCTGCGTGGGGAGGAAGAAGAGGGCGGCGCCCCTTGTGGCTCCCTCTGTGCACGAGAAGAAAAGAACAAGCCCTAGGGCAATTTTTTATTATTTGGTGAATTTGCAGACCAGCCCCGGGCTATTTCAGAAATTACAAAAAGCCCCCTAGCAGTCCAAGACTTACCAAATTGGTAGAATTGCATCAAAGACTCCAGAAGTTCATGAAATTACAAATGAGTCCCTGTCAACCTCAAGCACGTGACATGCACATGATCTATTGGTAAAATTGCGCTTTCATTTCTCTGTTTACTTCTATTATTTATTGGAGACAAAAACTTTGAATCTCTACATTTCAGTCCAAAACATTCACAGTATTTACATTTTAGCCCCTGAACTGCAGCATATTGAATTTGCATTGTCTTTTCATTGAAATAAATATCAGTTGTGATCCAAAAATTTTGAAAAAAATTGTGGCATGCTTCTGATGTGATAGTCTTCTAAGCATAAATTTTTCATTACATTTTGTCTTCATTTGGTATTATTAAAAAATCAAAAACATGTCATTTTTCATTGTTTGAAGTTCAAAAATTCATAAAAATTTGAAAATACCTCTAAAAATTCCAAAAAAATTAGAATAGTTGTATTTCATTGTCCTCTAATTTCTGGCCAAATTTCACGCATTAATTATTTATAAAACCCAAAAAAATTGAAAAATATCAAAAATCTTCTAAAAGTCATAAAAAATTCTACAAAAATCCAAAAATTGTGATTTCAGTTCCTGTTTGTAGATATTTGTTTCTAGTTTGTCTTAAAATAATTGCCAGGAGTTTTGGGTACTTAAAAGTATTTTAAATTGTAAATTACTCCAGGCTGTCCACATTTTCTTATTTTCTCACTGTTTAATTTTTAAAAAATACAAAAAAAAACATCCGAAAAATCTACAAAAATTCTCAAAAACATTTTAAAACTTTTAAAACACAAAAACATTTTCCTTGGATATTTTCTGAGTTTCTTTGATTAATTGAAAAATTGGAAAAAGAGTTGGTGTGCATATTTTCTGAGTTTAATCACATTGTTCGCATTATTTTTGAAAATAAAAAAAAATTTGCAAAAGCAAAATCCCTAAAAATTTGAAAATCAGAAAATATAAAAAAATTAGAAATAAAAAAAAATAAAAAAATAAAAAGATAAAAAAATCACAAAAACCAAGGATAGTTGTCCTTTGAGATTCTTGTTTTCTCTTGATTGATTTTCGATTAATTGAATAACCCTCGGGAATTGTAGCCTCCCTGAGTTCGACCCTGTCCGCTATACAGGTTAATAAGTAGCAAAAATCATAAAAAAAAATATTTTTTTGTTGACGCGGGATTTTGGGGATAAACAACGACCCTATTTTTACAATTAATCACCAATCTCTGAAAATTCCCGTTCAACACCTCCCCAGAGCTCTCGAGCTCCGACACGTTTTCAATCTATCCCGACCACCTCGTTGTCTCCATTATTTTTCTCTATGCATTCTCCATATTCGTCCATCCAACCCATCTGATCCTTTGTAGATCAGCAAGGGTCCTCCACCACCTCTCACTGGACCCTATCTGCCCACCTCATTCTTCGTGCATCTCAGCTTCACTTCTGTTCAAAGCAAGTTGTTTTGATCCTTATGTCTTCCCTGGGTAGGTCCCGAGCGTAAAGGAGCCCTTCTGGGCTTGGATCGACTTGTAGGGAGCTTCCAAAGTGCCCTTGCTGACCTCAAGCTCGTCGAGCCTCTCCTTGAGGTCCCAAACCATTTTGTGGCATCATTAGATGCAGATGACCTCCCCGGAGGTGTAGAGACAAATGCCATTGAAGAAGACCGTTGGATGGAGGAGAGATCATCGAACGAAGGCATGGAAGCACGTTGTTCTTCTTGGTTTTTCTGAGAGAGCAAAAATCATGTTATTTGGGGAGGCGCCATAGATCAATCACCCGCCGTTGGATCTTGCCAACCTCAGCTGCCAGATCGTCCCACACGATCTAATAGTGTCCACGGTCGAAGTGTCATCGGGCGTGGAGAACGAGACACATATTTAAGTGAACAATTAGAGTCGTCCATATCCATGTAGTATTGGGTAAATTACATACTTCACCCCAATCCTTTTTGTATTTATTTATTAATCTTGCAAAAAATACGTCGTGTAAATATAATGGACATTTTTCATACAAGGCACCTGTACTTATTGTTAATTGCATATGGTCCCAGTCCACATCACCTCACGTGTTGTCCCACGTGGGGTGGAAAAGTTGCAAGGGTACCATGGAGGGTTTTTGTATTTGTATTTAGTCCAATACATTTTAATATATGTTGTTAAATTTCTGGAAAAATTGCATGTATACCCTGATGCTTATTTTGTTTGCAAATATGTCCTTCCTAGTTCATGTATTTTTGGTAGTTGGTTTTCATCTATTAAAAATAGCACCCATGCTTCAAAAATTATGCAAAAAGATGGTTAGATGCCTCCTAACATTTAATTTCACGCCCCATTTTTCTTTTGGCAATTTTACATTTTAACTATTTATTAAAACTAAAATGAGTATATTTTCGTTCCTATTTGAATTAGAAAATACCAAAAAATTGAAAAACATTTCAAAACTTCCCCAAAAAATATATGTTGCCTATTTTAGTATTTATTAACTCCAAACCAAAAATCCCTAAAAATAGGAAAAAAATAGATTAAAAATCAAAAGGAATCAAAATCCTTTATAAAAATGTGAAAATCGATAAAAATTCAAAAAAATATAATTTTCTGTTTCTAAATTTTACTTGTATTATTATCTTTCCGTTAAAAGTGATTTAAGGAATTTTAGATTATTTTTCTTTTTTGAATCTTCATTTCAATTCAGCATATTATTTAATCCCTGTTTTGGGATAATTTTGACTTTAAAAATACATAAAAATTAGAGAAAAATCCATAAAAATAAAAAAACATAAAAAATATATGTAACCCAAAGCAATTTATTGTTTGTATTTTATTTATTCTTGCTAATATTTGTAATTATATTACTCGTATATGGTATATAAAGCCTTATATAGTCTATTATATATTAAAAAGGAAATGTAAAAATCAGAAAATTAAAACCTATATATAATATAAAAATTAAAATCCATAAAATTATAAAACTAAAAACTCACAATAACAATTAAATGGGATAAAGGACATGCTTGTACATACTACACATTTATTAACACTAATTTTAGGCTACCTGTTTTGCTCTCTATGGTTTGACCTATGCGTGCTTGCTTGCTATACATGTTGTATTGTAGAGAATAATAAATTCTAACTCATATTTTTGCTTTTCATTGTCATTATTATATCGTGGGTTAATTGTTGATTAATCACGATCTCTTGAGCGACCAATGCACCGACTGTAGTTTCGCCTTGTGAAACCGTACGACCCTTGATATTATGTGGTTATCACTCATCAAATGGCATCTCAACTTTGCATATTCCTTGCAAATTTGTGCCATCTCATAATCATCCTTTTGAATGTTTATGCTTTTTCTTGCTTCCTCCCTTTGAGAGCACAGGGAAAGAGTATTATTGAAGGAGATGGAAGAAACATGTCGAAATAAAAATCATGCAACTCACTACTTTTATTCAAATAAGAAAAATATCCATAGACATGACTCTAAATTGGATTCTATACAGGACTATCACAGTGCTCATAAGTAATATACGAGGACTCTATTGGTGTTGCACTTGGTCCTTGAGGTTTGAGTACCTCATCTTTGGCTGACTCACGTCTTGACGAATGCATGCTCCTCCTTTTTGAATGTAAATGTTTCTCCTCCTCCTCCAAGTCTTTCTTAGGTAGATGCTCAGAATTCTCCTCCTCCCACTCCTTATCCCAGTCAGGTATTTACATGGTCCTTCCTCTCCTAAGAGAGATATGATGAGGATCATCATGCAAAAAGATCCCATGTCGATAACGAATATTCTAGCTTATATACCTAATCTCGTGGTCTCTATTGTGGTGGTTGGTTCAGGTTGTTGAGGTTAACCTAAACTTGGGCAGGAAGCAAGGTCTTCAGTGTAGAGTGCTCATCCTGTTAACACAACACACGATTGATGTCAACTCTCACGAATGCATCTTGTTGGTAATCCTTTAGAGTTGATCAAAAATACGTTGGAGACCAGGGGTTCTCGCACTGGATGATCCATCTTCTTGTCTATATTATGGTTTTATTCTAGTTTTAAGATGTACACATACTACAAATAATATTTACAAAATTATAAAAATGTAAAATTATAAAAATAATAAAGAATAAATAAATTAAATATTTTATTTAGGTATATAGTACAATAGAGGTCCAAAACCTATCTTTTACATATTAACTCCAAAAAATAATCAACCACCTTCATTAAATAGCTTATTAAAAGTTATATACAACTAAAGGTGATTTTGGTACATTTTGAGTTTTTATTTAGGAGATATGGGTTTGCGAAGTTTGGCTTTTGGCTTTTTATTTTGTGTATAGAATGTACACTATATATTCTTTTTGTGCAAACTAAATTTTGTATTTTTCTATATATTATTATCTACAACTTTTATGTACGAAGTTTCTTTGTTTGAGTTATAAATGATAAAGAATAAAATAATCCCCAAAAATTCTTTATCGACGAATAAAACAATATGGTTTTTAGGTGGTTTTTGGCCCTTATCTCCCTTACTTTATTCCTTATCGACCAACTCAATTCTTGACTTAGTCTCGGGGTTTAGGGTCATAAAATACCTTTGACAAATTTTTCGTTTTCTTTTCTTTTCTTTATTATATAAAATAGGCATTAAAACATTATTTTATATACAATAATTGGAACAATTAATGAATGTTAATATGTACAAAATAATGATATTTTCATGCATTAACTAGGGTTTTAAGGCCAAAATGATCGAATAAAGGTGATGAAATGGAGATTCATTACCCCCTATACTTGCCTTTGCTAGTCCCTGGCAAATAGTTATGTAATAAGCGCAGAAAAATAAAAATAAAGAAAAGAAAAAGAAATAAAGTGGATTAAATTTAATTCTCAAACCTGTCTTCACAAAATCAAAGTTTGAAGCTCAAGTTGGACCTTTGAAATTTTAGTATCGTCGGAACCTTATTGGGAATCAGATTTAAAACAAAACATCCTTTGAGAATCCCAAAACTCCGGTCAAGTCTCCTCAATAGCCATGTCAGAATAGTTCAACTCATACGCAATCTCTTATGACTATGAATCTCACTTATATCAGTGTATGCGATAGTGGTTCCCCTCAACTGAAATGACAAAGAGACTGACTTCCCCAGTATGACAACCCAATGATTCCCCATTCCGACAACTCTTTCCTCGAGGAGAGGGGTATTCCTTTCTAAGTTCAAGTAACAACTAGCTCAAGAGGAGGGCGTGAAGAGAAGAATGGACGATAAATAGTGTAGCTACCTATCCTAGGATTCATGACCAGTGTAGTCAAGTCATCCAGCTGTTTATGATATGATTTTGAAGCTCAATCTTGCTTATTGACTATACAAATATGTACACTCTGGTATACATTTTATTTTCAATCAGGCATGTCCATTTTTTTGGAGTTTTTGCTCTTTTTATTGAAATACTATATACAACAACATTTACATAAAGAGTTTTTCCTCTTGAGCCAGTAGACTATCCCTCTTTTGAAGCATTATTGCAACCCACACTCTCCTACCTTTGGATATCTCTGCTACTGGATGGGTTGGGGTGCACTTCCCTCCCTAGATGAGGACAAATGTTTCAATGTGTACGTCTCATACCGACAAATCCAATCCCCTCACCACTCCAACTGAGTTGAGTCGAGTGAAAGGTGCAGGTGTCCAAGTTAGGTCATTATCAACAAGAGCAGTGCGTGTGCTCCGAAATACCATACTTAGGCAGTCAAGAATACATTGAACCAAGTCTCATGATTCTCAAAGAATTAAGTCAACTAGACATGAAGTACCTCAATTCCAGTTCCTATAAGGTTCTTGTGATTAGATAGATTTAAAGTCCAACAAAGCTCCAATCTTCGGGTTTTACTTAGACTTGTTCAATCATCAAACTCAATCCAAAAAATGCAACTGCTATGCAAATGCTATGTACAATACATATAATATTTTTATTATGCAATTTTTAAAGTTTTGAACTTTTTATGGATTTTTGAAAAAGGTTTTGCAAATTTTATGCAATTTTTAAAAAGATTTTACAAATATTTTTGGGATTTTTCAAAACAAAAGATTTTTGGAATAAACCTAGGTACAAATATTTATATGGGGATGCATCTTGTTATTTACAAGAGTTAGAGTTTCTAAGAAATTACAAGGGGTATGTGATTATACATTAATAACGAATTTTAGTGTGATGTGTATTCCTCAAACTTATTTGAAAATTATTTTACGGACAATTTTTAAAAAATATAGTTCAAAATAATTTTTACAAATAATTGTCACAAACATTTACTAACATTTGAAAATCATTTTGCAAAGGTTTTTCAAACAATATATATATATAGATTTTCAAATATTTTTGCTACCATTTAAAGAAATTCTACAAGCAAAATATTTTTACAACGGTTGAAAACATTTTGCAAAATAGTTTTCAATCGGTTTTCAAACAGATTTCAAACTATTTTTTAAACATTTTACAAAGCATTTTTACCTGATTTATTAATCAGTGTATACGAAAAGAATTTAAGGAATAATAAATATTTATTATTAATTAATTGAATTGTATATATTTTGTATATAAATAGTGATTTAGCCATACTTATTAAAAATACAAAAGTATGAGATATGGCTAAAGTATATACAGAGTATATACGACCCACCTATACTTAGTTTGAGCTATGCCCTCATAGATTATATTGAAAAAGAGAAGACATAACTCGTACTGAGTATAGAAAAGTCTAAAGAATAAACGAATAAAGAATTAATGAAAGAACGAGAGATGAAATGAACGAGAAGTCGACCATCCCCCTATATTTATGATCAATTAATCCTAAGTATAACAGACTCTACACAAGGCAGGGAGGGTCGAGGATGGGAATGAAGAACTCAAACTGTGTCCCCCTATACTTAGGGTAAGATATCTCTAAGTATAGACAAGAAGAAGAGACAATGGAGGAAATCAAAGAATGAAAGAACCTGGGGTAAGAACCCCATATACTTAAGACAAAGTACGTTCTAAGTATAGAAGACTGACAAAAAGGGGCAATGCACTTTTTTGGGTAGATAAAGAAAACTGAAAAACAAAAAAAAAAGAAAAGAAGAAAAGAAGAAAATATGAAAACTTGAAGAGTTTTTGAGTGTCATTATTTGAATCTTGCGATGCTGCTAATGTTGTGGATGCTCCTTCAATGTAGATTACTTTGATAGAGTCGACAACAGCCAGAAAAGTATCAAGCTTGTGGTAAGGCTTCAATAACTGACTGTTGACGACAAACGATTGCGCATAAGGAGACAATTCTAATATCACAATGCTTCTGTTGCCACACACTTCTTGTACTCTGAATGCCCTGCCCATTTACTCTTTAATTTGCCTGGGAAGATCTTCAACTTTGCATCAAATACCCACACTTTATGTCCAATCTCGAAGGTCTTTCGTCTGTTGTGCTGGTCATGTTAGCGTTTAACCTTCTCCTTGTACATCAATGTGTTATCATATGCATAGGCTTGGAATTCCAGAAGCTTTGCAAATATTGACTGCCCACAATGATTTATAACCAACTCAACTAGTAGATGGCATGGTTTTCCATATACAAGATGGTAGGGCGACATGCCCAAAGGAGACTTGTAAGCGATTTTGTACGCCCAAAGGACTGAGTCCAAGAGTTGGGCCTAATTTTTCCTATCCGGCTTTACAAGCTTCTGGAGGATCATCTTGATTTCTCTGTTCGATAATTCAGCCATGCCGTTGATCTGAGGATGGTAAGGAGTTGCGACTCGGTGCTCGATGCTGTATTCCTTCGTTAATTTCTTGACCTCTTTGTTAATGAAGTGACTACCCCCATCTGATATCAGTATCTTCGTGATCACAAACCGTGAGATTATGTTCTCTTTTAGAGACAAACTGTATGGCTGTCTGCGGCTCGAGCAGGGATAGCTTCAACCCAGCGACTCACATAATCAATGGCAAGAAGGATATGCATGTATCCCTGACTGTTAGGGAAGGGTCCCATGAAGTCAATGCCCCAAGCATCAAATACATTTGATATCTGAATGAACATTAGGCATATGAAATCTTTAGATGTAAGGGTTCCTTTCAGTTTCTGGCAGTCAGTTCATGCTTGACATATGCGGCGACACCCTTAAATAGTGTAGGCCACCAAAGACTGCACTGCAATACTTTCAATGCCATTCTATCTCCAGAGTGTTTCCCACTAGATTCGAGCAAATGACAATGCTCGAGGACACTATGATGCTCCTCTTGATGGATACACCTGTGCCATGCAGTCCGCTCCTTCCCTGAATAAGAGAGGATCTTCCCATTGGTAGAAATGGATAGTGGACAAGAATTTGTCCTTCTGGATCTTCGTCTAATCTTGTGGGACTACACCGAGATGAGGTACTTTACAATATCGGCATACCAAGGGAGTGAATCCACGACCATAATCTAGTCGTCAGGAAATATGTCTGTAATGGGTGTGCCGCTCAGTGGAGGATCTTGTTGCTCTATTCTAGAGAGGCAATCTGCTACCACATTCTGAACCCCATGCTTGTCCTTGATCTCAAAATCAAACTCCTAGAGGAGAAGGATCCATCTGATTAGTCTAGGCTTGGCATCCTTCTTCTGCTGTAAATATCTGATAGTAGAGTGGTCAGTATAGATAGTGACTTTTGATCCAAGCAGATAGGATCTGAACTTGTCAAGGGCGAATACCACAACCAATAATTCTTTCTCTTTCACAATGCAATTTCTTTGAGCTTCATCTAGTGTTTTGTTGGCATAGTTTATGGCAGAGGGTGCTTTGTCTTTCCTCTGTCCTAGAACATCCCCAACTACAAAGTCTATCGCATCGGTCATGATCTCAAAAGCAAGAGACCAATCTGGCGGCTGTAGGATTGGAGCTTGAGTGATGAGCTCCTTCAGCTGATTAAATGAAGAGAGAAATTGCTAATCAACATTGAACTCTGCCTCCTTGCATAACAATTCTGTAAGAGGTCAGGTGATGCGTCTGAAGTCACAAATGAATCTCTTGTAGATTTCCACATGAAATAGAAATGACCTCACGTTTTTGACTGTTTGAGGTAGCTCTAAATTGGCAATCACATCCACCTTTGACAGGTCGACTTCCATGTCATGCTTGGAAATGACGTGTCCCAGCACAATCCCTTTTGTGACCATGAAGTGGCTCTTTTCCCAAGATAACACTAGATTGACTTCACAACATTTCTGAAGTACTCTGTCCAAATCCTCAAGACATGAATCGAAACTCTTTCTGTAGATGGAGAAATCATCCATAAACACCTCGAGAAAACTGCCTACCATCTCGATAAAAAACTACAAGCATGCATCTCTGGAATGTTGCAGGTGCATTACACAGTCCAAAGGGCATTCTCCGAAAAGCATAGGTGCCAAATGGGCAAGTGAAGGTAGTCTTCTCTTGATCCTTAGGGGTGATGGCAACTTGGTTATACCCAGAGTACCCATCCAAAAATTGAAAGAACTCCTTGCCGACTAGTCTTTCCAATACTTGGTCAATGAACGACAAGGGGAAGTGGTCCTTCTTGGTTGCTGCATTAAGACGTCAGTTATCAACGTATACGTGCTAGGATGTCAGTACGTGAGCAAAAATCTCCTCTCCTCTGTCATTTGTAATCATAGTGAGTCCTGATTTCTTCAGAACTACATGAAGTGGGCTCACATATTTCGACTCAGAGATGGGATAAATGAAGCCTGCATCACACCATTTCGTGATCTCTTTCATGACGACGTCCCGCAGATTTGGGTTCAGTCTTCTTGAAATTCTCATATTGGCTTGGCATTATCTTCTAAATAAATGTGGCGTGATCACATAGCAGGATTTATTCCGCAGAGGTCTGAGACATGCCAACCAAGCGCCTTGCAGTTCTTTTTGTTAGAACCTCGAGAAGTCGAGATTCTTGATCTACGGTCAGCCTACTATTGATGATGATCGGATACATGTTTTCTGCACCTGCAAGAAAAGCATACTTAAGACCCGCCGTAAGTGGCTTTTATTCAGGTTCTAATCTGGCCTTCTTCTTGATGACTTTAGAAATTGTGTTGATTGGAGGATGATTTTCCAAAACTTTAGAGGTAGTGCTTCTCACTTAGTGACTTGTTTCTCAACTAACAATGTGCCGAACAGATCTGCAATGAATTCCTCATGTTCGGGTTGGAGTGAATCATCTGAGTCCAAGAGATGCATCAACGAATTAGATTTTGTCTCTCAAGTGCCATCGGAGCTTGTGTCGACTGTGCTTTCCTGGTCCTCCTCAAGAGAGAGGATTTCTAGGGTCCAAGTGTCATTCGAAGAGTGGTTTGTATCTCTTATCTCTTCAATAAAATCACAGTCTGCTTCAGGCAGTATTGCATGAATTTCATCAGATACGACCTTAGGCTCACTGACCTGTAGTTAACTACAGCCTCTGCAGTACACAAGAATGATTGTCCAATGATAATAGGGGTCTGGAGTAAGGGTGCAGAGGAGTCCATATCAAGGCCCACAAAATCAATGGGAAATTGCATATCATGCACCTTTACCACAACATCTTCCAACAAACCTCAGGGTCGTTTGATGGATGTTCCGCAAACTGAAGGATCATGCGTGTTTGCTTCAATGAACCCAACCTGAATTCTTGTAATAACTATGAGGGAAAGTGGTTGATGGAAGAGCCACTTTCAAGAAGAGTCCGCTCAAAGTCTAGGTCGAATATCTCACATCTGATCAAAGGTTCTCCTTTTTCTAGCTTCTTCTGTCGGAGATTACTGATGGCTGTGACTGTCGCCAAGATGAGGACATGCTTCTCTACTTGCTTGCGTCTATTGTTATGAGTTGGTTGACACTTGTTTATACATGCCTCCTTCAAACCTTTCTTCACAACAGACATGTATTCCATGGCTTTCATCAATGGAATCTCAACAGTTAAATTACTAATAATATCCATAATTCTAGGATCAGATAATGCACTTTTTCTTTTTGCAGTTTTTTGGATTTTTCTAATGCATCAGGAAAATGAATATTTGCATTGCTGAAATCAAAAGTAGTGTTCTTTTTTACAACAAAATTCTTGTCCACAAAATTATGTACATCCGGATCACAAAAAGGTGTACATGTTGGAGGTGAAGATTCCTCTATTGGCGGACAAGAAAAAGGTATTGTCTCCGCTCCGTCGGCTGGCATTGGACCGGCTGCTGCTACTGGATCCTCTGAAACTTGCGTGGCTTCACGTCGATTGCGAATATCTTTTTGGCCTTTTTTATTTTTTTGATTCTTTTATTGTTTTCGTTGGCGGAGATAGAGATGGATGGTAGCTGGCATGGTTCCTCCTTCTTCTTTTTCCTCACCCAAACCTGTAGCTGGGGCAACTGATGCAGAAGATGAAGATTAACCTATCAAAGCTTTATTCTTCCCTTGGCTTGCGACAGATGGAGGCAAAGTCCTACCGCTCATGAGAGTGACAACACTAGATAAAACAAAATCATGATTATCTGACTCGACAGACATAGATGGGACATCACAATCTACCTGCTCTTTCCTTTTAAATTTATTGGGATTTTCTTAGACCTGCTTCGGAATAGGAGTTTTAGTAGCGGCCAGGTCGTTGAGCTTCTTAGTCATCTCTTCTAGACCCTTCACAAGTTGGGCTAAGCAATCCAGGGTAGGGTTTATTGAAGTCGCCTCAGAAGTTTCAGCGTGCAGTCGGTTGGGGGTTGAGACTGTTGATGGTGCTGTGGATGAGGAGGAAGCTGATATTGTTGATATGGAGGAGGAGGATACTGCTGTTGTCTAGCCGCGTACTGATGGTATAGCTGCTGATGGAGGTACTGCGACTGGGGGTACTGCTGTGTCTGTCTCTAGTTGCCTTGGTACTGAAGAGACGGGTGATTCTGTATTGAGGCTGAGGTTGGAAGAACAGAGGGAAATGACCACCCTGAGGTTGGTGGTAAGGCTGACTGGCTGTTAGCTACCCCTGGTGTTGTCCCATAGGATGGGTCAGCTGTGCATCGTTGCTCCATACACCATTCACTTCCTAAATCAATAGTGGTGGTGAGAATGTTGAATCAAAGGATTGGAGGAAGTCTAGTTGATAAACCACCATCTGCTGTTGTGGCAGGCCCTGCTCGGGTGCCCGCATGTAGTGTACATGCTATATGGCTGGCTGCTGACTCGGCTGAGGTTGATGTGGCGGTGATGGTTCGTCCTTCTTCTCAGCAGGAGTCACTAACAATGGTATCGCCGACTGAACAGAACTGATGGTGCTCACCAACAGCTCCATTTGCTTGGTGATATGGTCCAACTTATCCAGGTTTTGTGTCATTTGTTTGATCACAACGAGCTTTTCAAGATCCTGTGACCGCTTCTCGATAAACTCAACCTTTGAAAGATGGCCCCTGATGATACTAAGGTTGGAGCTCTCATCTTTCTCTGCCTCACAGGTTGCTGCCATATGAATCGGCTTTTGGAGGAGCTGAGGTTGTCTTTGATAGGCACGCGATGAAGAGAGAGCGGCCTCTCCTTTGGCTATTTCTTCCAAAATCTGCCATACTAAATCTTCATCCTTGTTGAAATGAGATCCTCCACATGCAACATCTGCTAACGTTTTACTTTCTACATTCAAGCCCCTAAAAAATGCTGGACCAAGCTGGTCTTCGGTATGTCATGGTGGGGGCACTTCTCCTGCATGCCCGTAAATCGCTCACAGGCTTCATGGATAGACTCGTGAGTGGCCTGTGAGAAGTTGCTGATCTTGGCACGCATCTGGTTGAGCCGACCGAGAAGGTAGAACTTGTGAATTAACACATATTTAAGTTCTTCTCAGGTTGTCACAACCTTCCCCAAATGATTGACCCAGTATAGGGCCTTGTCTTGTAGGCTGGAGAGGAACACCATCATCTTCACCACATCTAAGGGAATGTTGGGGTAGTGGGTAGTTCAGCCGATGTACGAGAACTGATACGGGTGAATATAAGACTCCTCATTGGTATTCCCATGGAACGATGGTGGAGGAGCAAGGAACTGTGGCTTGAGCTTGAAATGAGCATGTACTGGTGGAATGAGGATTCACTCGGTCACCTGGTTATCTCCAGGATTGTATGTCTCCTTTAGTGTAGGTTTCTGCCTCTCACATTCCGGTTCTTCTTCATCAGGGTCCTCACAGGGTCTGTCTCTGCCTCCTCCTCCTACTGGTCTATTCCGTAAATCATTCAGCATGTCTTGAAATGCGGTCTGAACTAGAGCCTGCTATGTCAGTTGTTGTTGTGTGGCTTGTATGGAAGACAGAACCATACCCAACTCCATCTGTGGATGCTGCTGCCCTTTTCCTTTCCCTTGAGTGCCATCTCTGGGTCTGAATCAGAGGAGATGAATTCTGTTTTGGGATCCAAGAATCGGGCTGACTTCTATCTGAAATATGAAAGAATACCAATCAGACCAATTAAAATTGAATATCAACTGCCAAGATGAATATGAGATTAGGGTTAATCCCAGGTTGTTGTGAATGGAGAAAAAAGATGTAGACTGAAATCGACTCCCATTCACAATGGCAGATGTGGCACACAAGTGATCATGATTTATTAGGTGATCAAGGGGGAGGAAAGAAGACGATGAGTCTGGAGATCAACCCGCAAGATCCGAACCTGGTTCTTAGGAATCGTCTCGAATTATTGATAATGTCGAGTGTATGTAATCGATGTGGGAGTCGAGAGAATCCTGACTAAACCATCCATGGATCGTCATCGTGAAGGATGATGATATCGACACAAGAGGAAATATACGGTGGTCAACGAGGAATAAAAAGGAGTGTGAAATAGTAGAAAGGCTTGAACTGAGATGAGGGGTCAAAAGGAATATACATATGACAAAATTTGCGCAAATACACGGGACTTGATCTTTGAAACTCAATTTGGATCCATACAAACACAATACAAAATTGGGATCACCAACTCACACCATGTGAAGCCGTGAAGGATCAGCTATTTATTATCTTTTTTTAGAGTTGTTATTTCAGGCATATCTTTTAACAAGACCTTAGCATGCTAACCCTATAGGAGAGAGTTTTGCCAGAAAACTATCTTGTACTTGTCCCTCCTTTGTAACATGTATTCTACACTTTCTGAGGTCATTGTAACCCTTCATGGATCTCTACTCAGCCAAAGAAATAGAGGGAGGAATCTGATAGGAGAAACCACTACTTTAGACCTCTCTCGCAACGGAATCACCCGTGAGCGTGCAAGGACCTACTAGGACACAAATCAATGAGACAGAAACACCTGTGAGGGCATGGACAAAGCTCAGTACTTCAGACCACATTGATGTTCCATACAAGGCAGGAACACCATCGCTGACGAGGCCCTACTCGATCACGTACGATATAAGCGCCATTACTTCGGAAATCCAAGTGATACACAAGATAGTTACAGACTAGTTTTGGGGTCATGCCTCACTCATGGCAAGGGTTTTGGTTCCCTTCTAAAGTAGCTGAAAATAATGAGGGCTTTATGAATCCAAAGTAATGATAGTCCATTACATATTTTAGTTAAGGTAAAAGTTTATTTAGAAGTCCCCTTTGTTTTAATTTTTTGGGTTTTCACTTTTTTGGGTATTTTGCATACAAGCACCATACTATTTTGTAGATTTTCATTTAAGTCCTAGGTGCTCAAAATTAGAGGGAGATAGCAAAAAAGCCGTGAAAGTTGATTCTATGATGGAAATCTCATCATTGAATCTAATGATGCATGTTGAGTTAGAGGATTTACAATGCTTCCCAGCTCTCTCCATGTGGTATGCAAAATAGAATTTTTAAACCTATCTACATGGCGGTTTGCAATCAACAAAATCTCCCTAAATAATAGCTGCTAATAATCGTGAAGAACCATATGTTAATTATTCAGAAATGAGACCAAAAGTCCAGTCTTAAATGCCACTCGGTTCCTGCCACAACGGGTTCTACCAACACTGTATGTGACCTCTCTCGACACGCGGTCTCAAGTTCAAATAACTAACATTTATTAATTTAACTAGATCCAAACGTAAGAGACTATAAGCACATGCTTCCTATTAGGAGTTGGACCTAATTATTGATACAAGCAACCATAGTCTAGGCATGCACACAAAACAAATAACAAGAAAGGCAGAAAATTCAAAACATCGAGAAACAAAATAAAAAAGGCAGTGAAAGCGCGAGAAATCCGCGACGAGGTCCCCAGGTGAGCAATCACCCAGGCACTAGACCTCATAGGTAGAGTAGTGTCGAAATCCTTATTTATTACAAATTATGAATAAATATCTCTCTCACCAATAAATAAAATCTACTTCTATGCTAAGTCTTCTCTCCTTGATTCACATGCTACCTCTCCAACTGGTCAAAGGGTGAAGAGCAGTCTCCACCAATCTTGGTTGCACCAGCCTTCTAAGAAGTCATCCTCGCGTAGCAGGTCCTCACAACAAATTCAGAAAGAGATGTATATTAGCACATATAATCAAATAAAAATATCAAAATGAGTTATGTACAAATAATAAATGAATAGATATGCACAAAAATAAATCATTCAATAAAATCAATAAATCAATAAATGAATGCACACAAAATAAGCTACAAAATAGGCTATACACATTGCTCCCCGTCAATGACGCCATTTGATAACCACAAAATCTCAAGGGTTGTGGGTTTCACAAGGCGAAACCACAGTCAGTGCATTGACCACTCAAGAGATCGTGATTAATCAACAATTAACCCACAATATAATAATGAGAATGAATAGAAAAAAATGTGAGTTAAAATTTATTATTCTCTATGATACAACATGCATAGCTAGCAAGCATGTAGAGGTCGAACTACAATGAGCAAAATAGGTAACTTGCAATTATTACAAATCAATGTGTAGTATGTACAAACAAGTCTTTACCCCTTTTAATCGTTTTGGTGGGTTTTTAGTTTTATAATTTTTTAGAATTTATTTTTTATATATTATATGATAATATATATATATATATATATTAAATTTTACCATAGATTTTTATATTTCCTATTTCTTTTTAATATATAATAGACAATATAAGGCTATCCATACCATATAGAGTAATATAATTTTAAATATTAGTCATAATAAATAAAATACAACAAATAAATTGATTGGGTTTTGTATATTTTCCAATATTTTTGTGATTTTTCTGGAATCTTTGCTAATTTTTATTTAAATTTAAAAGTTAAAATTATCCCAAATTAGACATTAAATATTAGATCAAAATTGAAATGAAGATTAAAAATAGCAAAATAAGTCCAAAATTCCTCAAATCAATTTTAATGGATATATAATAATATAAATAAAATTTGAGAAAAGGGAAGCTGTTTTGAGTAATAGCCAAGATGGCTGTTACACAAGGCAGTTTCCCCAATATTTTTTTTATTTTTTTTCAAAAATTCCACTATGTATATTCATCTACATATCCCTCCTACATGTCATTCAAATTTTGTGAGAAACAAAGACTCCTATGCCCTCCATCTAGAACAAGTAATTTTTAACGGTCCGAAATTTGCTGTAATCTACCTGTTCTAGATGGAGGGCATATGAGTCTTCGTTTCTCACGAAATTTGAATGACATGTAGGAGGGATATGTAGATGAATATACATGGTGGAATTTTTGAAAAAAATAAAAAATATTGGGGAACTGCCTTGTGTAACAACCATCTTGGCTATTACTCAAAACATCTTCCCCGGCCTCATAAAATTTAGAAAAAAATATATTTTTGGATTTTTTAGTAATTTTTCACATTTTTTAAAAAGGATTTTGGAGCATTTTGATTTTTAGTCTTTTTCCTTTTCTATATTTAGGGATTTTTGGTCTGGAGTTAATAAATACAAAAATAGACAACATATATTTTTTTTGGGATTTTTTGAAAATGTTTTTCTATTTTTTGGTATTTTCTAATTCAACGGGGATAAAAATGTGCTCATATTAATTTTTATAAATATTTAAAATGTCAAAATTGTCAAAATAAAATGGGGCATGAAAATTCATGTTAACAGACATCTAACCCTATTTTTTCGTAATTTTTGGAGCACGGTTGCTATTTGTAATAGATGAAAACCAAGAACAAAAAATACATGAACTAGTAAGGACATATTTGCAAATAAAATAAACATCAGCAACATACATGCAATTTTTCCAGAAATTTACAACATATATTAAAATTTCTTTGATTAAATATGAATACAAAATCATGCCAGGGTACACTTTCAATTTCGCCACCTCACTTGGGATGTCACGTGAGGTGACGTGGACTGGACCCATTTGCAATTAACAATACATACATGGGCCTTATATGCCAAATGTCCATTTTATTTACATGACATATTTTATTTGCAAGACTAATAAATAAATACAAAAAGTAACATGGTGACGTATGCAATTAACCCAATAGTGCCCGGAGATGGACAGCTCTGATCATTCACTTAAACACGTGTCGCACTCTCCGTTCTCGATGAAGCTTCGGTCGTGGACGCTTGATATTAGATGGTGTGGGACGATATGGTAGCTGAGGTTGGAGAGATCCAACGGCAGGCGATTGATCTGGGGCGCCTCCCATGATCGGACGGCTGTTTCTCTCTGCGAAGAACACAGAAGAACAATGTGCTTCCCTACCTTCGATCGATTATCTCACCTCTATCCGACGGTCTTCTTAAATGGTGTTTGTCTCTACACCTCCGGGGAGGTCGTCCGCAGCTGATTATCCCCACAAAATGGTCCAAGACCTCAAGGAGAGGTCCAACGAGCTCGAGGTCAGCAAGGGCACTTCGAAGGCTCCCTGCAAGTCAATCCAAGCCCAGAAGGTCTCCTTTGTGTTCGGGACCTGCCCAGGGAAGACGTATGGCTCGAAGCGACTTGCATTGACCAGAAGTGAAGTTGAAATGCACGATAAATGAGGTGGGCAGAGAGGGTCCGGCGAGAAGAAGTGGAGGACCCTCGATTTACTGATCTCCAAAGGATCAGATGGGTTGGATAAATGAATCAGATGGATAATGCGTAGAGAAAGAGAATGGAGGCGACGAGGTGGTCGGGGACAGACCGAATCATGGTGAAAATGTGCTGGAGCTCGAGAGCTCCAACGAGGTACCCTAACTAATCTACACTAAAGCATGAACTAAAACTCAAAATTAAATGCAGAAAATAAAATGCGAGAACTAAATCTACCTAGAAAAGGAAGAAAAGCATCTCTTACACCTGAGAGTTGCTCAGGGAGCAGGGCAGGCGGAGCTCGCAGTGGACCACCTTCTCTCCTTGCTCTGACGCACTCCAAGCACGGGGGAAGGCTCGCTGTCATCGAACTTCGACTCACACACACGAGGACTCGATCAGGGGCTCTACGAGGGATCAAGAAGTGAAGGAGGACCTGGGAACTTATTTATAGACAATGGGGTTCTGATGGATTTCAAGGTGGATTATTGACTGGCTCATGGAAGATCAATAGGATCTAATGATCCGGCATGAGAGAAGATCATGGTGGGAAGGGAATCCACGAAGAGCTCGAGGTGGAGGGATCAACAAGGCAGCCTGAAAAAGTTGAAGAAGATGAGTGACTCGAGGCTCTGACAGAAGTCAGAGCTGAAAGATGGGGAGATGACCGGGGTCAACATTCCTTGGAATGTGGTTGGGCCACGTCAGCTCGCTACAGACAAAGGAGACTATTTTATTTCAAATTTATTATTAAAAAATAGTAAATGATTTTAATATTTTTGTTTATAAAATAAAATATGTTTATTAATTTATGTAGTATTAATATGATTTTTATTTATTTTTTGGTGCTGTTTATTACAAGTTAATTTTAAGGGCGTATTTATAGGTATATTCATCAATGTTTTGGTTATTTTATTTTTATTTTGTACATTTTATTTTATTATTTTATTCTCTTATTTTATATATTTATAACTCATTTTTAAGCATATAAATATATTTTTTTTATATTTTTCTAATGTTATTTGCACACTTAAATAAATAGGGGCATAGATTATATAGGTAGTATAGGTATTTCATCTATGTATTTTTGTATATTTTTTTATTTTTGTATTTTATTTATGGTTTTAGTATAGTTTTAATACACATATAGTACAAATAATATTTACAAAATTATAAATGTAAAATTATAAGAATAATAAAGAATTAATAAAATGAGTATTTTATTCAAGTCTATAGTACAATAGGGTTCCAAAACTTAAATTTCACATATTATCTCCAAAAAATAAGAAACCACGTTCATTAAATAGCTTATTAAAAGTTATATACAATTAAATGTGATCTTGGTATATTTTGAGTTTTTATTTAGGATATATGGGTCTGTGAAGTTTGGGTTTTTACTTTTTATTCTGTGTATAGAATGTACATTGTATATTCTTTTTGTGCAACTCAATTTTATATTTTCTATATATTATTATCTACAAATTTTTGTACAAATTTCTTTATTTGAGGTATAAATGATAGAGAATAAAATAGGCCCAAAAAATGCTTTATTGATGAATAAAAGAATATAGTTTTTAGGTGATTTTTGGCTCTTATCTCCCCCTACTTTATTCCTTATCGACCAACTTAATTCTTGACTTGGTCTTGGTCATAAAATACCTTTGGCATTTTATTCTTTTTCTTTTCATTTCTTTATTCTATAATTTTGTCATTAAAAACATCGTTTTAAATACAATAATTGGAAAAATTAATGAATGTTAATATGTACAAAATAATGCTATTTACATGTATTAGCTAGGGTTTTAAGGCTAAAATGATAGAATAAATGTGATGAAATGGAGTTTCATCAGTGAGTTTATGGATGTCGCACCTACTATGAAGAAGTACCTCAAAATGAAATGCACACCTACGAGGACAAGCATGTAGAAAAATACAAGCACAGAAAAACATGTGCTATCCATTTCCACTACTTATGCCATTCGTAACGTGATCCTGAGGTAGAAATGAGATATGGGCGCTCATTATGTGACGAGTCAGATCACTGACATTGCGTTTACATGCACTCTACTTGATAACAGATCATCAATTAATCTTCTACCTACATTACATATTGAGAGACTCAATATAGGTCTGCTTAAGAGATCACGAGCATATCTCCAGTTCACTGACCAATTTATAAAAATACCTAAGGTGTATTGAGGAACGTTGTCGTATCAATCATGGGACAAGACTACGGGGCCGATTTTGCTTTCCTAGACATGGAGGTACCTTGATGTTGGAAGGATTCCCAGATAATCCTTAGATACCCTTTTTTAAGGGCAATCGAGGTAGGGTTCTACTACAATGATGGGAAGATCCAGTTCTGTGCTCATGGAGATGAAGTAGAGTTGGAAATGAAGCAAACAAAGTGGCAGAGGCCAGACTCTAAGAGAAGTACTGAGTACTCTATATCCGATGCAGAATGTGATCAATTGGACATTGTAAGGCCCTTGAAGTAGAACCAAACTAAAGCGGGTAAATTTCTCTCATCTGGGGAGGACAGTGCATTTGACACAGAATGCAATTTTTCCAGAGATCCTCTTCCCTGCACAAGTACATATGCATATCCTTACACTCTCGATGACTCATAGGTTGATCTAGGCATGCCTATCCTATTTCCTACAGGACAATCTATGGGTAAAGATGAGGAGTCAAACACTGTGGTTACCAATTTTCTTGAGATTTTTTGCGTTCCTACTCATAAGCAGCAAACACAGTTGGTGCTAGTGACGACAGAGACAACTTCGACCACTATCAATACAAAGCCAGAGATAGTTGAGCCAGATCTTCTACTTGATTGCATCTTGCCTGAGCTCAATCCATTACCCCCAATCGTCAAATACGCCTTCCCTGATCCTATGGAGAAATATTTGGTCATCATCAGTTTGTGATTGACTGAGGAGTAGGAGTCTCGCTTGCCAGAGATCACGGAAAAGAACTGCAAGGCTATAGTTTGGATCGTTTCGATCTCTATGGGATAAATCCCGCTCTATGTTCGCACCATATCTGCTTGGAAGAGTGATGCCAAACCCTCTCGTGAGTTCCAGTGCTGGCTGAATGCAAACTTATGAGAGGTCATGAAGAAGATATTGAGAAATGGCGTGACATGAGTTTTATATATCCCATCTCCGACTCCAAGTGGGTGTCACTACTTCATGTTGTCTCAAAGAAATTTGGGATTCATATTGTCACCAATGAGGATGGAGAGGGGATTGCGAAGCGAATACCTACGTTGTGGTATGTCTGTGTAGATTATAGTTGCTTGAATATTGCGATGAAGGATAATTTTCCCTTCCTTTCCTTGATCGGATCCTAGAGAGACTAGCTGTGAAATAATTGTTCTACTTCTTGTACGGGTACTCAGGCTACAATCAAGTAGCTATATCTCCTGAGGACCAGGAGAAAACCACCTTCACATTCCATTTCGGAACGTAAGCATTCATGCACATGCACTTTAGGTTATGCAATGCTCTAAGATCATTCCAAAGGTGCATGATCGCGGTCTTTTTCAAGATGGTGGGTGAGTACATGGAAATCTTCATGGATGACTCCTCGGTCTATGGGAATTCTTTCGATCTATGTCTAAAGCATCTAGATCGAGTCCTATAGAGGTGCTGCGAGGTGAATCTAGTACTCTCGTGGAAAAAGAGTCAATTTATAATACATGAGGGTATCGTGTTGGGGCACATCATCTTTAAGAAGGAAATAGAGGTTGACCCTACCAAGGTGGACCTCATCAGAAAACTCCAACAACCAACAAACGTCAAATAGTTCCGGTCATTCTTAAAGCATGTGGGATTTTATCAGATTTATTAAGGACTTTTCAAAGATCGCCCGATCGCTAACTGAGCTCTTAATTAAAGACACAGAGTTTTTTTTGTAAATCACAAGTGTCTAGCGACTTTCGAGCTACTGAAGGAGAGAATCATGGACATTTCGATCCTACAAGCCCCAGATTGGTCTCTTTCCTTTGAGATCATGACAAATGCTTCTGATTTTGCTATGGGAGTCGTGTTAGGACAAAGAAGGGGGGGGGAATCCCATTCGTTATCCACTATGAAAGAAAATCTCTACGTCAAGCTCAGCGTAACTACCATCAACGAGAAGGAAATGCTTGTGATTGTATTTACCTTGGACAAATTCAGATCACATCTTATAGGATCAAAAGTTTCATTCTACACAGATCACTCGGCACTCAGACACGTTATGGAGAAGAAAGACGCAAAGTCACATATACTCAGATGGATTCTTTTACTTCTAGAGTTTGGCATGGATATCAAGGATAGACCTGAGGTGAAGAATGTAGTGGACGATCACCTCTCCTATCTCGAGCAAGCAAAATCTTCCGAACCTACACCAATTTGAGACTCCTTCCCTGACAAGTCAATTTTTGTTGTTGAATCTCTCCCACGGTAAGCCAATATGGTGAACTACTTGGTTTCTAGTCAGGTTCCCTATGATTGGCCCAAGAGCCACATTAACATATTGAAGTCGGAGTTCAAGAACTACCACTGGTAGGACCCATTCCCTTTCTTTGAAGGGCCAGATTGTGTCTAGAGGAGATGTATTCCTCAGAAGGAATACAATAGTGTCTTTAATCATTGCGGTACTTTGGTGGTAGGAGGACACCACTTCAACAAGAGGACCACGTGGAAGGTATTACAATGTGGTTTCTACTGGCCGACTATGTTTTGTGATGCCTATTCCTTTGTAAAGTCGTGCCCATTATGTCAGAGACTGGGAGGAACCATCGGTTCCAAGGATGAAAAACCAATGCACCCAGTCATCATTTATGATGTATTCAATGCATGAGGTATTGATTTCATAGGACCATTCCTTGGAAGACAAGCATTAAAGTATATTCTTCTTGCGGTAGATTACTTGTCCAGGCGAGTGGAGGCTATCCCGACCTAAGCTGCAGATAGCAAACCTGTCTGTAAATTTGTAAGGAAAAATATAACTTCTAGATTTTGGGTCCCCAAGACCTTGATATCTGATGGGGGTAGCCATTTTATGAACCCAGATATGACAAAGTTGCTGAGAAACTATGACATCGAAATCGTGTCACTAGTCCATGCCACCCACAATCTAATGGCATGGCTGAAGTGTCAAATAGGAAAGTAAAGAGCATTCAACAAAAGATTGTCTGCCTTGGCAGGAAGAACTGGTCCCAACTTTTGGACTAAGTTCTGTGGGCTTATTGGGTAGCTTACAAGATTCCATTAGGTACTTCCCCATTCTGGATGATTTTTTTGAAGCCATGTAATTTGCCAGCATAACTAGTACACAAATCAAAATGGGCTATTAAATAGATAAATTGGAACAGTCACTTGGGTCAGAAATAGAGAGAGATGGCTTGAATGATTTAGTGGAGATCGGAAACCAAGCATATGCCAACATCATGATCTACAAGGACAAAGTGAAGAAATGACATGATAAACACACCAGGAAGAATATATTTGTCCTTATACATAAGGTATGGTTTTTTAATGTGAAGCTGAAGATTTTCGAAGGCAAATTGAAATCTAAATGGATGGGGTCCTACATTGTCCATGCCGAGTAGTACACGAGAGAAGTAGTGTTGCGATCTCAGAAGTGACAGAGGACGCACCAACATTTCTAGTAAATGGGAAGTTATTGAAACTGTTCGCTGGACCAGATGATCAACTGCCAAGAGTAGAAGAAATTTTCATGCATGAAATAGATCCAGACTGCATATCAGCATGCTCTACATGACACCTTGCACATGTACACCTCACCTCTAAGATTGCTTAGAAGTGCTCTAACCACCCTAATGTTCTGTACATTCCTCTCCCGATCCCATCGGTTCCCTTGTACTTTTTCATTACTTAGGTAAAGCTGTCGATGCTTGCTACGTACATAATCATCCTCTTTCCTATTGCCCTCGATCGCCCCATTTTTTCTCACCTCTATACTTAGGCTGACCAAGAGCCTACGTTTAGGGGGGCGCCTGACTTGTAACTCTCTCTCTCTCTCTCCTCGATTGCACCCTTCTATACTTAAAATACACTAAGTATAGGAGAAGTGGGTCCCATTGTGTACATACTCTACATTACATTTCAATGTATTGTATCATCTGTGTATATATATATATATATATATATTATATCACTAACTCAATATGGGGTGTGTGTAATCTTTGTAAAACTTGTAAGAATTTGTAAAATATGTACAATACTTGTAAATATGTATAATGTGTGTATAACTTTAAGAAGAAGAAGAAGAAGAAGAATGTGTTTGCATCCCATGCACCTACATTTCATTCATCATAACATAAATTTGCATTGGTGAAAAATTATTGGATGTTGAACCGAGTCATGAGTAAAATTCGAGAGTTGTCTTGACTTGACCTTAATCCACATAATTCTTAGAGGAACTTCGTCGAGAAATAAGATTTTAGAAGCTTTAGGTACTGGGCTTAATTCTTCGAGTTCCTAACGACAGTGTATAGACTTCGACTCTTAGTGTCTAACATAGTCGCCTCATTCTGGGTACAACTCTTGAATAGAGAATTAATCTTTACTCTAGCACTATGCACTTAGATAAACTTAGATGGGATGTCGGAAGACTATGTGAGCCACTTTTCTAGTAGCGTGGACATCTAATGATCGAAGTAGAGGTTGAAATAAAGCTCCAGATGAGGAATGGTTTGCTAGCATATTTTTTCTAAGACCCCAAAACTTGAGCAAAAAAGAAGATTCTATAGCTGTCGGGGGATAAAAAGATCAATGCAGAGCAACCACAATTCATACCAAAAAAAGACAATTCCCAAGTATATTACTGACCACAATGGTCCACGCTTTATATAGCCTGCATATTTTAGTGGAGACTTGGCTAAACTTTCCAAGCTTTACAAGGAGATGTGACTCCACTGGTTACACTCCAGTTGTTTTCTCATTCTTAATTTCTACCACCATATTCATTGTGAACTAGCACATACTTAAACTAAGAAGGAAATAACTGACTCCTTGAGGACGAGTTACTAGAGGAGAGGATTGCATGATAGTCCGCATTTTGAATAGAGAGAGCTAACACCCTTCACACACAGGAGGCGATTCTTCAATGTTCATGGGTTATGCTTTGGGAGGGGGATGATCTAAGATGACTTCTAAGTTGAACATGTGCAATGATGTGTATAGCTTGGAGACTATTGATTTTAAAACCTTAATTCTCATAGTAGTTCCACCAAAATATTAATCTAAAGGTTGTGTCGAGCTCATTTTTCACCTTTTATTCATTTTCTTGGTATGGAACCCAATCTCATTTCACCTCTTTATTTTTAGTTGCTCTGGGAAGAGCAAGGTTTGCGTATAGGGGATCGATGAATCTATGATTCATTACTCTAATTAGTTGAAAATAGAGCTTTGTCTCGAGTAAGTAGGTGCATTCACTTGTTTATATCTCAAAATTAACATTCATGCATTTGTAAATAATTAGCATAAATTAGCTTTCCATTATGCATTCATATTCATATGCAAAATATTTTTACCTAACTTCACCCATTTTTAATTAATTCATACTAACTCCAATTAACATGAAATTGAATCCATTGTGTACATATCACTAATATTAATCAATGATAAATCCTAAAAAATTACCAACTTTTATATATCTGAAAAAAAACCCAAAACCTAATTTCATGAAAAAAAGCCGTAAATATTGATATCTCTCTCATAAAATGTCCAATTTCACTCTACTTACTTTTGAATATATATATAAATAAATAAATAAATAAATAAATAAATATTCAAAGAGGATGGGGAGCTTGCACCATGGTGCATGTAATTTTACATGCACCGGGGCTTATATCTTCCACATTTTTTTATTTTTTTGAAAAATACCAACATGTATATCCATCTATATATCCCTCTAATATGTCATTCGAATTTCATCAGGAACAGAGACTCCTATGCCCTCCTTCTAGGATAGGCCGATTACAACAATTCTAAGACCGTTAAAATTACATGTTCTATATGGAGGGCATATGAGTCTCTGTTTCTGACAAAATTCGAATGACATACTAGAGGGATATATAGATGAATATACAGGTTGATATTTTTTTGAAAAAGTAAAAAATGCAGAAGATATAAGCTCCGGTGCATATAAAATTACATGCACCTTGGTGCAATATCCCCATCCTCATATTCAAATATCTATAAAACAAGACCAAATTCAAAATAATCAGAGTTCAATTGTGAAATTTGGTTTTGGGACCTAACTATAAATTACACATTTCTACTCATTTTGACCTATTATTTCATGTATATATTTGACTCTTTTGAATTATTTCTTTTTCATTTCATTATTTCATCTCAAGTTCTAACTAATTAAATAAAAATCAAAATTTAAAAAATAGAGAAAAAAGATAGATTTTGACCTAAGCACATTGACTTAACTCCTCAATACATAATCCACTTGACTAACTTGTTCTAACTTTTCTTAACTTATAAAAGTAAAAAAATTTGTTTTTTGTCCAATGCATTATTTTACATCATGTTTAATTTTTGCATACATTATTCATTTATGAAAAATCAAATAAAAGTTACAAAACTAAAAAATGATATTTTATATACATAAAATATCACCAAAAATTTCATATCTTATACAACCCATTTAATTTGCATCCAAGTCCTACTTGAACATTGTAAAGTACATTTAGATGAAAATTTTTTATGTTGGACATTTTTACATTTGAGTCTATTTGCTATTTTTAATTAATTTATTTATGCATTTCATGCATTGATCAAAGTCTGGTCATGGTCAACCTCACTAGCTGGCACGCACTCACTGGGCCACCTCATCTCCTCAGTCAAACCGGTTAATCCCGGTCATCCCACCTTGTCTATAACGCATTTAACTTGGGTAGTTGGATCAATTCTGATCCAACGGCCATCGCCTCCCTCGATTCTTCTCTTCTCCACTCATGTGCTTTGCACTTGAACGCTTAACCACTATTAGATCAAGATCAATACAATGATAGTTATACTCTCTCCTTCCTCCAGCCAACACCCTACTACGCCTCCTTGCCCGACCATCTCCCTCCTCTGCTCTCAATGACTAAACCACCACCTCTCCTCCCATCTCTATCCCCCTGACAAAAAAAGCCAAACCCCATGCTCCTCTATGACTAATCTCACCCTTAACTTCTCCAACCACCAAATCCTATGCAACTTACTCCCTTATCCCTTAATTGTTGCAACTACTTGAGACGGAATCCTAATCCCCAATCAAGGAACCCAACTACCACAACCATCTTATCCCTAACCCATCTTCGGTTGTTCCCCATCATTTGCAACGATCGCCAACCCAAACATCATCACCTAAAACTAACTCAATCCCTCTCCAGATTAACTTTATCCCCTTGCCTGGAGGCTCCAGCGAATCCACCATCATTCCCCTTTATCCCTTCTAACATCTGACTTCTCTCCTATTTAACTTGGCCGACCTCCGAGCAACGATTATCTATCATCACTCATCTTTCAGAGAGAGAGAGAGATCCAGTCGAAGGTTGCTGGTGATAACAACAATCTTTGGCAAGGTGAAGAACTTCTTCGCGATGCGAGATCCACGGTACCGTCATGCAATCATTCTCTTTTATGATGGGCCAATCTTTGAGGAATCCTCTGCCATTCCTCGAAGGCAATGATCGAAGTTGGTCTAGGCTACCGATGAATCGTAAATCGATTGAGTAATTTTTTCTCTATGAGCTTTAAATAATCTTTATGAGGAAAATGTTTCTTAAAGAGACACAAGTAATTATTTAATTAAACTTAGATGCTAATTAATTAGTTCAGTGATTTAGAGATTTAAGTCAAGAGTAATGCAAGAAAGACACACACAAAAATGCACCTTTTCAAATCATTTTTATGCATTTATTTAAATGAAAGATAATAATGCAATATATAATAAAAGAACAAATAACACAAAAATCATGCCCCTAACTAAGATAAAATAAATAATTGTGATTTGACTTAAATTAAGTAATGAAAACTTAATGTCGTGTAGAGCCAATTCAACCAATGAATAATTTAAATTGCTTCAATATTAATACCAGATGCTCAAAATTAATCTCCTCAAATTCAATGCGTGCAAAATATAAATCAATGTGATTTAAAATAATGAAATTAAAGAGAGTGGAAAAAGCTTTCTAACGACGCCAAATTCATGAAAATCAGAGATACAGATCACAAGATATTGTCAATACAGGGCAGGGGCATAACTACAAGAAAACAAATTTATTTTTATTACAAAAAGTCCAAATTGGACTTAAGAGCAAATACAAGAACTCACTAAGGGCTGAGGGCGGGGGTATAGGTCATGAATATATGGAAGGCTTATAATGCAATTAACCCAGCGAACACGTGCTCTGCACGCACGTGAAAGGACTTGTCTACAAGTATAGAAAATTGGTGTCCAGATCCTGCAATTTTCCCTAAGGCATGTGCAATGGCTCATGTGGTCATTAGGCTCGGGCAGGCATTCAGCTTCATGCTACGTGGCATATGATGGTGCTTGGATGAGAGGCTTGGGTCATCCAAAACTAAGGAATGAAGCATCTCTTCGACACTACACTCGAGGCTAACCTATGCAATTGGATCTAATCGGGGCAATCAGATCGTACAAAAACCACCGATTTAGTTCCTCCCCCTCCTCCACACATGGTGGAGGTGTGGCGGAGCTCTAATGAAGCTCTATGATATCCTCCACTCTCTGTTGGCTATAGTGATGGGTTTGAGAGGTCTCTGATGGCTCTGTGAAGGTGCTGATAGAGTTCCTAAGGGCCTTGAATGGGTGTAGCACTCTGGTAGTGGTGGTATTTCAGTGAAGGAACTCGTTGCCAGAGTAGTGGTATGAACTCTGACTAATCAAAGGATCTCGAGCCTTGCACTTGTTTGAGAATAACAGAAGCAACTAGGAATCTTTGGAGATGTCAGTTGGGGTCGAGATGGAGGCTCGATGGAGATAGACTTGATCCCTCAATGATTCTAATCCCCTTTGTAAGGGGTTAGAAAGGCCAGGGTGGAGATGGTAGTGGATAAATGGAGAAGAGACGAGGATGAATGCGTGAAGAGATTGGTTGGGTGACGAAGCTGAAGGTGTGAATGTTGTGCATTGATGGTGTGTAGATGTGATATGATAAAACAAATAAACATGAATAGAACAAAGAATAAAGAATTGGAGCTTACTTGCTGAAGAAGGAGAAGGGGAATGATGGAAGATGGTAGATCATGGGGACGAACCTGAAGCTCTGGGTCATCGCTTAACCAACTTGGCAAAGGTTGGAAGATCGATCATCCATGATAATGATTGAAGCACGACCTCATTTGGCCAAGGATCTTGCTGGATAATCTCTCTATCATTGCTCTTACTCTCTCTCACTCACTGTCACCAAGGAAAAGGAGAAGTTTGGAGGGTTCTCAAGGATTGGAGGACAACCATTACACACGACAGAGATGGAGTTTTTAGGAGAAGGGAGGTTGCAAGAAGTTTGCTAATGGTGGTGGTTTCAACCACCACCAACTGCTAAGGAAGAGAGGTTTAATGGATGTTGAGTGGTTAATGTGCAAAAGGGAAGTGATGCGAAGGAGAAGGAGGTGGCAGTTGGTCAGAAGTATGGTTGGAGATATTGGAATAATAAGTGGAAGTTGGGCAGTTCACAAAGGGACACGCCTCTTTAAGATGCAACTGGAGGTTAAAGGAGGTGTGGTCGCCGTCAGATCAAATGATCCAATGGATGCGATTGAAGCGCATAATAACAACCCAGATGACTTGATCGGAAATGATCAAGTGGTTGGGGCGTAAAGCGTACTTGAGAGATCTAGAGTGTCTGACCATCAGAGATTAGACGTCCCTAGATGAAAACATATGGAATTAATGGACTGACTACATGACTCACTAAGAGTGATCCATATGGCCCAATAAGAATTTAGGAAAAAGAAATAAATAAGGTAAAAATAAAAAATAAATGTTTAGAGGATGAATTTAAAAAAATGGTAAACATGAAAATTGTAGGTTCGATGAGATCTACAACTTTCATACATAATTCAACGATAAATAATGTCATATGTACACAGATAATAATTAACAAGTATTTAAAAGAAAATAAAAAAATTTGTTTTATTTTTCTTTATATATATTTTAATTTTTATTTTATAATTTATGTTAAATTAATTATGTACAATTTTATTCTAATTTTTATTTGATTTTTGATAAGAAAGAACTACATAAAATAACATCACTATAATAGGTTATATAATATAGTATAACTAGGATTAATTATTTACAACTCATAAAGAGTTAATTAATGTTAAATAACAATGAATCTTGTTGAACTACTTAAGAAATAGAGATATTACATGTAATTTATGCAAATAAATCTGGGAATTATCCACCCCCTATACTTAAGTTAAGCTCATACTGGAACTAATAAATAAATAAATAAATAGAGAATTAGATTAATTAGTGAATTCTCTAATATGTGCATGTGAAAATACAAGGCTTGATTGACCTAGAACACTTGGGTTTAGAAATCCTAAGACCCTAAACTGAATCATATGTTATTCAAAAAGAATTCAACTCCTCTAATTATCAAACTCTCAAAGTATACTTATATAGTAAGAAGTATGGCTTAATGTGATGACTGCATTTGCAAGAGTAGATTCTAGATGTCACCCAAGGTTCCAATACTAGAGACTCTCCTAAGGACCCAACCCTCAATACTAGGGATAAAATCTAGTGTTTCTTCAATCCACTGTATATTTAGTTTATCATACTGAAAAGGTGTAGATAGATGGCCAGATAATGAAGGGAAATAAGATTATGTCATTTCTTTTATCCCTCTCATTGGGACAAGGTATCTCTCAAGTTCCTTTACTCACACAATTGTATATTTTTATGCCAATCAATGTGTCCGTTAAAAGAGATTGAGCCGTTTGTACTTGTTTTTCTTGGAATACAATGGGATGCATCATTTTAAAGTATCTAATATACTTGCACCCAGACTTATAGCGCTAACGATGCAGAGCCCTGTTTGAGGTACTAGCTCGACTCATAAAAGCCTAATGATTTGCTCCATATGGACGCTTAAATGTTGGGAGTGCTTGCCATATATGAAAGCTCATATGATATAACTTTGTAATTTTTGAGATTTTCTTTTCATTATTTATTTTCATTTTTTTAATCATTTTTTTAGCTACCTACACTGCTTTTACCAATGGTTGGTGCACACAAACCAACAAATTAATTAAATGTCATTACATCTTGGCACTTAGGTTTTGATCAAGAGATTAGTATGAGAACCAAGTCCCATGCTGGATAAAATGCTGACACTCAGGTTTCATGAAGTCTTCCTTAATTTTATCCCATCCTCGAGTATCATTAGATCGGGTCCAAACTTAAATCTCAAATCCCAGTACCTCAAGTGAAACCTCAACTCTTCTCATTTATGAATGTTGTCGTCCATGTGAGTAATGGTTATGTTCTTTAAGGAAGAGACTAAGTATGCATATATAGCACACAAATCTTTCTAAATAGGGAAGTGTGAATTATTAAGTCTAAGACTATAATGATTAAGATAGGTTAACTCTAAGTCTCCGAACCTTATAAACCAAGTGTTTAAGAACATCTCAAGCCTTGAGTGAAAAGTGAAAGTATTTGGGAAGAACGCCAACTAATAAGGTAGCAGGTTAAACAAGTTAGAGAATTAATTGAAGATTTTTTATTAACAAGAACATGTACCCTTAAGACAAAAACGCAACAAACTAGAACAAGTCTGACAACACAACAATACCCAAACACAACACAACTCAACTTCAGTTCCTGGACATAAAAAATCTGACTTGAATCTTCGGGGTTTGAAATCACATGCTGCCTTATGCTTTACTTACTTTTTCCTCACAGAGTAAACCTTAAAACTTGAATAAGAAATATCTTCATCAACTTGGACAGTAACCTGCTTAAAATGATGCCATTCTTCCTCAAATGTAATATCCATATCAATCTGAGAAGACCTAAAATTTTCCAAAATAACGGGAAGACGTATCCAACCCTTAGCTCTTGCAACAAACCTATGGGTTTTCTTAAGACAGAAAAAACTAGACACAAGAGGATAACCTAACTTACATTTAAGACAATAATCAACTAGTTGAATATCCTCAAGAAAAGGTGTAGGTTCCTACATATCTAACTCCTCTAGCAAAATATTATCTTCCCCAAGCAACATCACTCCTTTTTAATAACTCCTTATAGACTTTATCTTCCAAAATATAGAGGCTAAATCCATACTCTCTTCCATGCCAGACTCTACAAAAGACCTAAGACTAGATAACCTTATATGCACTAAAAACCGGACAATTCAGTGAACCGTCACACACTCTCAGAAACTCAAAACACAAGGTAGAAACTGAAGAGACACATGGGTCAACTTTAATTACAAGTTAATTCCAATTACACCCTTAATGTTTGGAAATAAATTCTGAAAACAATTAAAAACCATGCCATATAAATATAGGTTTTCTAAATAATTTACAAAGATTTTCAAAATAAGTCAGACCATAAATTTCATAAACCCATGTAAAATTCTTTGAAAACCAAGTCAAATAAGTTATATAAAAGTTTTCAAATACTTTTCCAAACAAATTTTACACAACTTAGTTCAAAATAGTATGATACCCTTAGCCCCAAAAAGTTTGAAAAAGTTAAAACCATGAGCCATGGATAAAGTATATATGAAATATATATACAGTACACCCCTATATATAGCTTTTTCTATGTCCTCATAAAACAAAGTGATATGAAGCCATAGATCATGCTAAATATAAAGAAATGCACAAGAACGGAATCAAGGATCAAGGTGTAAATAGGAGTGAAAAGAATTAATCAATAAAGAATATAATGAACATGTTTCCCCTATACTTAGGCTGAAAATAACCAGTATGAAGAAGAAAGGAAAAATAAGGCAGAGAGAACAATAGATAGAAAATGAAGAACACACAAGATAGGGTCTGGTTCCCCCTATACTTAGGTTAAGATAGCCAAAATTAGGAGTAAGAGTCTATAGAAAGGAGAAACTAAATCCTAAAAGAATAGAGTTAGAAAGAAAGGATTGGAATCTGGATGATGTTGAATCAGACTGATATGAATCTTCAAGCTGCAAATTCATGCTATATCTAAAATATCTGCAAAGGACTCAACTAGCATGAAGTCGATGGCCTCAACTGGAAGTAGTCATTCTTTCTACAAAGTGTTTCATCAGTTGCCCATTGACTAAGAAGGAATATATACTATCTGAAAAATATGCAATCAATACACTGCCATTTCCATGCACTTAACTATGTAAGGACCCATTCATTTGGATTTTAATTTCCTATGGAAAATTTGTAATTTAGCATTAAACAACCATACCTTTTGTCATGGGAAACGTTCTTTTACTAATATGCGAATCGTGCCTCTTCTTAACTTTGTCCTTTTAGATCAAGCTGTTGTCATATGATCTGTTACGAATCTCCACTAACTCATTAAGGTTTAGGTATCTACAAAGCTTACCTAGATGAAAACTCCAGTTGATTTTCTTTATTTCCCACCTAGACTTGTGAATTAATTCAACAACAAAATGACATGGCTTGCCATAGAACATCCTAAAAGGTAAAGTACCAAGAGGGGTCTTATAGGCCGTCCTAAAGGCCCACAAAACTTGGTCCAACAGTTGAGATTGGTTCTTCCTATCAGGACAAACTAACTTCTGAAGTATACTCTTCACCTCCCAATTTGAAACTCCTACAATGACGTTCGACTATGTGTGGTAAGGACTAGCAATTCTATGCTCAAGCTTGTAGTCCTTAGCTAAAGATATCATTTCCCTATTTACAAAGTGGCTACCCCCATCAAAAAATCGAAAACCTCTAGAACCCCGAATCTTGAGATGATATGATCCTTGATGAACTTACAGACAGTCCTACTGTCTGCAGCTTGGGTTGGGATATCCTCCACCCATCACGATAAATAATCCACCACTAACAAGATGTACTCGAATTCATGGATATTGGGAAAGGAACCCATGAAATCTGTGCCCCATGCATCGAATACATCACAGAATCACAGACTATATGGGCATCTCATCTCTATAACCAACCGTCCCTCCCAACCATTTAAACATATAGGGAAAAACCGTACAAAATCAGTGGCATATCTAAACAAGGTCAGCCAATAAAGTCCACATTGAAGTACCTTGTGAGCTACTCTCTTTTCTGAATGGTGTCCTCCATCCTCAAGAGAATGACAATAAGTGAGGACACTCTGGTATTCCTCCTGAGGAATACACCTCCTCCAGACATAATCTGATCATTCAAAGAAAAGGAACAGATTCTGCAAATGGTATTTCCTAGAATCCAACCTCAACCAGTCATTGCTGCTCCTCGTCCAACCATGGAGAACCTACTTGGAGACAAGATAGTTCACCATGTTGTCATACCAAGGGAGTGAATCAATAACACAAATCTACTCATCTGGGAAGGTTTCTCTGATCGGCTCTAAGTCAGGGGAATCCTTTAACTCCAGTCTAGACAGATGATCAACTACTACACTCTTGACTCCAGGTTTATCCTTAATCTTCAAATCAAACTCCTAGAGTAACAAAATCCATCTAAGAAGACATGCCTTCACGTCCTTCTTTTCCATGAGATACCTAATGGCTGAATGATCTGTGTAAATCGTCACCTTTGATCCCAAAATGTAAGACCTAAACTTCTTTAAAGCTCAGACTACTACGAGCAATTCCTTTTCGGTCACTGTATAAATTTTTCGTGTTGAATCCAAAACCTTACTCGCGTAGTGAATCACAAATGGGATTCGATCTTGTCACTGCCCCAATACAGCTCCTATAGCAAACTTCGATGCATCAATCACGATCTCAAAGGGAAGAGACCAATCAGGAGCCTGCAGAATCGACGAGTCACAAATCTTTCTCTTAAGGAGCTCAAAGCCTTCTAGATAATTTTGATCTACAATGAACTCGGTGTCTTTCCCTAAGAGCTCAGTCACTGTCTGGTCAAGCTTAGAGAAATCCTGAATTAATCATCTATAAAATGCCACATTCCTGTTGAGACTTGGATCCACGAGTGTCGAAAAGTTATCCTCACTGAATAGTGAAGATATAGTGTCGCTGAGCCAACCACTCACAAAGTCCAGTTCGAACAACATGTACCCACACTATATAATGAATCAATAAATGACAAAAAATGTGAAGTACAATTTATTATACTCTACAAACTAAGATGTATATCATGTAAGCATGTAGAGGTCGAACTACTGAGAGCAAACACAGTAGTCTTGCTGATTATTGCAAATCAAGAATGAATTATGTACAAAATTATCTCGATTTTCTTTATTGGTTTTCAATTTTTTCAATTTTTATTTGATTTTGTTTTATATAGTATATATATATATATTAAATTTTTTAATTTCTTTTTAGTTTAAATACTATATATATATGTATATAATGCTATATAAATAGATATAAGATATGATATAAAGTATATATATTATATAATAAATATAAAATTAGAAAAGTAGTAAGAAATATAGCACATTTTATATTATATAAATATATTTTTGGTGTTATAATATTTATAAGGTATATATAATAATTATAATAATAATATAAATAATATATTTATACAATATAGGATATTATTGTTATAGATAAAAATAATCAAAATTTGCAGCATAGAATGTTTTTGTGTTTCTCACATTTTCATAATGTTTTTGGAATTTTATGCGTATTTATGTTGATTTTTATTTATTTTGAAAGTAAAAAATTATCTCAAAACATGGATTATATAAATTGGTCCAATTGTTTTGAGATTTAAAAATAGTAAATAAAGTTAAAAATCCCAAAACTAATTTTCATAAGTAATAATATATATATATATATATATATATTGAATTATCAAATAGAAACAAATATTTTTGGAATTTTTACATAATTTTTATAGTTTTTACATGATTCTAGAGATATTTAATTTTTTATCATTTTCTTTTCCTTTTTTTAGGGATTTTTGGTCTAAAGTTATAAAATACTATAATAGACAAGATATATATTTTTATATTTTTCAAAAAATGTTTTGTAATTTTTTGGTATTTTCAAAGTCAAATAGGGGAAAATGTGCTTTTTTGATTTTTAATAATAGCCAAATGTATAAAATGCAAAACAAAAATTTTGGCGTGAAAGAACATGCATCCACATACATTATCCTATTTTTGCGTAATTTTTGGAGCATGGATGACATTTATAAAAATAAAAAAAACAAGCATAAAAATTGAATACTAGTAGGGACCTTTTTGTAAATATAATTAAGTTTCTATGCATTCTAGAACCCTAAAACAAAAATCCAAGGGTTAAGGTGTAATTTGTACAAATAGTTAAATTAAAAAATGCTTGGTAGGGGCATAAATGAAATATACAAAACATTCAAGATTCTCTGTACAAATTTTCCACAAAAATTAACACATACTATACAAATTTTTAGACTTATTTTAAGTACAAAAGCTTGTAGGGGTATGGTTACAAAATACCTTCCTCATGTGCGGGGCCACGTGAGGTGAGCTGGCATGAACATCAATGCAAATATACAAAACGGTAGGGGGTTCCACGCAAAAATACCAGTATTATTTACACCAGACTGAAAATTAAATACTAAATAAAAACATTCAAATTTGCAGGAGGCATATGTGATATTTATCCAATATATGCACACCAACGGACGACAAAGATCATCTTACTCGACACACGTCTGCTTCTCCTCGTGCAATCATGCTTTGGCCGCGGACGGTTGAGATTAGATCCCCAGATGGGATCATACGATCATGCCTCTGCAAATCCAATGACTATTGCTCGCCTGGATGTCTGGCTCTGATCGGACAACTAAGAGAAACATTGGAAAAACAATCAAGAACCCCGTTCCTCCCAAGATTGGATCCAATGAAGCTCGCACCTCCAATCTTCGTTCTTGCTGAGAAGGTGCTATGATGAATCCTAGGGATGGTCTGCACCGAGTAGTGGTCCTAGAATGGACCGGAGCCTATTGATGGGGGCCTAGCGCGGCTTAGAGTGCAGGGCACTTTTTATCTTAAAATGGGGCTCAGATACTGCCTTCCAGACTCGCTAATTTAATGCTCTTTAATGTTGAGTAATTAGATTCTTTTGTAACTTATTGTGCATGAATGAAAATTCAGAGAGCTTACGTTACTAGTTGCGCTTAATTTATCTACTTAATTAGCCTGATAAATGGATTAAGTGCACTACTTTCAGGAAGTGAAGTCTAAATTTATTTGACTTTTAATTCCTGAATTGGTGTGTCTTGTGGATCTGAATTGAACACTCATTAAATATGTTGTGAAATATGATGCATATTTGATCTAGGCCATTTCTTGATCTTAGTTCATGGTAAAATTTGTATTAAGAGACTATTTAGACCTTTATTGATTGAGAATTTCAGGAGCTTAATTGAATCAAAACATCTTGTCACTTAGGTCCATTTGGTGTGCTTGCTTCCATTTGCATGATGTAGCATCTTTTAAATTGCATAAAAAATCACCAAAAATATCATTCGTACATTTTGTTGTGTATTGTGCCCTTCTCAACCTATATAGCCCCTCTTAGTAGCTTGATCACCATTATTGAACCTTAATAGAAACTCTTAATCTGTCATGTTCTTGTGTTCGACCCCGGACTTGACCGAGATAGAAATTCAAGCTGAGACACTCCTCGCGAAGATCCTCCTCCCAGTTTTGTATAATCAGTGAGTGTCGTACTCCAACAAGTAAGGATTAATCTAGACGTTCAACGATTTATCATATAGTAATCCTGGATTTCTTTGGGACCACATGCAATGGGCTGACCAACTTGGAATTTGAAATGGATAGATAAAACCAACATCACACCATTTCCTAATCTCTTTCATGACAACATCCTAAAGGTTTGGATTTAGACGATATTGACACTCACAGGATGGTTTGTTGTCATCCTCTAAGTAAATATGGTGTGAGCACAAAGCTGGACTAATCTCTTGGAGATCTGAAATATTCCAGCCTATGGCCTTACTGCTTCTCTCGAGAACCTCTTCTAAGAGAGATTCTTGATCATCGGTTGATGAATCTGTAATTTATCACACAAAAAGCTGAAAATAGAGCTTCATTCCTAAGTAACTAGTTGCATTTCATCATTTATTCTATATTTTTACCATTCATGAACTCAAAATTAATTTCTCCATTTTAGCATGCATATTTGCATCTTCACATTTTCACCTAACTTCATGCATTTTTAGTTAAATCATGCAAACTCCAATTGACATGAAACCAACTTCATTGTGTTCATATAACTAACCTTAATCCATGAAAAATCCAAAAATGCTAACTTGTACATATGCAAAATAAACCCAAACCCTAATTTCAAGACAGATGGACTTAAACGTTGATATCTTTCTCATAAAGTGTTCGATTTCACTCTACTCACTTTTAAAGAAATATACATTCAACTATTTCAAAACACAACCAATTTCATAAAAATAGGAGATCATTTGTGAAAGTTGGATTTTGGGCCTCCTTTGCGCATTGTACATTTTCGCTGATTTTGACCTATCTTTTTATGTGCATATTTCATCCATTCTAACTATTTTCTCTTTCATTTCTTTAATTCATGAATTGTTTTAATAAATCATATAAAAATAAAACCCAAAAAAATCAGAAAAGCAAAGAAAAAGACCAATTCTGACTTGACCTTACTTACCTAATCAACCTGTACATAATTAACCTCCCTAATTTATTTTGACATTATATCAACCCATAAAAAATTCATTTGAGTCCATTGCATTATTTTATAGCATGTTTGATTTTTTCATACATTTATTTATCATCAGAAAATCAAATAAAAATTAGAAATCTAAAAAAAATAGTATTTTATATACCTAAAATATCACCAAAATTGCATATATTGCATTCCGCATTCTTTTTGCACCTGAGTCCTTCATGAGAATTGTAGATCATAATTATTCGCACATTTTTCATGTAGAGAACTTTTACATCAGAGTCCATTAACTATTTAATGTATTTATTTCTGCATTTTCATGCCTGGTTAAACATCCGGTCAACTCTACCACATGGCTCATTTCTATTCACCCACCTAGACCTGGTTTTCCCTACCCCTCACTCCTCATGTGCTAAGCACATGTGTCCTCTTCAATCCCTCTCACGTGCCCCGCATGTGAGGACCATCCACCTCCTCCAGTCGGTTCTGACTTACGTGCCATTGCCTCTCATCGACCAACGAATCTCCAGCAACCCAAACTCTGCTCCCTTATCCATTCTCTTCGAACCACCTCCTGGATATCTGCTTCATCCTATTATATCTACGATCAACTAACCTCTGCCTCTGCTATGCAACCACTTCTCCCCTCCTATCTCCAAGGAACACCAACAACCTCTATCCCCTCTAACCATATCCTCTCTTCAACCTCCGCACTCGTAGGCCCCTTATACTAAATCGCTGCAGGATCCCAACAGTCGGAAGCACAACCATCTTATCTCCCCCTTACCTTCGGGTGTTATACCATAGCAATATCCCCACTCTGCTGCCTATTTAAACCCATCATCCTCTCCAATTGAGAGCATCCACCAACTTTGAGCGAGAGTACCATGGCCTCGGAGGAGCCACTTGTGACAGATGTGCACTCCCCTTTTGTAGGCAAGGATTGGCTTCATCTCAGGCGAGATCCAAAGGAGGAGCATCTTCTTTTCTACAGCATCTCCCCGTTGTGGTCAGCTTGTCGCCTAGATGACAACTCGAGCAATGATCAGAGTTCAATATCGAGCTCCTCCCCAAGCTCTACCCGTTAGGTACATCTCTTCGCTCTCCTTCTTACTCTTCTATTTTCTTTCTCTATCATTCCTCCATACTCTCTTCCTTCTCTTGCACTCTTCCTTTGACTCCACCATCCAATCAATTCGACCCCCAACAACCACCACCGGCCCGTACTTCGCTCTTTGCTGGCCAATAGCGAGCGCCCACGCCATTGCCGCTCATCGTTGCTGCCTTGACAGCAGACCATCCACGGATCCTCATCCCTCTTCTATTTACTTCTCATTTAGCCGAGCTCTGGCTCGAGCTTCCAGGCTTTCTTATAGGTACACGATCCAGAGGCGAAGCAGATCGAAGCCATCGCAAACTCCTTCTGCTGTTCGCCTTCTCCTGCTCTATCGTGTGTCAACGAGTGAGCTTCTTTTATGCACCGCCTCGAGAATCACCATTCGACGCCACCGCTCCACCCTCTACTCCATGGCATAAATGATTGCCATCGATCTTCGTGCCTCTACACTTACGATCCACAGCCGTGTGTCGGCCACCCCATCGTCCGCCTTCACCAATCATTGTATGTCTTCGAGCCTAATAATAACAACTCTCGGATAAATAACATGCTCCTTCCCAACCGTCTGAGGCCACCCAAATTAGGGTCATCGATTGCAGCAACATCGCATGACTCCTATTCCTCCTAAGCTGCCACACCTGAGCCTACAACCTCAGGTGGGCCAAAGCATAATCGAAGTTGCTGAAGCTAACGCGTGGAGGTTATCCCCAAACCACCACGTGTGTCGCACGTGTATGCGAAGAAATTATAAAGACCTCCATGCACAAGTCCAGAATTGCAAGGAGCCACATGTCACTCACTCCTTGCATGACCTTGGGCAAATTACATCACACCCTCAACGCTTCCTCAAATTAATTTTATAAACCTACCTGGGGAAATTTATGAAGAAGATCTACCAGGTTTGTGTAATTACAAAGCAATCCCTCCACAAGGGTAAAATTGCAAGAATTTAATTATTTTAATTGCAATCATGCCCTTGAACATTCATTTGATTATATCTTGAGCATTATATGTCATAATTTGACATTCTTGATGTCATTTTGGTTGTTATTTCATGTTCTTTCATCTAGAACATTGAGATTCTAATTTTGAGGTATGATTTGACATTAATTAATTAAGGTTTTATTTTTGAACTTTTGTCTTTTTATTCATTTCATTGCTCAATAAGTTGTGCATCGATTGGGGAGATTCATTGGGAATACAAATTGCTACACTGATATCTGAAATCAACTAAATAAGGAGAGGTTCGGATGGCTTGCTGTTGTTTGGCTTGACTTGCATCCACATTCACCTTTATCTTTACATTCACATTACATCATATTGTCTCATCTAAAAATCACAAAAGATATTGCATCTATTTATTTCTTGTGTCACCTCACATTACATAGCAATGCATAATTTTCTCACATAATTATTTTGTAAATTCATGCATCACATTTCCTCATCAAATTAATTATATATTTTTTATTTAAACCCATAAAAAGTAGAAAAGCGAAAAGTGCAAAAAAAATCTTCTAAAAACCTAAATTTTGAATAATCTAAAAATTGTTCTAAGGAGACAGTTGCCTCTGTGAGTTAGACCTTGGACTTCCCAAGTAAAAATTTGTTGACCGCTTGTTTTTAATTAATTCATTAATTAACAATTTTTGATTAGTTTGTTAATTTGTATACTTCAAAGAAATTGAATGTTAATTCCACATAATTAGTGAGGGTAATTAACAGGTTTTTGAAATGGCATCATTGCTGGGGAGGTACAACTTAGGTTAATTTTAAGAAAATCTAGATATTAGGTTTTCCGTACTTGGGTAGTCTGACCCTCGGTTTTCTTATGTATATTTTTGTATTTATTTGTCTACATTTTTTATTTATTTTGTTTACTTTATTATTTATTTTATTGAGTCTATCTCTCTGACCATCATCTTATTTTCTGTGCGAGGGACCCAACACGACGGGGCAACCGCTTAGGTGGCCGAGCAACTCATGAGCATTGGAAGCCGACTTTTTCTGGTGATAAACCGACTGCCGGACACATAAAATTAAGATTGAGTCAAAATTAAGATCGAGTCATTTCGTGAGAGAGTGCAGACTCTAGGTTTTATTTCCTGCATTCATTTTATAATTTGTAATTAATTTCTCATTTCCAACGATTCCTGGTCGAGTTCTCATGTGTGTAAAGAGACTGGACTTTTTCTGTGGTGTGTCGGACTTTTTCACTCTTCGGTGCGGGTGGGGCCTGACTTGAATGGTTTGTAGGTTAGACTTGCACACATGACTCTTAGAGCTTTTCATAGGTCAAATATTCATTGCTTGTGCTTGTAAAATCTAGGACCATAGACATTCACTTTAATAATACACACCTTAGATCGTTCTAACTTAGTCAAATTCAATTCACTTCTTCCTAATAATTAGAACTATCTGTTTGGTGTGGTTTTATCATTTGCATTTCATTTAGTATAACATTTTCAATTCTGTATTGCATCCTGCATGTAGAATGCGAGGATCATTGTAAGTCTTCTGAACTGGGCATACATCATTGATTTTATTGTTGCATTAGTTTTTCTCGACTCCCTTCCCCTTGGTTTTATAACTTAGGATTAAAGGAAATTGGGACTATTCGTTAGACGTGCCTTGTTTGGAGGATTAAATTCAATGATAATCAAACTTAAATTTGGGACTGCTAATACATTTTGAACCAAAAAATTACATTAAAACTGAAATTGTTTTGGGGGAGAGTAACAACCTCATTGTTTGACTTTACTTGCAAGTAAGATAGAGATGAACACTAGGATAGAGCCGATCTAGGATTTCATATTTACTACCGATTCTACAAAAACGATTAGCTACTTCTCAATGAGGAAATACAGGTAGCCAGTAAACAGTCCGGATTTCCTTAGCAGAGTAGATGGTTTAAAGGACGCTATGTAAGGCTCAGTCCTTAAGAAACAGGTAGCCATTCTGTGGTCCGTACGTACATACATATTGGTTGAAAGTAGCTGCAACTAGTCGAAAGAGTCAGGCCAGTTTTTAGGCAAATACATGCACCTAACAACTTGTTAACTCTCTCAAAATTTGCATTTATCACCAACTAAAACAGACAAGATAGTTTGGTCGAGCCTTTACAACCTTTACAATGTTGAGTTGGTGAATTGGGGGTTTGCTTTGTGTTTGTATTCATGGGTGTGCATTCAAAGATTGCACTCTTATCGCATTTCCTATCACTCCTTGTTTCAAATCGTGCTCTTAATTCGAATCTCTTGACATAGAGAATGGTAGATTGAGTTGATTTTTGCTCGGACTTTACGAGCCTCTCGCTGACCATTCCAAACCGATCATTCTCACGGGCTCAGGGACATTCTTCCCCTAAATCCCCTATGTTTCATGGACACTCTTCCCATGAGACTAAGGTCAATAATTCACTCTTCATTCTTGAGGGTGGTTAGACCCATAACAACCCTCTCTTCTCTCACTACAACGAAGAAGAATCTCACCTCGATGCTTCTAAATCACCTTCTTACAACTCTATTATTCAAATCCTTTGTATTCTGAAGGTGAAGAAGACCAAGATAGCAAGATGCCTCCCAAGAAGCGCATGGATGATGAGGGAGATAATGACACATTGAAGGATATCCTAGCCAGACTTGCAAAAGCTTAGCAGATAAATGAACTATTCAGATAGAAGCTTGGTAAATTGTTGAATGAGGGGGACCGATGAGAGATGCATACAATCCCAGTGTTGCACAGAATCAGAACTGGCTTTGGCCGGTCGTACCACGAAATGCTAGAGAATTAAGGCCTCACTTCTTGACACTCCTGTCGAAATTTTATTGCAATGCAATAGAGGAACCATACATGTTCCTGCATGAGTCTGAAATGGTATGTGATAATCTAGGACGACCTAGTGTATCATAGTATTAGATACGACTTAGAGCCTTCCCCTTTGCTGTAGCAGCCAAAGCCGCCTATTGGCTAAAGAATTTAGGGGGGGTAGTCACCACATGGGCCACATTAAAGGACATGTTCCTTAAGAAGTTCTACCCTTTGAGTAGGACTAATTAGATGAGGTCCCAGAGATCGAGTTTCATGCAGATGTCTATTGACTCGGGAAATCTTGGGGGTCGGATATTATGGTAAATCTAGAAGTCATTGTTATCCCCAAAAATCTCGTGACAAACAAATAATTATTTTTTGCTACTTATTAACCTGTATAGCGGACATGGTCGAACTCAGGGAGGCTACAAATCCCGAGGGTTATTCTATTAATCAAAAATCAATTAAGAGAAAACATGAATCTCAAAGGACAACTATCCTTGGTTTTTATGATTTTTATCTTAATTTTTTTTAATTTTTTTCTTTCTAATATTTATATTTTCTGATTTTCAGTTTTTTTATTTTGTTTTTGGAAATTTTTTTAATTTTCAAAAATAACATGAAGCAATATTCACAAGATCAAAAATACGCACACCAACTCTTTTTGTAATTTTTCAAATTATAAAAAATGCTTAGAAAAATGCAGAAAATTTACTTTTGTATTTGAAATATTTTGAAAAGTTTTTGGAAATTTTTGTGGAATTTTCAGTTTTTTTGTATTTTCTAAAAATCAAACAGTGAGAAAATGCAAAAATGTTCACAGCCTGGAGTAATTTGCAACTTAAAAATATTTTAATGCCCAATACTCCTGAAAATTATTTTTATGACAAACTACATGCAAATATCTACAAATTGGAACTGAAATAGTATTTTTTGGAATTTTGTAGTTTTTTAAAATTTTTTATAAGATTTGTGATGTTTTTTAATTTTTTGGATTTTTTTAATAATTAATGATGAAATTTATAGAGAAAGTAAAAGATAATGAAATAGAACTACCCTAATTGTTTTGGAATTTTTAAGCAATTTTTCGAATTTTTAAGAATTTTCAAATTTTGGGATGATAAAATAGCACTATTTTTTATTTTTTAAATATAATAAATGAAAATAAATTGCAATGAAAAATTTATACTATGAAGATAATCACATCAGGAGCATAGCATAATTTTTGCATGATTATTAGATCACAAATAATATTTATTTCATACAAAGAGAGCAAGCTAGTTATTGTTCTGCAGTTCAGGGACTAAAATATAATTATGAAAAAGTTCTAGACTAATAAAATAACAAGAATTAAATGCAGGAAGAAATGTGAAATTTATCCACTAAACATGTGCCACGCACATGACCTTCTGAGCACAGGGGCGGCTTTTGTAGTTTGGAAAAATTTTAGGGGTAGAATTGTAATTTCACATATATAATTCTTGAACTAGCAAGGGCTCCTTCGCAATTTCAGAAATATCCGGGAGCAATTTCGTAAATTTTCCAATATTTTCTTAATCCCCGTTTAGGGTTCTTCGTCTCTTTCAAACCAATAGGGCAAGGAGTACGGCTATGGGGCACCTCCCTTGCTTCTTCTCTACGCAAGGGGGCTGCGCAAGGATGGGGTCGGCGCTGCCCCTTCTTCGGCGGGCGAGGGCGGTGGGCGAGACAAGATTTTCGGCGGGCGGGCTTGGCGCGCAGGAGGATGCATGATGTGTCGAGGCAGTGGGGCCGCGCTGGAGGGCGAGGCGCAAGGACGGGGCGCGACCGCATGCTGTGGAGGCACGGGAGGTGCGGGCTGCCACAGAGGCGTTGGGAGGCGGCCACACGCAGAGGCGTGATCGGACAGTTACATGAGGGGCGGCCGAGGGGTGCGGATGTTCTACCGCTAATGGTGGGATGCACAGCCGCCTAGAGCGTCGCGCGGAGGAATGGAGGCAAGGCAGGTGGCCGCTACACGCGGAGGAGGGGGGCCTGATGCGCACGGCGAGTGGCAGAGTCGCGGTGGTCGACGAGATGGAGGATGGCGGTGGGGGGTGGTGATCCTGCTGCTGCCTGTAGCTATTTTTTTATTTTTATTTATTTATTTTTTGTAAATGTAAACAGGAACGAATAAATAATAATAAATGTTTATATATATATTTTAAAATAGGAAATGTAAACAATTTTTTTTATTTTTTTAATTATCCTGCAAAAGAAATGTGAGATATGAAATGAAAACAAATGGTTAATTATTATTATTTTTTATTTATTTACAAATCAAAAAATGAGCGAGTATCCGATGAAAATGGAAGAATCAAATCTGATCTCCGGCCACCGTATGCGGTTGGAGTTTAGAGATCATGGACAATAGAATAGAACGCATGGAGATCGAGAAAGTGAGATGAAAATTCAGAATCAGAGATGGATCAAATCTCGATGGAATTTTTTTTAAGATCTAGAAAAACAAAATGACAGTGGAATTAAAAATACGATGAAATAAACTATGATTAAACTAAGATGGAATAAGAAGAAAAATGTGGATCTCACCTTAGGAGCAGAAGAGGACTGTGATCGCCTCGACAAGGCTGACTCGCTGTCACTGGACGGCTTGGAGACTAGGCAACTTTTCGACGAAATTTTCTCTCGGAGATCAAGCTCCTCTCTCTAAAGATTGATCGAGTTGAAATGAGGGAGAAGAAGCCATATAAATAGAAAAGGTAGAATGGAATTTGAATTTTTTGACTTTTTGAATTTTTTGGTGGAAGAGATAAGAGAGATGAAAATTGAAATAAATTTTTAAATTTTTCGGTGGAAGAGATAAGAGAGATGAAATGAGATAAAGTAAAAGAGATAAATCTATTTACGAAATTATCTATTTTTTTAAATTTTCGTCACTTTATTTCATTGAAATAAAAAATGTTATTTTTTTATTTTTTATAGCGGTTAATTAAAAATAGCAACTATATACATATACGCTGATGGGGAGCTTGCACCAAGGTGCATGTAACTTTACATGCACCGGCGCTTATATCTTCCACATCTTTTTACTTTTTAAAAAATACCACCATGTATATTCATCTATATATCCCTCCAATACGCCATTCGAATTTCATCAGAAACATGGACTCCGATGACCTCCATCTAGAACAGGTCGATTACAGCAATTCTAAGACCGTTAAAATTATCTGTTCTGGATGGAGGTCATAGGAGTCTCTGTTTCTGACGAAATTCGAATGACATATTGGAGGGATATATGGATGAATATACATGGTGGTATTTTTCAAAAAAGTAAAAAATATGGAAGATATAAGCGTCGGTGCATGTAAAGTTACATGCACCTTGGTGCAAGCTCCCCATCCTCTACATATACTATATACATATATGACAATATATACAAGGGTAATTAGGAAATTAGCCTTTTTGTTTTAAGAATTTTATTATTTTATTATTTTTATGTTTATTTTAAATAATTAGTAAAAATATTTACAAATATATACAAATACAATATGCACAAAATACATGGGAAAATTGCACAAACCACCCCAGAAAATCGACTTTTCAACCGTAACTCTAAAAATTATGAAAATACAACCATTTTAAAGATAATTGAATTTCAAACCCAATGGAAGTGAGATTGATTCAATTTGACTCATATGGAGCTGGAATTGGTCTTTCAATTAGTGCTTAGTGGCTTTTTCCAAGTGTGCTTACTTTTATTCTGTACATGATTTAATTGTGCAATTAAGGCACAAATAAATTAGTGTCGGTTTTATACAGATATATACAAAATAAGTGAGAAGTATTTACAACAACACACACACACACATTTTTTTGATTTTCTGCTTAAGGACCATTATCTCCCCCTACTTTATTCCTTGTCGATCAGGTCTTGACCTTCTCTCGGGGTTTGGATCAGCCTGTATACAGTCTTCCTTTTTTTAATTTTTTATTTATTTTTTCTTTATTTATTTATTTATTTTAGGTTAAAATTAGTAAGAAGTGTATAATATTTACACACAGATGCAAGTTAATAAGAATATGGAGTTAGTGTCATATGCATGTGTTTTATAAGGGATTTTAAGCTAAAATAAATGAATAAAGATGACGAATCGCAGATTCATCATCCCCCTATGCTTTACCTTTGCTAGTCCCTTAGCAAACAATTATTTGAAAGAATAAGTGAAGAAAATGAAAAAAAGGGAAAATAAAGAGAGTAGGACAACATTGAGTATTAAACTTATCTTCATAAAATTGTAGTTTGGAGCTCTGTCGGACCTTTGGATTATTAGTGTGTCGGAACTTCTGTGAGACTTAGAATTTTAAAATCGACAACCTTCAAGTTATACACATCATTGTCATAGTTTCGGCTTAGAAGTCATCTTAGATCAATCCTCTTCCCAAAGCACACCCTATGAACATTGAACAATTGACTCATGTGTGTAAAAGGTTTTACCTACTCCAATCCAGAACGCTGGACTACCATGCAAATCTCCTCTCCGGTAACTCGTCCTCGGGGTGTCAGGTATTTCCTTCTAAGGTCCGTCGCGATGTGTTCACAATCGAATTGGGGGAGAAGTTAGAAGAAGGAGAAAAGAACTGGAGGGTGGCCAGTGTAGTCACCTCTCCTTGTGAAGCTGGCCAGTGTAGCCGAGTCTCCACCAAGATCTGCATGTTTTCTTGAAGCTTGGACCTTTTTGGTCAGATATTTATTTGGTAGTGGCTTCTTTGTATTCAGATTTTTGGTGGTTCTGCTTGGATCTTATTGTGCCCCTACGGATATAGAATCTTTTTGTTTCCGTACATTTTTTGGGGTCCTAGATAAAATTGTGCCCAGCTGTCCATCCCTTTTCCGAAGCTTTATTTCAACCCATACTCCGGTCTTTAGATTTCCACGCTACCAGAAAAGAAACTCACACAATCTTCCAGCATCTCGTCTGAGTTGAGCTAAATGCATAGTGCGAGAGTACAAATTGATTCCCTATTCCAGAGTTATACCAAGAATGAAGAGACCAGATTAGACACTAAGAGTCAAACGCTGCACATTGTCATGTGGAACTCAAAGAATTAAGTCAAAGACCTGGAGCTTCTAAAATCCTATTTCTAGGTGAAGTTCCTCTGAAAATTAGGTGGATTAAGGTCCAACTAAGCTCCATTCTTCAATTTTATTCCAGACATAGTTTAAATGTCAATACTATTCTGAAAAATGCACATGCAAATGCAAAATATGAACAATACAAAGAGTTTTTTTGAAAAGAAAACAAATGATGCAATGTGAAAAGAACATTTTTTAAAATAATATTCTAATTTTGAACTTTTTATGGATTTTTAGAGGAAAATGCAAGTGTAAAAGAAAGGGTTTTTTTGAATTATGCAAGTTTTTATAGATTTTTGGTTTTGTCATTTTTTAAGGAAAAAGGGTTAGTAATAAAAATGTACAAGTATATACAAGAATTTTGTTTGTTTGTTTTGTATGTGTTTTTTTTGTTGTTTTTTTTTTCATTTTTTTATTGTTTGTTTTTGTTTTTGTTTTTTATTTTTATTTTTTTGCACACGTGGATTTTACAAAATTATACACATAACCCCCAAATAAACGTATTTAAAAGTACGAGTTATGTCTAAAGTATATATACAATATATATGACACCCCCTATACTTAGTTCGAACTATGTCCTCATAGTGATCAGAGAGCGAAAAAGGAAGAGATAACTCATGCTAAGTATAGAAAAGTGAAAAGACTCCTATGCTACAATGACTCAAAGAAAAGATAAAAAGAAGAGAAGTTGGTGATCCCCCCTATACTTAGGAACAAGTAATCCTAAGTATAGTAGAGTATACAAAAGGGTAAAACCGATAAAGAGAATGTACATACTCAAAAATAAAAAGACACGATATGAACAACATCACCCCCCTATACTTACGGCAGAGTATCCCTAAGTATAGGCAACAACAAGAGTGATGAGCAGGATGAATATGAACAACACAAATCATTCACCCCGCATACTTTGGATAAAGCACATCCTAAGTATAGCATATATACACACACACAAACGAAAAGGGGTGAATGCTAAAACGGGAGAAGAAAGAGTAAAACGAAAGGATATACAAGAGGAGTGGATGTACAAAGGTCAAGAAGGTCGAAATCGAACCTTCTTGCAAGACCGCTGAGGTATGGATTTGACAAGGTGTATGTCGATATTGGGATCATCATTAGACATAAACTGAGTAGGATCTACCAAGAATGTATCCTCAACGGTTTTAGATTGTGCAGGCCTAAACCAGTTATTGGAAGTAGTTTGGTCATGTCCGGTCTGGGAAGTCTCGCAAACATCAAAGTAAAATGTCTCGAAATCATTATCAGAAAAAGTAAGATCAATTTCATCCTGGCGAGCCTCTACTGGATCATCATCTTTATCAAAAGGCCCAAATTCCTTTACAAAAGCAATGAAATCAAATTTGGCCTGATCGGCCTCATCTGAATTAGGGTGAATAGGAACAGACTCATCAGTGGAAGTAGTCGAATCATGTCCATCCTGTCTAGTCTCAGAATCTGCCTTCCGCTCTAAGTTGTCTATCAGGTAAATTCCACGGATGTCATCAATGCATCGCCGCATACCAGAAGGGGGAACTCCAAGGTCTATGTTTTTCGAGTCTTCCTCCTTCAAGAGGAATTCTTGGGTTTCCTTATCATCCAACATATAATAAGAATCTCTGATATTATCATCAATGTTAAATTCCATGGGGTTGGCTAACACGGGTGTGTTCTCATGAGATGCAGGTTTCTGGGCAGTAGTGGGTGTAGTGATCAACACATCGCTCCCTACATCAGAATGGAAGCGAATTTCTCCTGAACCACAATCAATAACGGCTCCCGCAGAGGTGAGGAAAGGCCGTCCCAGGATGATTGGAGGGTGCTCCACAAGGGTGGAGCTCTCCATGGGCACTACAACAAATTTTGAAGTGAAATTCTTGCCCTGAATAAGAATGACAACATTTTCTAGAATACCATTCGGTCTCTTGATAGATCCATCAACAAATTGAACTATCATCCTAGTTTTCTTGAGAGGCCCAAGATGAAGAGACTGTACCATAGAGAAGGGTATTATATTGATTGATGAACCGCCGTCAAGGAGAGCGTTATCACAAGAATATTCAGATATGGAGCAACCCACAAGAGTTGTGGCAGTGTTCCCTTTCTTAAAATACGGACGGTGAGAGATGGCATAGGTAGTGGCCATGGTCAAGACGTGATGCTCAGATATTCTCATTCGCTTTCTCTTCTTGTGTTGAGGAGTAGATAAATCTGTCATGACCTGTTGAAGTGGGGATTTGATGATCTCATGAAGGCTGGCCACCACTTCGAGTTCAGTCAACATTTTTTTGAATTTTTGAACCTTTTCCATACAAGGAAGGAGATTAAAATCAACATATACACGAGGGTTGCCGAGAGTAGTTTGTATAGTGGCATCCTCAGCGTCAAGGTTGGGACATGATGTGAATAGATGTGTGGGTAGATGATTGAGCATTTGGGTCCTCTCCTTACAATATGAATCAATAATGTGTCTCCCAGAATCTTTTGGATTTTTAAAATTTTCTTATTTTTTGTATTTTGGGCGATTATAAGCTCTCATGATTATCCTCAAGTGAATCCATATCCTCAAACAGTGGAGCAGCGTTCTGGCTCATATTTATGTTAAATAGATTGCTAATCATTGAATTCATATGCTCCATCATCTAGTTCAGTGTCTCAAGTGTGGAAATCATGAAAGGTGACTCCAAAATCCCAGGATCAGTGGGTTGAATGAGGGTGGGTGAAAATCAAAGTCCTTCGATTCCTGAAATAATGGGTTATGCGGATATGCACAAAAATCAGGAGGAAAATCCTCTTGGAAAAAGGAAGGTGGATCGTTTGGAGAGTATGAGATATCTGCGAAGATCGGATTAAAATAACTCCAGTCGGCCATCTCCGAAACAAAGGACGGGATTGGGAGACCACGAGTGTCAAGTCAAAAGATATGGAGAAAAAGGCGCAAATGCACAGAAGGATCGAGTATGCATACAAGCAATCAAACACAATACAAACCCCCAGTTCACCAACTCAACTCAATGTGAAGACCGTGAAGTTTCGGTCAATTATCTTGTCAATTTTAGAGATTGGTGACAATACAATCTATCAGAGCGGTTAAAGCGAGTTGTTAGGAACCTAATGCTCTCAGGAGGCTGGCCTAATCTCAAAGTTAGATCTTTCCCAGGTAGTATGAATTGCAGACTTTGTTTACCGGCTACTCGATCAATTCAATCCGTTAAGGACGTCACGGGCTACTTTACCAGCTACCGGAGAGATCCTCACTGGAGAACGACTAACCCAAGATATTAGTCTGAAAAGAGTTCGGGCATGGCTCTATCCTAGTGTGCAGGTCGCTCTCTCGCTCAATCAAACCAAACAATGAGGGGGTTACTCTTCCCAAAACAATAATTTTTCCTTGTATTTTTTAGGGTCGAGCTTTCTTTAGCAGTCCTGATTTTAGCAGTTAACACTTGGTTTAAAATATTTTCAAAGAATCACCTATTGAGTGTCCAATTTTCTTTTTAACTTATGTGAGTGAAAATAAGGAAGGAGATCAGAAATGCCAATGCGTGATTAAAAACAATGATGCATGCAGAGGTTAGAGATGCTTACCTGGTCGCCAACACTCTACATGCAAGTGATCCGTGCAGAATTGAAATAAACTATCCTATATGCAAGTACAAGTGAACCGTCCTAGATGATAGCTTCTATTAACGGGCAAAAACAGGTTAATTTGACTAAGTCCAACTTACGCTCTACTCTATAGGCACAGAAATTTCTTGTTTAAGGTGTTTGGACCTAATTAATTACCTGGCTCAAGCAAATTAATTAAAGCAATCAAGAGGTAGCTCACAAAATCTATGGGAAACAAAGACAAATAAAGGTGATGAAAACAAAACCGGTGAGGTCCCCCAAGTGCACCGGCACTTGGCGAAACAGACCCCTCAACAAATGAATGTCCTTTTACAGAGTTCAAATGAAAAGAAAAACTCTCTCTCTCTCTCTCTTTAAAATTTTTTAATTATTGTCTCCTTCAATTCTTCATCTCCTCTTCTCACGCTATCCTGCAGCTTGGTGAAGAATCAAGCTGCCTCCACGTCGCTTGGTTGCTTCGTCTATCCTAGGATCGCCTCCTTCGCTCTGTGGGCCCTCGCAAGAAAAAAGAGAGAGAAGGTGTAAGAAATACAATTATCAAATATGAGAAAAAAATGAAACAAATGCAGTGATATGAACAATGAAGTGAATGGTAAAAAAATGTTAACAGATATTTACAACCAAGAATAGCAGGTCAAAAGAGAAACCTAACTACCCTCGCCGTGCCTCCCCGGCAACAGCGCCATTTTCTTGTCAGCATGAAATTGGAGGATCAGTACTTAATGGTAAAACAGGTCGTCGTTGTTATCCCCAAAAATCCAGTGATAAACAAACAATTATTTTTTTATTTTTGCTACTTATTAACATGTATAGCGGACAGGGTTGAACTCAGGGAGGCTACAAATCCCAGAGTTATTCAATTAATCAAAAATCAATTAAGAGAAAACATGAATCTCAAAGGACAACTATCCTTGGTTTTTGTAATTTTTTATCTTTATTTTTTTATTTTTTTTCTTTCTATTTTTTATATTTTCCGATTTTCAGTTTTTTTGATTTTGATTTTGCATTTTTTTAATTTTCAAAAATAACATGAAGCAATATTCACAAGATCAACAATACGTACACCAACTCTTTATGTAATTTTTCATTTTATAAAAAATGCTCAGAAAAATGCAGAAAAAATATTTTTGTAGTTAAAATATTTTGAAATGTTTTTGGGAATTTTTGTGGAATTTTCAAATGTTCTTTTTATTTTTCTAAAAATCAAACAGTGAGAAAATGCGAAAATGTGGATAGCATGGAGTAATTAACAACTTAAAAATATTTTAAGTACCCAATACTCCTGACAATTATTTTTATGACAAACTACATACAAATATCTACAAACAGGAACTGAAATCAAAATTTTTGGATTTTTGTAGAATTGTTTATGATTTTTATATAATTTTAGATGTTTTTCATTTTTTTGGGTTTTATAAATATTAATGCATGAATTTTGTATAAAAAGTAAAAGACAATGAAATAAAACTACCCTAATTGTCTTGGAATTTTTAAGCAATTTTTCAAATTTTTATGAATTTTGAAATTTCAGGTTGATAAAATATCACCGTTTTTTATTTTTTAAATATAATAAATGAAAATAAATTGCAATGAAAAATTATACTACGATAATCACATCAGGAGCATAGCATAATTTTTGCAAGATTTTCAGATCACAAATAATATTTATTTCATTCAAAGAGAGCAAGTAAGTTATTGTTCTGCAGGTCTAGGGACTAAAATATAATTATGCAAAAGTTCTGGACGATAAAATAACAAGAAATAAATGCAGGAAGAAATGTGAAATTTACCCACTGAACATGTGCCATGCACATGACCTTCTGAGCACAGGGGCATCTTTTATAGTTTGGAAAACTTTAAGAGGCAGAGTTGTAATTTCACCTATATATAATTCTTGAACTGACAAGGGCTCATTCGTAATTTCAGAAATGTCCGGGGGGGAATTTTGCAAATTTTTCAATATTTTCTTAATCCCCCATTTACGGTTCTTTGTCTCTTTCAAATCAATAGGGTAAGGAGTATGGCTATGGGGGCACCGCCCCTTGCTTCTTCTCCACGCAAGGGGGCTGCGCAAGGACGGGCCGGCGCTGCCCCTTCTTCTTCGGTGGGCGAGGGCGGCGGGCGAGACTAGATCGCCGAGGGAGGGCTTGGCATGCGGGTGGCTGCTGGATGCGTTGAGGCGATGGGGCCGCGCTAGAGGGAGAGATGCAAGGACGCAGCGCGGTCGCGCGTTGTGGAGGTGCGGGAGGTGCGGGCCGCCGCGGAGGCGCTGGGAACCAACCACGTGCAGAGGCGCGACCGGGCGGTTACAGGAGGGGTGGCTGAGGGGCACGGATGTGCTGAGGCTGATGGTGGGCTGCGCCGCCGCTTGGAGCGCCGCGTGAAGGAATGGAGGCAAGGCAGGTGGCCTCTACACGTGGAGGAGGGGGCCTGATGCACGCGACGAGTGGCCGAGTTGCGGCAGCCGGCGAGATGGAGGATGGCGGTGGGGGTGATGACCCCGCTGCCTGTAGCTATTATTTATTTATTTTTTTTGTAAATGTAAACAGGAGTGAATAAATAAAAAAATGTTTTTTAATATAATAGGATATGTAAACAGTTTTTTTTATTTTTTTAATTACCCTGCAAAACAAATGTGAGTTATGAAAAGAAAACACATGGTTTTATTATTATTATTTTATTTATTTACAAATCGGAATATGAGCGAGGATCCTGTGGAAATGAAAGAATCGAATCCGATCTCCGGCCACTGTACGTGGCCGGAGTTAAGAGATCGTGGACGATAGAATAGAACGCGTGGAGATCGAGAAAGTGAGATGAAAATTCAGAATCGGAGACAGATTAAATCGAGATGGATTTTTTTTAGAAAAACAAAATGACGATGGAATTAAAAATACGATGAAACAAACTATGATTAAACTAAGATAAAATAAGAAGAAAAATGTGGATCTCACCTTAGAAGCAGAAATGGACCGTGATCGCCTCGACAAGGCCGACTCGCTATCACCGTACGACTTGGAGATTAGGCAACTTTCTCGACGAAGTTTTCTCTCGGAGATCGGGCTCCTCTCTATAAAGATTGATCTAGTTGAAATGAGGGTGAAGGAGCCATATAAATAGAAAAGGTAGAATGAAATTTGAATTTTTCAAATTTTTGAATTTTTTTGGTGGAAGAGATAAGAGAGATGAAAATTGAAATGATTTTTTGAATTTTTTGGTGGAAGAGATAAGAGAGATGAAATAAGATAAAGTAAAAGAGATAAAATTGTTTACGAAATTATCTATTTTTTTGAATTTTCGTCACTTTATTTAATTGAAATAAAAAATGTTATTTTTTAATTTTTTACGGTGGTTAACTAAAAATAACAACTATATACATATACTATATATATATGACATTATATACAAAGGTATATGAGGAAATTAGCCTTTTTTGTTTAAAGAATTTTTTTATTTTTATTTTTATTTTAAATAATTAGTAAAAATATTTACAAATATATACAAAAATAATATACACAAAATACATGGGAAAGTTGCACAAACCACCCCAGAAAACCGACTTTTCAACCGTAACTCCAAAAATTATGAAAATACAACCATTTTAAAGATAATTGAATTTCGAACCCAATGGAAGATTGATTCACTTTGAACTCATATTGAGCCGAAATTGGTCTTTCAATTAGTGGTTAGTGGTTTTTTCCAAGTGTGGTTACTTTTATTCTGTACATGATTTAATTGTGTAATTATTTTTATTAATTAGGATACATTTTTATTTACAACTTTGGTTTTGAAAGTTATTTGATTTGAGTTCAATTAAGGCACAAAAAAATTAGTGTTAGTTTTATACAGATATATACAAAATAAGTGAGAAGTATTTACAACAACACAAACATTTTTTCTGATTTTCTGCTTAAGGACCCTTATCTTTTCTTTATTTTTCCTTTATTTATTTATTTATTTATTTATTTATTTGGTTTAGGTTAAAATTAGTAAGAAGTGTACAATATTTACACACAGATGCAAGTTAGTAAAAATATGGAGTTAGTGTTATACGTAGGTGTTTTATAAGGGATTTTAAGCTAAAATAAATGAATAAATATGACGAATCGCATATTCATCGATGTCCCATGAGCCTTTCCATGAGACATGGGAGAGATTCAAGGATCTGATTCAGAAGTACCCATGTCATGATATTGATCGACCAATCCTAGTCTAGAACTTGTACAGTGGTTTGACTCCTGAGGTTCAAGGATTGCTGAATGCTGCCTATGGTGGTAGCTATCTGACCAAAGGAGCCGACACGCTTTGGATGGTTTTAGAGTAGATGACAGAGACCAACCGCCTCTCATGCACATCAGGAAGTGGGGAGAACAGTTATCGTCGATCTTGCAAATGGCCTACTCCCCAACATGGGGATTGTTAGTGGTAAGTTAACTAAGGTTGACCAGATCGAGAAGAAGGTGAGAGAAATACATGAGCTCACCGAATGGAAGAACCTCACCAAGCTTCCCAAACAGATGACAGAGTTAGCTGATAGGGTATCCAAGATCAGGATACCTGCCTTTCTGCACCCCCTGCTCCCATCTACCAAGTGCACCATATTCAAGAGCAACCCGTATAGGGGTCTTACAGCACATGGACTCAGGGTCAGCTAGAGGTCCATGAGAGCCAGTTCACAGAGCCTACCATTGAGGCAGTCACCTAAGGGTCTCCATAGGTGTGGGAGGTAAATGGGATCTGGTACACCAATGATCCCAATGCCACCCAGCTACAGCCACAACAACGCCCACAATACCCCCCTTAGCCTCAGTACCACAAGTTTCCACCCCCTCAACAATAGTCAGGTCATCAGAATCCCCCTCAATATCAACAATACTCTCCTCAACAGAGCCAGCAGTCCATCAGGCACCTAACATACTGCACCAGGGTCATCAACAACCTTCCTAGAGGTAGGACCATAGATCTTCATCCTCAGGTACCTCTGACCTTCAGAGGAGCCTTGATGAGCTCAAACTCATTCGTAATGAGCAGCATGATCAAAGAGCTGACATCAATCAGCTTTAACATTGGCGTGATGAGTTTATTACCCCCAAGACCTCCATCCTAGCACAGATTCAGGTTAATCCCAACAATGTGAACCAAGGACAAAATCACCAGAAGGATCACGTATACTATTTCGATTTCTCAAAATCAGATCATGATATCCTATCGCATGGTATTTACCATCTTACTCTCAGGAGTGGTAGGACCGTGCAAAGCCCTGATCTGGCACGACAAAGTGGAGAGGGGGATACCGATGACCCAACTCCTGTGGATAACTTAGAGGAGGAGGACCATCACCAGCATCAGTATCACCTTCAGGATCATCAGGGGGATTTGAATCCCCAAAAATCCAAAAAATCAAAAAACCAGGAAAATCCAAAAAGAAGAATAAAGCAACATCGATCACAATAGCAAGCACTGAGTCTTCAAGAGATGAGAAGACCACCTTGGATGCATCACCACTAGTTTTTCCAGCTTCAGTTTCAGTTTCAATTCCATTTCATGCATGCCAGTCGAGTCTTGTACAAAGTCCAAGTCCAAGTCAGAGTCATGTACAAATGAATTTCGATGATGATATTTCTGTTTCACATCATGAGCCTCCAATAATCCATTTCCCTTAGGCTTTATCTACGAGAAAGAAGAAAAAATTCTCAAAAAATGATCTTGATGTTTTGGAGATAGAAATGATGTGTCGTGAAAATGTTAAAGTTGAATTTCTTTCCTCCGATTAATGGATATGGTTCCTGCATTCAAGAAGTACCTAAAGGCGAGATGCACACATGTTAGGACAAGCAGGAAAAAGAACACTCATACAATGAAACATGTGTTGACTGTAGCCACTAGTTGGGCCATTAAGAATGTGTTTCCAAGAAAACGAAGGGACATGGTTGCCCATTATGTGGTAAGTCATGTCGATGACACTATGTTTGCATGCACTCTACTGGATAATGGACCCTCAATTAACCTGATACCAACAACCCTCTATGAGCAAATAAATCTAGGACCCCTAAGGAAATCTAGAGCCTTACTCCAGTTTGCTGACAAATCCATTAGTCCAAGGGAGAATCGAGGAACAATATCATCAATGTCGAGGGGCATAATTACATAGTGGACTTCACAGTCCTTGATATGGAGATCCCTAAAAATTGGAAGGATTCCAAGATCATACTTGGAAGGCTCTTCTTGAGAACAACAATGGCCTTATTTGACTATATGGTCAGGAAGATTCAGTTCCAAACTCCAAGCGGAGATGAGGAACTAGAGATGAAGCAGACAAGGTGACAGAGGCCAGATTCTGAATCTAACACCGAGTACACATTGTCAGAAGCGGATTGTGTTCATGTGGACACTGTTGAGCCATGGAGACAGAACCCAACCGATACAGATGAGTCCCTCTCATGTGGAGATAATCTAGTACATGAGACAATTTGCGAGATTTTTCAGAATGAACAACAAGGCACAGATCATACATAGAGTGCATCCCTATCCCCCTACATCTTCGATGACATAGAGGACCAACCGAGCCTATTAGCCCTTTCCTTTTTCAGACAATCAGAAGATGAGGATGATGAGTCAGATGCGGTTGTTATAGATTTCTTGGATGTCTTTTGCGATCCGACTCTGAGTAGAATCAATTGGTGGCTACTATCATAATAGATCCAGCTACATCCACCATAGAGCCAGATTTACAGGCTGTTGAGCCAGATTTACCAGATGATCATACCATCCCAGAGCTCAAACCTCTACCCACCTTCTTGAAGTATGCCTTCCTTGCTGGCCCCCACGGAAGTTCCCGGTCATTATTAGTTCTAGCTTGACTGAAGAACAAGAATCTCGCCTACTAGAGATTCTTGAACAGAACTGCAAGGCCATAGGATGGAGCATGTCCAATCTTCGTGGGATTAACCTTGCTTTATGCTCACACCGTATTTACGTTGAAGAAGATGCTAAATACTCTTGTGAGTACTAGCGTAGCCTGAATCCAAACTTATGAGATGTGGTCAAGAAGGAGATCGAAAAATGGTGTGACGTGGGGTTTATATATCCCATCTTTGATTCCAAGCGGGGTTCATGTAGTCCCTAAGAAGACAGGACTTTAGACAGTCACCAACTCGGATGGAGAGGAAATTGCGACACAGTTTCCACATTGTGGCATGACTGTGTAGATTACAGATGCTTGAATGCCATGGTGAATTAGGATCATTTTCCCTTACCATTCATATACCATATCTTGGAGAGACTTGCGGGGAAATAATTCTTTTGCTTTGTAGATGGGTACTCAGGCTACAATCAAGTAGCCATCGCTCTTGAGGACTAAGAAAAAACCCCCTTTACACGTCCATTCCATATGTATGCATTAAGACGCATGCCCTTTGGGTTATGCAATGCATTGGGGACATTCCAACGGTGCATGATTGCATTATTTACTGAGATGGTGTGCGATTTCTAGGAGGTCTTTATGGATGACTTCTTGATCCACGACAACTCGTTTGATACTTGTCTATCTCATTTGGATCGAGGCCTCAAGAAGTGCAGTGAGGTGAATCTGGTGCTCTCTTAGGAGAAGAGCCATTTCATGGTTCAAGAGGGCATTGTGTTGGGGCATGTCATCTCCAAGAGGGTAATGGAGGTTGACCCTTCCAAGGTGGATGTGATCAAGAAAATTCAACCACGAACCAACACCAAACATGTACGATCGTTCCTGGGCATTGCTGGTTTTATAGTAGATTCATAAAGGTTTTCTCAAAGATTGCCCGACCACTAATGGAGGTCTTAGGAAAAGACATGGAGTTCATTGTAGATCACAAATGTCTTGAGGCTTTTGAGCTCCTAAAGAGGAAGATCATGGATGCTCCTATACTACATGCCCCTGATTAGTCTCTTCCTTTTGAGATCATGATGAATGCTTTTAACTTTGTTGTTGGTGTTGTGTTAGGACAAAGGAGAGAAGGGATTCTTTATGATGTCCGCTATGCAAGAAAAGTACTCGATCAAGCTCAATGGAACTATACCATCATAGAGAAGGAAATGCTTGCTAAGTGCTTGCCTTGGACAAATTCAGGGCATATATTTTAGGGTCCAAGATTACCGTGTTCACAGATCACACAACCATCAAGTACCTCATGGAAAAGAAGGACGCGAAGGTGTATCTTCTTAGGTGGATTCTACTACTCCAAGAATTCAATTTGCAGATCAAGGATAATGCATGAGTGAAGAATGTTGTGGCTGATTACCTCTCCCGAATAGAGTCGCATAGTTCCTCTGAGACTAACCCAATCAAGGACTCCTTCCCCGAAGAGTCGATCTGCTCTAGAGACTCTCTTCCATGGTATGTCAGGTGAATTTCTTAGTGTCTAGGACAGTTCCCCATGATTGGCCCAAGAGTAGAATTGATGACTTAAGCCAAAATCTAGGAAATACCATTGGGAGGATTCGTTCCTTTTCTTTGAAGGTCCAGATTGCGTTTGTCGGAGGTGTATTCCTTAGGAGGAATACTTGAGTGTCCTCACCTACTGCCATTCCTTTAAGGCAGGAGGACATCACTCCGGGAAGAGGACCGCCTGGAAAGTGCTACAATGTGGCTTGTACTGGCCGACCCTGTTTCGTGATGCATATGCATTTGTTAGGTCATATCCAGACTATTTCAGAGAATACGAGGGATCGTCAGTGCCAAAGATGAAATGCCCATGCAATCGGTCATTATGGTTGATGTTTTGGATGCATGGGACATAGGTTTCATGGGCCCATTCCTTAACAGCCATGGTTATGAGCATATTCTCTTGGCGGTGGATTATCTCTCTAGGCGGGTGGAAGCTATCCCTACCTGAGATGCGGACAACAAGACTGTCTTTAAGTTCGTGAAAGATCATATCATTTCACTATTCGGGGTTCCCAAAGTTATAATTTTAGACGGGGGTAGCCACTTTGTTTACAGGGAAATGAAAAAGTTAACAAAGGACTATGGCATCGAGCACTGTGTCACTAGTCCATACCACCGACAATTGAATGGTATGGCTGAGGTGTCGAATAGGGAAGTGAAGGCCATTTTGCAGAAGCTAGTCCGCCCTGACGGGAAGAACTTGTCCCAGCTCTTTGACCAAGTTCTGTGGGTATACCGGACTGCTTACAAGACCCCTCTTGGAACCTCCCCATCCTAAATGAATTATGGAAAGCTGTGTCATCGGCCCATTGAGCTGATACACAAATCTGAATGGGCATTAAAGAAAGTGAACTAGAACACCCATGAAGGATAGTAGAGCAGAAAGATGGATCTAAACGAGCTTCTACAAATCAAAAACAAGGCATATGATAACAACGTTATCTACAAGGATAGAATCAAGCATTGGCAAGATCAACATATCAGACGCAAAAATTTTTTCCCAAGGCATAAGGTTTGGTTATTCAATGCCAGGTTGTATATTTTTCAGGGGAGTTGAAATCCAAGTGGATGGGACCCTTCATTGTTAGAGAAGTGAACAAGAACGGTAGTGTATGGATTTTAGAGCTTATAGATGGTGCACGACTGTTCCTTGTGAATGGGTAGCTGTTAAAGCATTTTACAGGATAAGATGAGAAGTTAGCCCGAGTTGAAGAGATCTCATTCATGTGTATCCCAGAATCCCATGATCCACTTTTAGGGAATGCATGAATCCTCATCACTTCCACCATCTCGATGCATCTTTCCCCACTCTCCATTCTCTCTGTATATTCCCCAACCCCATCAGTTCTCATACTCACTTCTGATCTATACTTAGGCTAACCATAGCCTAAGTATAGGGTGGACCGATGCCCGCCCTATATATATATATATTCATCCATTTCTCCTCTTGACCTTGACCGCCGCATTTTTGATCTTCTTCTATATTTAGGCTGACCAGAGCCTAAGTATAGGGGGGGTCGACTTCTATACTTATTTTTTTTTCACTCTCCTACGCTTAGCACGAGCTATGTTTTTTCCTCACTTCTTGTGCTATGAGGACATAACACCTGCTAAGTATAGGGGGTGTGTATATATTACATATATACTTTACCTAGTAGCTTATACTTTCACGTATTTTTGTATATATTATGCAATAATTACGGGATGGGTAAAAATCAATAAAAAAGAAAAAAGAAAAAAGTTCTTTACTCTTGCATATCATCATTTCATTCATCAAAATAAATAATAGTAATAATAAAATCATCTTGCACCTCATGTGCATTTGCATTTCATTTGCATATCTAGCATATGCAACGTGGAAAGTTATTGGGTTCTGAACTGAGTTATGAATAGAAGTTGAGAATGGTCTTGACTTGGCTTTAATCTACCTAATTTTCAGAGTAACATCATCGAGAAAGAGGATTTTAGAAGCTTTAGGTCTTTGACTTAGTTTTTCGAGTTCCGCATGACAATGTGCAGACTGCGACTCTTAGTTTCTATCCTGGTCTCCTAATTCTTGGTATGACTTCTGAATAGGGAATTAATATCTACTCTCACACTATGCACTTAGCTCAACTCAGACGGGGTGTTGGAAGACTGTGTGAGTCTCTTTTCTGGTAGCGTGGATATCTAAAGACTGCAGTACAAGCTGAAATAAAGCTTCAGATAAGGGATGGATGGCTGGGCACAAATTTTTCTAAGACCTCAAAACATGTGTAGAAAGAAAGATTCTATATTCGTAGGGGCACAAAAGATCTATGCAGAGTTACCAAAAATCAATATCAAAAGAAGTCAACTAGTAAATAAATATTTGAACAAAAAGGTCCAGCTTCAACACAACCTGGAGATCTTGGTGGAGATTTGGCTACACTGGCCGGCTTCACAAGGAGAGGTGACTACACTGGTTACCCTCCAGTTCTTTTCCCTTTCTTCTAAAAATTTCCCCCCTTTTGATTGTGAACACAACACGACTAAACTCAGAAGAAAATACCTAACTCCCAAAGGACAAGTTATTGGAGGAGAGGTTTGCATGGTAGTCTGGTATTCTTGATGGAAAGAGCTAAAAACCTTTCGCACACATGATATAGTTATTCAATGCTCATGGGGTATGTTTTGGGAGAAGGATTGATCTATGATGACTTTTGAGCCGAAACTGTTGTAATGATGTGTAGAACATGAGTACTGTTGATTTAAAACCCTAATTCTCACTGAAGTCCAATGCATTATTTGAGTTCATTTCATTATTTCATAGCGTGTGTGGTTTTTGCACACATTTATCTATTATCAGAAAGTCAAACAATAATTGCAAAGCTAAAGAAATAGTATTTTATATACATAAAATATCTCAAAAAATTACATATATTGCATTCCGCATTCTGTTTGCACTTGAGTCATTCATGAGCATTGTAGATCATAATTATTTTCACATTTTTTGTGTTGAGCACTTTTGCATCAGAGTCCATTTACTATTTTTAATGTATTTAATTCTACATTTCCAGGCCTGGTCAAACATTTGGTCAACTATGCCACGTGGCTCATTTCTATTCTCCCAACTAGCCTTGGTCTTCCCCACCCCTCGCTCCCCATGTGCTAAGCATGTGCGTCCTCTTCAATCCCTCTCACTTGCCCGCACACGAGGACCATCCGCCTCCTCCATCCGGTTCTACCTTATGCTCCACCGCCTCTCATCGGCCAACGACTCTCCAACAATCCCAACACCGCTCCCTTTTCCTTTCTCTTCAAACAACCTCATGGAAATCCTCTTCGTCCTGCAGTATCTCCGATCAACCAACCTCTGCCTCCGCTGCGCAACAACTTTGCCCCTCCTATCTCCAAGGAAAAACAACAACCTCTATTGCCTCCAGCCATATCCACTCCCCAACCTCCGCACCCATCGGTCCCCTATCCTTCATTGTTGTTGAAACCCAACGGCCGGAATTACGACCACCTTATCTTCCCCCTCCCTTTGGGTGTTAACCCATCGCCTTATCCCCGCTCTGCTGCCTATTTAAACCCATCATCCTCTCTGATTGAGAGCATCCACCAATTTTAAGCGAGATGACCATAGCCTCGAAGGAGCCACTTATGACAGATGTGTGCTCCCCTATTGTAGGCTACGACCGACTTCATCTCAGGTGAGATCCAAGGAGGAGCACCTCCTTTGCTACAACAACTCCCCGTTGTTGTCAAGCTCGTCGCCTAGCTGATGACTCGAGCGACGATCGGAGCTCAATCTCGAGCTCCTCACCAGGCTCTACCCGTTAGGTACATATCTTCTCTCTCCTTCTTCCTCTTCTCTTTTCCTTCTCTGTCATTCCTCCGTCCAATCTTTCTTCTCTTCCGCTTCTCCTTCGACTGCACCATCCAATCAATCTGATCCCCAACAATCACCGGCGGCCCGTACTTCTCTCTTCGCTGGCCAACAACGAGCGTTCGCACCGTTGCCGCTCATCATTGTCTCCTTGACTGCAGACCATCCACGGAGCCTCATCCCTCTTATTTTGTACTTCTCAATTATCCGAGCTCTGGCTCGAGCTTCCAAACTTCCTTGCAGGTACACGATCTAAAGGAAAAGCAGATCGAAGCCATTGCCAGCTCCTTTTGCAGCTTGCCTTCTCTCGCTCTGTCATGTGTCGACGAGCGAGCTTCGTTGTTGCAACACCTCAAGCATCACCATTCGACGCCACCGCACCACCCTCCAGTCTAAAACATCGACATCCGCCATCGATCTTCGTGCCTTTGCACTGACATCCCACGACCGTGTATCAGCCACCCCCATCCTCCGCTTTCACCGACCATCGTAGGTGTTCAAGCCCAGCAGCAACCCTCAGATAAAGAACACGCTCCATCCCAATCGTCTGAGGCCGCCAAAATTAGGGCCATTGATCACAACAACATCATACAACTCCTATTCCTCCCAAGACACCACACTCGAGCATATACCCTCAGGTGGGCTAAAGCATAACCGAAGCTGCTGAAGCTGATGCATGGAGGTTATACCAGAACCACTACTTGTGTTGCACGTCCATGCGAGGAAATTGCAAACCCTCCTGCGCAAGTTTAGAATTGTACGAAGCCACAGGTCATGTACTAGTCGCATGACCTTGGGCAAATTACATCGTCCCCTCAGTTCTTCCTGAAATTATTTTTATACCCTTGTCGGGAGTAAGTTACGAAGAAGATCCACCGGCTTTGTGTAATTACAGAACAGTCCCTCTACAAGGGTAAAATTACAAGAATTCAATTATTTTAATTACAATCTTGCCCCTGAACATATATTTGATCATATCTTGAGCATTATATGTCATAATTTGACGTTCTTGATGTTATTTTTATCGTTATTTCATGCTCTTTCATTTAAAACATTGAGATTTTAGTTTTGAGGTATGATTTGAAAGTAATTAATTAAGGTTTTATTTTTGAGATTTTATCTTTTGATTCATTGATTCCATTGCTCAACAACTTGTGCCTCGATTGGGGAGATTCATTGGGAATACAAATTGCTACACTAATCTTTGAAATCAATTAAATAAGGAGAGGTTCGGATGGTTTGTTGTTGTTTGGCTTGACTTGCATATTTGCTTTCATCTTTGCATTCACATTATATCATATTGCCTCATCTAAAAATCACAAAAAAATATTGCATCTATTTATTTATTGTATCACCTCACATTATATAGCACAACATTATTTTCTCTCATTAAAAATTATTTTGTAAAAGTCATGCATCACATTTCCTCTTCGAATTAATTACATCTTTTTAATTAAAAATGCTAGAGATTGAAAAGGCAAAAAATGCAAAAAAAAATCTTCTGAAAACATAAATTTGGAATTATCTAAAAGTTGATCTAAGGAGTTAGTTGCCTCCCTGAGTTTGACCTTAAACTTCCCAAGAAAAAAATTGTGGACCGCTTATTTTAATTAATTCATTAATTAGCGATTTTTGATTAGTCTGTTAATTGCCCGACTGCAACGAAATTGAATGTTAATTCCACACAATTAACGAGGGTAATTAGCAGGTTTTTCATCGATCAACTAGGATCTGATGATGATCGGGAACATTTAGGGGGCACCAACATGGAAGGCGTACTTTAGTGTTGAGGGTAAAGCCTTAAGCTTAGGTGGAGTCAGAATCTGCTCTGTGACAACCTCTACAACTGTATTGGTAGAAGTTATATGATCTGTACCATGTGAACTGTCCACCTTGGCTATTATAGGCTCAACATGTAAAATCTCAGAAAGGTTTACAATAAATGATATCTGCTCAGAAAGGAATAAGAATTCTTAAAAAGTATCTCAGAAATCTCAGTAGGAGGTATCTCATCAATAATCTCAGAAGAAGAATATATCTCAGGAATCTCAGAATGTACCTCCAAAAAATCAGAATGATCCTCAGAAAATAGCTCATACAATCCATCAACTGACAACTCAGAATAATCAATAAGGGAAAGAATGTCAATTGTGCTTTCCAGATGTTCCTTCTGAGAAAGGAACTCCTACGTGTCTATGAAATCTATGAAAAGATCTGTATCTCGCAACTCAGTAAGAAAATCACAGTCCTTAGAATCGGTTGTAGTTATCTCTCTCTCATATGCTGCCAATGGCGGTAATGGCTTTGGATTTGAATTCGTCTCTATTTTAACCTTACATTGTGGGAGCGAAAGGTTATCTCTCTAGTACCATAATCAAATACCACTTCGGTCATTTGAAGGAATAGCCGGCCAAGTAAAATTGGGGTATGGAGTAATGATGTAGAGGTGTCGATATCCATGACAACAAAATCAATATGGAATCTCATTCTTGCACCGTTCCGATAACATTTTCTAAAGTGCATCTCGGCCTCTTGATTGATATATCAGCAAACCGAATGATCATCCTAATAGATTTAAGAGGCCCCAACCCAACTCATTGAGTAGCGAGGATGGAATGAGATTGATGGGGGATCCACTATCGAGAAGGGTATGATCAAACTCTTGATAAAAGATATGGCAATAGATATGAGGTGCTCGATTTTATTGTTAGAAAAAAATAAATCGAGATACATGAGAGGGTGTGGTTCTGATAAAAATGGCGGATGGAACCGGGTCTCTGGCCACCGTACGTGGCTGGAGTTGAAAGATCGTGGAGGTAGAACGTGAAGCGACGGGATCAAGAAAATGAGATGAAATATCGGATCTGATTTGAATCAAATCAGGGTGTGTGATTCTAATATCTAGAGAAAAAAATGACAACGAAATAAAAATACGAGAATTAAACTACGATTAACCTAGGTTAAAAATAGGAGAAGAAAAAATGATCTTACCTTATGAACGGAAAAGACTATAATCGCCTCGACGAAGGTCGACTCCTTGTCACTGGACGAGTCCGAGGCTAGGCACCCTTCTACAACAAGATAGCTCTCGGAAATTGGCTCCTCTCACCAAAGATTGATCGAGTTGAAATGAGGGAGGAGGGGCCATATAAATTAGAAAAGAAAAGAATTTGAAATTCAAAATTTGAAATGAGATAAAGATAAGGAAAAAATTTGAAATGAGATAGAGATAAGAAAGGAAATTACTGTTAAAATTATTTCCATTTTTTTCATCACTTTATTAATTAAATAATAAATGTTAATTTTTATTTTTTGTGAGGGTTATTTAGGGACTTGATTATATACATATACTATATACATATGGTACATTATATACATAGCTAAATAAGGAAATTAATTTTTTTGTTTTAAAATTTTAATTATATTTTTATATTTTTATTTTAAATAATTATTAAAAACATATTTACAAATACAATATGTATACATAAGTGGTAAAATTACACAAACCACCCCGACTTTCAAAACGTAACTCCAAAAATTATGAAACTACAACCATTTTAAAGATAATTTAATTTAGAATACAATGGAAGTGAGTTTGGTTCAATTTGAGTTCATATAGAGCCGGAATTGGTCATTCAATTATCATTTTATGGAATTTTCCGGATATGGTTACTTTTATATTGTACATGATTTATTTTGCAAACATTTTTATTATTTATGAAATATTTTTATTTACAACTTTTGTTTTAAAATTATTTAATTTAAGGTTAATTTATGTACAAATAAAATAGTATAAATATACAAATATTTACAACACATTTTTTGGATTTCTGATTAAGGACCCTATCTTCTCCTACTTTATTCCTAGTCGATCACATCAAGTCTTGACCTTCTCTCGAGGTTTGGGTCAGCCTGTATCTATTACATATATATAGTCTTTTTTATTTTCTTTTTTGCCCATTATTTATTTATTTATTTTAGGTTAAAATGATAATAAGTGTACACTATTTACACACATGCAAGTTAGGAAGAATATGAAGTTAGTATTATATACATGTGTTTTATAAGGGAATTTAAGCAAAAATAAATGAATAAAGATGATGAAATGCATATTCATCAGAGGGCATTGATGATGGCATGACCTGTGGCCATGGTTAATATGTCGTTCGATGTTTTCTTTCATCTATTCTGCCTTGGTTGATGCTTTCGAGTACATGCTTCTTTCATTCCCTTTTAACTGTAAGCATGCACTCCATGGACTTAAGGAGTGGCATTTCTAAAGATATGTTTTGAAGTATCTCTAAAAAGATGTTCTGAAGTGCATCGGTGTCCACCACAACGGATCCTGCAAGCGATGATAGCAATTTTCTCGGTGCTCGATCTCAAGTCCAAATAATCGACAATTAATTTTTGACTAACTCGAAGCACGTATCACTATATGTGCATGCAATGTTATTATAGCTTTGGACCTAGCTACCAAGTCAAACAACCTACTATTTAAGGGCTCACTCACAGAAGACAAATAAAAATAAAGGTGGAAAGCTCAAATCACGAGAAACAAATAAAATAAAAGTGTCAAAAAACACGAAAAATGCGGTACGAGGCCCCCAGGTGAACAGACACCCAGGCACTAGACCTCGTGTGGCGGAGAGAGTAGTGTCCGAATTAATTACAAATTATTTTGCAGAAAATAAATCTCCTTCTTTCTCTCTCTCACTAAAAATGGAAATTGCTATGCTAAGGGCTTCTCTTCTCCTCTCTCTCCCTCTTCTTCTCTCCTGCTCTCTCCTGGTCAGCTCAAAAGGAGACAAGCAGTCCCTCGCAAGAAATATTACAAGAAAATTTGATTAGGACAGTCGAATAATTATCAAAAAAATAAATAGCAGAAAAATGTAAATCAATAATGATAGCTATATATGCAAAATTGTACTATAATCCGTTTCTCCCCCATCAATGGCATCATTTGATTAGAGGGTTTTTGTGAGGGTCTAGAAATCTCACAAGGCTAAATGTCCAGTCGGTGCGGTGACCACTCACGAAACCTAATCTAATTCAACAATCAACAGATAATTAAAGATCAGGCAATAAAGACACAGTATGGATAAAAATTTATTTTAAACCCTACAATAAAATGCATATAGTGATAAGCAGAGTAGGGTGTCAAACACGAGGAACACACGATGAACACTCTTATATTATTTATAAATAATAATAAATGTATAAATAGCTATGCACAATATTTTTCAAATAATGTGGAGTTTTAATTAATTAAGATTTTATTTTTTGTTTTTGTTTTAAAATTTTGTATTTTTTAATTGTCTGTTTTTATTTTTTTATATCTTTTATTTATTTTTATTTCTTTTTCTTTTTATAAATACAATATAGCTATATCAGTATATACATATAATATATACAAATATAGATATAGATATTAATAAAAATAGTCAAAATAAGAGAAATAAAATCTTTTTGTATTTTAAATAATTTTTTACTATTTTTGTGTTTTTTAACTATTTTTTTCTAAATTTTATATATTTTAATAGTTGAAAATACCCAAAAAACAGGGATAGAATAATATGTTGAGATTTAAATGAAAATAAAAATATGAAATTGAGTCCACAATTTTCCAAATCAATTTTTGTATATAGATAATATTATAGGTAAAATTAGAAAATAGAAAGTTATATTTTTGAAATTTTTGGAAATTTTATATATTTTTATGAATATTTTGTGGTTTTTTCAATTTTTAAGACTTTTCTTTTTCTATCTCTAGTGATTTTTGGTTTCAATGTGAAAAATACTTAAATAAACATAATACAATTTTTTTGGAATTTTTCTAAATGATTTTTTTTGGATTTTTAGGGCAAATAGGAACTGACCGTTCACTAAACGATTTTTAGAAAATAGAAGAAGGGTATAAAATGCAAATGTAAATTCATAACATAATCAAGCATGCATCCAGGTACCTACTCCTATTTTTTAGTAATTTTTATGAAACGACAACTATTTTTAATAAATTGAAAATGAATCACAAAAATATTCAGTCTAACAGGGGTATAACTGCAAATATAAATAACAGCAAGGGGCCCAATGCAATTTTCCCCAAAGTTTAACAGTAAGATTCCAACTTGATATATTAAAAGATAATTTAAGTAACCCACACGGGTTTACATGCAATTTTAGCAAGATAAAACATGTGCCTGCATGTGATTCTCATAGGGACTAAATTGCAATATTCAAAAGCTTAAGGGGTTACATGCATTTTGTTAAAAGTTTTTAAACTTCTTAAAACATTTACATGACTTTTTAATAAATACAAAAAGGTGGAGGAAGGATGTGCAATTTACCTACTTATGCGCTGCGATCCAACTGTCCTGGGCTCGCGCACATGGTTGATCGTGCAACTCCCTTTGCGTACCCCTTCACAAGAAATCAATGGTCCCGATTAGATCTAGACCGTTGTTCTTGACCGAATGGATGGGAGGGGCACTGCAGGAACACATAAGAACTGCTTGTTGGCGAACTTCGATTCATCATTTCTCTGATCTCTGACGCTCTTTCTCTCCTCCGACTAGCCCAACAGGTAGTTGTGCATGCTCCGTGTGCGGCTGTAGGGTCCAGGCAAGGCGAGAAGGCACTGGACGCTCTGGCGAGGTTGGACCATCTGGAGTAGGTCTAGGTGGTCATTGAAGTCCCAGGGCCTTCAAACTCCTACAAGTCACAATGAAAACACTCCTATGTACGAGGGCTATCTCCTCGACCCAGGGTTTACAGGCAATAACAAGGGTAATGGAATGGAGGGGGGAGCTCCTGTGAAGGCAACGGGGGAGATTCGACTCCTTAAATCAGGGCTTGATTCAAGGGAATCTGAGGGGGTAATTAGAGAATGTGAAGAGGAATGCGATGGGATGGAAGTCGGGGGGAATTGAGGGTTAGATCGCTATAATTTTGACCTAGAGCATGGGCTCCAGGAATTTGGGTTTTTCGATTGGAGCGCTATTCGCTTGATTCAACTAAAAACTAACAATGCAAAAAGAAGATTAGACTACAAAGTTACCTAGGAATGACCGAAAATAGGCTCAACAGAGCTTGGGGGCTCTGGAATAGAACCAATCGGAAGCGCTCCGATGGTGGGTTGGATTCTCCTCTCCCTTGCTCTCCTTGTTGCAAATCACATGCTCCACCTTGCTGTCACCATGGAGAAGCTCATAGGAGTGATCTGAGGGGCTAAAGTTAGAAGAAGGGGGATCAAAAATAAAAAATGGGCGAAGGGGTTTATTTATAGGTGAGAATTTTGGTGAATTTTGAGGGGATTTTGCGTGAGATTGGTGGGAGGTTGGTGAGGATTCGGTGATGGGTGAAGGTGAGGGATGAAGGAGCTACAGGACAGTGGTGGTATCGAGGGCAATGAATGAAGGAGGAGGCATGGAAAAATTAGCAAAGAGGCTCCCTCGTGAAGCTTTGACAGAAGTCAGAGGGTAGGCCAGATAGTTGACTAGCGGTCAAGAAAAAGTCGTGCCTGGTTCGTCCACGTGGACCAACCAGGAAATTCCAAGGCAAAATGCCTTGGAAAATAGATAATAAATATTATTTGATTTTATGTTTATGTTATAAAATAAAAAATGTTTCTAATTTTTTGTTGTATTTTATGCATATTTTTATTTATTTTTTAGAGGTGTTTATTTACAAGTTACTTTTTAGGGTATATATATGTATATTTACCTATGTTTTAGGTAATTTATTTTTATTTCATATTTTAATTTTTATTATTTTATTTTATTATTTTTTATTTATAACTTATTTTTATACATATAAATGTATTTTTATGATATTTTCCTGACGAAATATATATCCTTGATTAAATAGGAGTATGATATCTATAGATATAAGTACAAGTATTTTACCTTTGTAATTTATATAAGTATTTTATTTTAATGCTTTATTTGTGTTTTATTTTAGTTTTAATATGTACATATGCTATAAATAATATTTACAAAATTTTTAAAATATAAAATTATAAAAATAGTAAAGAATAAATAAAATGAATATTTGAATCGGGTCTATTATACAATAGTGGTCTAAAACCTAACTTTCACACCTTAACTCCAAAAATTACGAAACCACCTTCATTAATTATATTATGAAAAGTTATATACAATTAAAGGTGATTTTAATATATTTTGAGTTTTTATTTGGAAGATATGGGTATGTGAAGTTTGGGTTTTAGGATTTTATTCAGAGTATATTATGTACATAGTGTATTATTTTTATATAAACACAATTTGTATTTTTCTATACATTATTATATACAACTAGAAAGTTTCAATATTTAAGGTGTAAAAAATAAAGAATAAAATAGGTTGAAAATAATTATTGGCCTATTTTGTAGAGTGTTCTTGTTCTGTATTCTCTGTACAATTAGCCACCCTATCTCCCCCTACTTTATTCCTTGTCGACTAAGTCATCATGGTGACTGAGTCTCGAGAGCTAGGGTCACTTCAGTGTCCTTGATACTTTGCACTTTTTCTTTCCTTTCATTTATTCTTTTAATTTGGCAATAAATACTATATACATACAATATTTCATATAGTATTTGGAAAAAATAATGAATGTTTATTTTGACAAATTAATGATACAATCATGCATTTAGCCAGGGTTTAGAGGCCAAAATGAAAGAATAAAGGAGATTCATCACCCCCTATACTTGTGTTTACTAGTCCCTAGAAAACACTTATGCTTATAAGTGCGGAGAAGAAAATAAAGAAAAGAAAAAGAAAGAACTTGGAATAGTTTTCAACTTTTAAAATTGTCTTAATAATGTCAAAGTTTGGAGCTCCGAGAAGACCTTTGGAATAATTGTTTGTTCAGAACCACTTAGATGTCAGTGTTTGTGACACAACAACCTTTAGGTTCCATACTCATATTATCCAGTCCAATTCACAGCTAGGTCAAAACCATCCTCTCAGTCACACACTCTTGCTACCTTGAAATGATAGAACCATGTGTGTGAAATTATTTAACTCTTCCCAGACAAAAGCATTGAACCACCAAGGTGTATGCTCTTCTGATATCTCATCCTTGTGTAGTCAGATATTTCCTTCTAAGGTCAGGTACTTCTGGTCTTTACAACCGAATGGGATAAGAAGTTAAAAGAATGGGAAGAAAAGTGGGAATGGTCTAGTGCAGTCATCATTCCCGCATGAAGTCGGTTAATGTATCCAGATCTTCACCAAGAAGCAGACATTTTCTGAAGCTCATATTTGTGGAATTTTTGGTTGAAGGCTTGTTTGGATATTTTCTTGGCTTTGCATAACATCTGCATTCTTCTTTGTTCCCCGGTGGATATAGCATCTTTTGCTCCACCCACTATTTTGGGGTCTTAGAAAAAGTTACTCTGGTAGACCATCCCGCATCCGAAGCATTGTTTCAATCCATCTCCAGTTTTTAGATATCATCATTATCATAAGAAGTGGATTAGAGTACCGGTGTTGACAATCCCCAAGAATGGTTCTTGAGGCACCTTTGACGAAGTGGCCTAGCATCGTCCCGACTTAGACCCCAAGATTTTTTAACAGTCCATCAAGGTTGAGCTAAGTGTTAGGTGCGAGGTTTCCATCCAACTCACTGCCTCAAGAGTCATACGGATGATATGAAGGGTTCTATTTAGGCACATTGAATTGACTCATAAACATAGTCTTATGGAATCTAAAGAATTAAGTCAAGGTGACCTGAAGTATCTCCAATTCCAATCCTCAATGGGTTCCTCTGAAATTAAGTGTAGTAAGTTCTTCACAAAGCTCCAATCTTCAGACTTTATTTGGAGTTTCTCAATCACCTCGAATACTCCGATAAGATGCTCATGATATGTACAATGCAGGAAAATATTTTTGTGAAGCAATTATCAGACGTTTGATCTTTTTTATGGACTTTTGAAAAGATGATGCAAATGCAGAGTTTTTTTTGCAAATGTTATTATGATTTTTGCAAACAAAAATTTTGGTTGAGAAAAATATGTACAAGTACTTACATGGGGCTGCATCTTATATTTACAAGAGTTAGGGATTTTAAGGATTTACAAAGTGTAAGTGATCATTTTAAAGATATACATCTATATACCATTAAAGAATTTTAGTGTGATGTGCATATATTCCTCAAGATTATTTGAAAATCAATTACAAATGATTTTTGAAACTACAATCCAAAATAATTTTTTACAAACATTTACACACAATTGAAAATCATTTTGCAAAGGTTTTTCAAAGATTATTTATAGATTTTTCTAAATACTTTTGCAACCATTTTCCAAACATTTACAAATCAATTTTCAAATATTTTTATTTCACGCAAAGAAAAGAAATTTTACAAACGAAATATTTTTCAGAGGTTGAAAACTTTTTATAAAATAATTTTCAATTAGATTTTTGCACTATTTTCCAAACATTTTTTCAAAGAATTTTCACCTGATTTATTAATAGGTACATACAAAAAGAGTTTGAGGAATAATAAACATCATATTTATTACATAATTTAATGAATCTGTGTATATATAGTGTTTTAGCCTTGTTTAATGAAAATATGAAAGTACGAATTATGGCTAAAATATATACAAAGTATATATTGACCCGCCTATACTTAGCTTGAGTTATGTCCTCATAGATCGAAAAGAAAGGAAGACATAACTCATACTAAGTATAAAAAAGTCTAAACTACACCGACTAAAGAATAGGAAGTTGGCATTCCCCCTATACTTAGGATCAATTAGTCCTATGTATAGCAGTTTGTATACAAATGCAGGGAGGGTCGAGGGTGGGAAATGAGTAAATGAATAAGTCAACAACTTGGCCTGTCTCCCCCTATATAAAGTAAAATATCCCTAAGTATAGAAAGAATGTCAAAAGTTGAGGAAATGGGCGAGGGATCAAAGAATGAGCACCTGAATGCATTCATCCCCCATATACATAGGATGAAGCATATCCTTAGTATAGCAATGATGTATGGGATGAATGCGACTTTTCGGAAGAATAAACAAATGAAAAGAAGAAAAGAATAAAAGAAGAGAATGATTAACTATTCAAAAATATTTTTGCTAGCCTCGTCAGCATGTGTGGATGTTGTGGATTTGATTTCTTCTTCGTGGACCACCTGGAAACCACAGACAGAAATGTGTCATGTTCGAGATAAGTATTCAGAAGTTGTCTGTTTATCACGAATGGTTGTGCGTCAGTTGACAGACCGGATATGATGATATTTCCATTGCCACGCACATGTTTCACTACGAAAGGCCCTATCCACTTGCTCTTCAATTTCCTTGGGAATAGTTTGAGCTTTGCATCGAACAACCAAACTTTCTATCCTGGCTTGAAGGTCTTGCGACGGATGTGCTTGTTATGCCACTTCTTGACCTTTTCTTTATACATTAAGCTATTGTCATATGCATACTCGTAGACTTCAAGGAGCTGATTCTGATCCAACTTTCTGTTATGTCATTCCTTCTTGGAATCCAAATTACAGATGTTGACTGCCCATAGTGATTTTTGAATAAGTTCCACAGGCAGATGGCATGGCTTTCCGATACTAGGCGGTAAGGAGACATTCCTAATGGTGACTTGTACGCGGTCCGATAGGCCCAAAATACTGAGTCCATCAACTAGACCAATTCTTCCTTTCAGGGCGCACGAGTTTCTACAATATTGTCTTTATCTTCCAATTTTAGATTCGGCCAGGCCATTGGACTGTGGGTGGTACGGAGAGGTGACATGATATTCTATGCAGAATTCATGTCAGCTTTTTTACCTCTCTGCTGACGAAATGGCTACTCCCATCAGATATCAATATTCTGGGGATCCTTAACCTTATGAAGATGTGATCTGTGAGAAACCGGCACACTACAACTGTCAGCGGTTTGGGTTGGGATAGACTCCCACCAAATGACTTACATAATCGATAGCAAGTAGAATACACTCAAATCACTGGTTGTTAGGGAAAGGGCCCATGAAGTCAATGCCCCGCGCGTCAAACATGTCTGAAATCTGAATGTATCTCAGGGGAATTGTGTATCTCATTCCATTGGTACCGCCTAATCTGTGACAGTCAGTGCAATGCTTCACAAAATCTTCTACGTCTTTGAGTAGAGTAGGCGACCGAAGGCTGCATTATAAAACTTTCGCTGTCTTTCTTCTTCCAGAGTGGTGTCCTCCTGATTCTCTGGAGTGTCAATGCTCAAGGACACTATAGACTTCCTCCTGAGGAATGCATCCTCTCCACATGCAGTCTACCCCCTCTCAAAAGAGATATGGATCCTCCCACTAGTAGAAATTGATATATGACAAGAACTTGTCTCTTTTCAACTTATGCCAATCTTGTGGAACTTTCTTGGATACAAGATAGTTCACAATACCGACGAACCAAGGGAGTGAGGTAACTCACAAGATGGCTTCATCTGGAAAAGTCTCTGTGATCGGCAATAGGCTATGCGTTGGAGTGTCTGACTCTGACAATCTTTACAAGTTATCGTCCACCACATTTTTGACTCCAGGTTTATCGTGGATTTTGAGGTCAAATTCCCAGAATAGAAGGATCCATCTGATTAATTGTGGTTTGGTGTCCTTATTGGCTTGGAAGTACTTGATGGCCATATGGTATGTATAAACTATAACCTTGGATCCAAGCAAATGGGATCTAAATTTCTTCAGGACAAATACCACTGCCAACAACTCTTTTTCAGTGACAGCCCTTTGTGCTTCATCGAGAGTTCTGTTGGCATAGGAAATAACAAATGGGATCTCTCCTCTATCCTAGAACTGCCCCAATGGCATAATCAGAAGCGTCTGTCATGATCTCAAATGGTAGAGACCAGTCTAACGGTTGAAGGACATGGGCCTGAGTGATTATTTCTTTCAACTGTGTAAAGTTCTGGAGGACTCTGTCACCGACAATGAAATCTGCCTCCTTGCCTCGAAGCTCGTTCATGGGTCGGGAGATTTTGCTAAAATCTTTGATGAATCATCTATAGAAGCCGACGTGCCCTAAGAATGATCTGACCTATTTCAAATTTGTAGGTGGACCTAGTTTTGAAATCACCTCCACCTTCACAGGATCAACCTCCATGCCACGCTTTGAAATGACATGGCCAAGCACAATACCTTCGGTCACCATAAAATGACTCTTTCTCCCATGAGAGCACAAGGTACACTTCACAGCATCTTTTCAGAACTCTATCTAGATAAGATAAATACTGACCAAAGCTGTTGTCTCCGTAGATTGAGAAATTGTCCATGAAAACCTTGAGAAAAATTCCAACCATATCTGCAAATACTACCAATATACATTGCTGGAACGTCGTTGGACCATTGCATAACCCAAACAACATTTTGTGGAAGGCATAAGTCCCAAATAGATAGGTGAAGGTCATCTTTCTTGATCATCAGGAGCGATGGCTATGATTGTAAACAGAGTATCCATCCAAGAAATAGAAATATTCCTTCAAGTCCAGTCTTTCGACCATCTGGTCGATGAAGGGGAGAGGAAAATGATCTTTCTTGGTCGCTAAATTCAAATGCCGGTAATCTACACAGATACGACATGATGTTGGAACTCTGGTTGAGATCTCCTCTCCTTTATCATTCTTGATCATGGTGACCCCTAACTTCTTAGATACAACATGCAGGGGACTCAACCATTTTGAGTCAAAGATGGGATATACGAATCCCACGTCACACCATTTTATGATTTCATTCAACACAACCTCCTGAAGGTTCGTATTCAATCGGTGCTAGTATTCGTGGGAGGGCTTACTATATTCTACAAGGTATATGTGATGCAAGGACAGTGAGAGGTTTATCCATGGAGATCGGATATTTTCCGGCCTATGGCCTTACGGTTTCTTTCTAGAACCTCAATCATATGAGATTCTTGTTCTCCGGTTAGCTGTGACTTGATGATTACATGGAACATGTTCAGTGCGCCCGCAAGGAAGGCATACTTCATGTTTGCTGGAAGAGGTTTGAGCTCAGGTGGTGATTAGTTCAGCTCAGTGGTGACTTCTGCTAGTGTGCAAGGAGATGGTGTTCGATCTTTCATCTGTAGCGTGTTAACCATTAGCACTGTAGGCTCTAAGTGCAGTGCTGCACAAAATTCTTCGATGATTGAATCTTGTTCGCAGAAAGTTTCAATGATGTCCTCTTGCTCTGCCAAGGACAGGTGGACATGGATGTGTTCACCAGGAAAGTCAACGAAAATCTCATCTTCAAGGACATCTGGGAACTCATTGTGCTGTCCAAGCCATCCTATGTGGAGAGTAACTATTGGGTTTCAATGTCATCCATGAACAGATTCATATCGTGGATTTCGGCCAAAAAAGTCATAGTCTTCTGTTTGCTACTCTATCAGCTCACTCTCATCAGATGCAGATGCTGAAGGTTTAGGCATTTGGATTGTCTCAATTGACACTTTATCACTATTTGAACAGAATGTTATCTATCTGGTGCCATAGTTTACCACTGCCTCGAGCGTTCGAAGGAACGGTCATCCAAGGATTATTGGGGTATGCAGAAGAGGGGTTGAAGTGTCCATGTCCAGAACCATGAAGTCTGCAAGGAACTGTATTCCTTGAATGGTGACGATGACATCTTCCAGGATTCCTCGGGGCCGCTTAATGGATGTAGCTGCGAATCACAGAATCATTCTAGTGGACTTGAGCGGTCCTAACCCAAATTCCTTGCGCAATGATGTGGGCATTGGGTTGATTAAGGATCCACTGTCAAGTAGAGTTCGGTCGAACTCTTGGTCAAACCTCTGACATCTGACTAGAGGAGCTCCCATGTACTTTTTTGGTGGGAGATTGCTGGTTGCATTTACTGTAGCTGCGGTAAGAATGTGCTACACATTCCTTTCACGAGTTTTACACAGCTGTCACTTTGAGGCACATGCCTCCTTTAGGCCTTTCTTGATGTTAGTCATGTACTTGATGGCTTTGAGAAGAGGCATTTCAAGAGCAATATTCTGAATTATTTCCACAACATCGGGGTCAGACAAGACAGTTTGCAAATTTCTATATTTTTTGAATTTTCTCATTTCATCAGGAAAAGGAATGTATAGAATCAAAAGCAGCAGTTGGAATAGTATTGTTAATTACAACAAGATTTGTGCCCACATCATGCTGTACATGTGGATGACTAAAATGACAAGGTCATCCAGGAAAGGCGGGCATCCAAAATCATCAGGGGAGGCTCCATCGACTAGCATCAGATCAACTGCAGGTGCGGTCTACTACAAGGCTGGCTGGCTGGTGCTTCGACTGTTGCTGTTGGTGCTTTTTTATGGTATTTTAGATTTTGTTGATTTTTTGGAATTTTGGTGGTGCTTCTCCTTCTTCTTCTTCCTCACCTGGTCTGGCTGCTGGTCCGACTGATGCAGAAGAAGATGATGACTCCCCTGTGGTTGCTTTTTTCTTTCCTTTGCAAGTGGCTGATGGCTGCAAGGTCCTACCTCTCCTGAGAGTGATAACATCAGATAAAAACAAATCATGCATATCTGAATCTGTACGACTGGTGGGAACTTCACAGACTACCTACTCTTTCTTCTTAAAATTATTAAGGTTTTCCTCCACTTGTGGGGGAATGGAGGTCTTAGTGGCGGTGAAATCATCCAACTTCTAATTGAGATCTGCAAGGCCCTTGACAAGTTGGGCTAGGTAGTCCAAGGTAGGGTTCACAAGAGATGCAGCCTCTGACACCTCAACGTGTTGGGTACGCTGGTATTGTTGATGGTATTGAAACTGTTGGTTGGGATATTGAGAATTATACTGAGGAGAAGGGTGATGTTGTTGATACTGTTGTGGAGGGTGTTGTTGATAAGGCACATTCGCATACTGCTGGTTTTGTTGGTACTGTCAGTACTGCGATTGTTGGTATTGTTAGTTATGTCTCCAATTTCCATGGAATTGTGGAGATTGCTAGTGTTGCTAGTGTTGAGGCTGGTTGTTTTGGACAAATCTCCCATCTCGTTGTCGAGGGAACTGGCGGGAGTTAGCAACCTGACCCTGCTGAGGTCCGCCTGGATGCGTGGGTTGTGAATCATTTGACCATACGCCATTCCCCTCTTGAATAAGAGACGGTGTAGGGGAGAACTATTCTAGAATGTGTTGGGTGTCTGGCAGGTAGACAACCATCTGCTGCTGCGACTACTGTGGAGTGGGTGGCTCTGGGGCTTGCACGTAGTAGACGTGCTAAATCGCTGGTTGGGGCTGACTCGGCTAAGAAGGGTGGGACTTTACATGTTCCTTCATCTCAGTTGAAGTGGAGGTCGACGCAGACACAAAGTTGCAGGAGTTGATTGTACTCACCAACAGCTCCAGCTTCTTGGCGATTTGATCTAGTTTGTCCAGGTTCTGTGTTCTTTGTTCGATCACAGAAAAATTCTCTAGGTCTTGTGATCTCTTCTCAATGATGTCTACTTTGGACAAGTGGATCCCAATAATGCTCAAATTGGAGCTCTCATCCTTGTCCGACTCGTGGGATGCTTCCATATGTACGAGCTTCTGAATATTTCGTGACTGGTGCTAATAGGCACATGACGACGACAACGCGACCTCTCCTTCGTCCATTTCTTCAAAGATTTGCCAGATGGTGTCCTCATTTTTGTTAAATTGTGAGCCACCACATGCGACATCCACAAGCTTCTGGCTCTCGATTGTCAGCCCCCCCCCCCCCCCCCCCCGCCCGAAGAATTGTCGAACCATACTGGTCCTTGGAATATCTTGATGGGGACACTTTTCTTGTAACTAAGTAAACATCTCCCAGGACTCATGGATGGATTCATGAGTGGCTTGGGTGATGTTTGCTATGTGGGTATGCATCTGAATGAGTCTCCCTAGATGATAGTACTTATGTAAGAAGGCTGACTTCAGTTCTTCCCAGGTGGTGACGACCTTCCCCAAGTGCTTGATCCAATAAAAGGCCTTATCCAGAAGGCTGAAGGGAAATGTCGTTACATTGACTACCCCAAGAGGTATACTAGGGAAGTGAGTGATGCCACAGACACGCTAGAACTGTTGTAGATGAATATACGGTTATTCATTGGCATTTCCTTGAAAGGTGGGTAGGAGTGCCAATTGCTGAGGCTTCAATTCAAAATGGGCATGAATGGCAGCAATCCAAACCTATTCAGTGACTTGTCCTGCCTCAGGATTGTATGTTTCTTTGAGAGTCGACTTGGGCTGCTCTACTCTAGGCTCGTCTACAGGGGCTCCTCCTCCACCTTTGGGCTCTTCAAATCCTCCTTGGTTTTCTCTCCCTCTCCTCAAGTCATTGAGAATATCTTGGAATGTGACCTGTGTTAAGGCTTGATTAGTAAGCTGTTGTTGGATAGCTTGAATAGAAGCAAGGATCTGGGCGTTCACTATGTTCTGGTCCGGCTGCAAACTCTGATCTGGCTAAGGTGGCGGTTGTGGTCCCTTCCCTTTTCCTCCAGGATCAATCTCTCGCTCTCTCTGATCCTGATTCTGATTCTATCATAATTTCTGGCTCCAGATTGGGCTCTCGATCTGCAAATGAAGTAATGCCCTGATCAGTTTGTGTGGAGGCACCATAAGTAGTTAATCGGTCTGTGATAAGATCAACGCATAATTTCATTAAGGATGGCTGTGTGTATGGAGTGAAATCAATTGCCATCCAAAATAGGCAGGTTTCAGGACGAGAGTGATCCTGGTTTATTAGAGAAGATGGGGAGTTTGGAGATCGGTTCACAGAGTCTGAACCGGGATCTCAGGAATCACCATGAATTATTGGAGGTGACGAGCACATGGAATCGATGTTGGTGTCGGTAGGGTCCCGACTAAGCCATCCATGTGTTGCCATCTCAAAGGTCAACAGGAAATTGAGATTCGAAGAATGATACGGAGGTCAACCAAGGAATAAAGGGAGTGCAAAACAGTAGAAGGCTCTCAATGAGCAGGGGGTCAAGTAGGGACTCAAAGAGAAAAAAGTGAGAAAAAGGTACACATTGTGCAGGACGGATCTTTGAACCTTAATCTAATTCAAACATACACAAAACAAGGATCAGTTCACCCACTCAACACCTGTGAACCCGTGAGAGTTCGACTATTTTTATCTTTTCAATTTTATAGTTATTTTCAGGCAATCTTACAACAAGTCCATAAGTATGCTATCCCTATAGGAGCGTGTGTACTGCCAGGCAAGTGCCCCATACTTGTTCTACCCCCTTTGTAACATGTGATCTGCGTAGTTAAAGGGCCTTGATCTCGTGCTTGGGAAGCTACTAAGCCAAAGAAATAGAAAGGAAGCCAATTGGCAAAACCAATACTCGGACCTCGCTCACTACAGATCAATCATGAGGGTGAAAGGACCTACTCGGACACAAATCGATGAGACAGACCCACATGTGAGGGCGTGGCCTAAGCTCACTACTTCAGACTAAGTCGGATGCTCCATGCAAGGCGGGAGCACCGTGCTCGACTAGGCCATACTCGATCATGTACGATAGAAGCGCCACTACTTCGCCAACCCAGGGGATAACCATGGCGCCACAAATCGAGATTTGAGCTCTTACCCTTAGCAAGTCGCACCTCACTCAGTCTAGAGTGTACCTGAAAATAATGTGGGCTTTATGAACCCCAAACAAGGAATGGTCTGTTACAAATTTTAATTAAGGTCAAGTTTATTTAGCAGTTACTTTTGTAAATTTTTGGGTTATTAATTCTTTTGAGTATTTTTCAGAGCAAGCCGCCTAACGATTTTTTATATTTTTTCTTTATGTTCCAAGTGATATAAACATAAGAAGGGGAGGACGAAAAGCCGTGCAAGTCATCACTAAGATAGAATCTTACCTTAGTGACTAATGATGCATGCAAAGATAAAATTACTTACAGTGCTTCCTAGCTCTCTCCATGCGTGATGGAAGGCAGAATTGAAATATTTATACTATATGACAGTATGCAAAAGCAAGAAAATGACCTAACCAATAGCTTCTATTATCAGGAATAACCAAATGCCAATTACTCATAAATGGGATCTTAAAGTCTTTCTTTGAAGTGCGTCAGTGTCTGCGACAATGGATCCTGCAAGCGTTGTATAACACTTCTCTCGGTGCTCGATCTCAAGTCCAAATAACCGACAATTGATTTTTTACTAAGTCCAAGCATGTATCACTATAGGTACATGCTCAAATCATGGGAAACAAACAAAATAAAAGTGATAAAACACGAAAAATCCGGTATGAGTACCCCTAGGTGAACAAACACATGGGCACTGGACCTCGTGTGGTGGAGAGAGTAGTGTCCGAATTAATTACAAATTATTTGCAGAAATAAATCTCTTTGTCACCAAAAAATGGAAATTGCTATGCTAAGGGCCCTCTTATCCTCTTTCCATGTTCTTCTCTCATGCTTTCTCTTGGTCAGCTCAAAAGGAGAAAGCCAACCCCCGCCCGCGTCGGGTGGGCCCACCTCCTAGGAGATAGCCCTCGTCAAACGGTACCTCACGAGAAAGATTACAAGAAAATTTGATTAGAACAGTCAAATAATTTTCAAAAAAATAAATAGCAGAAAAATGTAAATAAATAATGACAATTGTATGTGCAAAAATGTGCTACAATCCGTTGCTCCCCGGCAACGACGCCATTTGATTAGAGGGTTTTTGCAAGGGTCTAGAGATCTCACAAGGCGAAATGTCCAGTCGGTGTGGTGACCGCTCACTAAACCCAATCTAATTCAACAATCAAATTTATAAATAAACCCTACAATGAAATGCGTATAGTGATAAGCAGAGTAGGGTGTCGAATACGGGGAACACACGATGTAACACTCTTATATTATTTATAAATAAATAATAAAGGTATAAATGTATATATAGCTATGCACAATATTCATCAAATAATGTGGGTTTTTTTATTAATTAAAAATATTATTTTCTTATTTTATATGTTTGTATTTTGTTTTAAATTTTCTTCGTTTATATTTTCTTTTTTATATATTTATATATTTTATATTTCTTTTTTTATAAATACCATATAGCTATATAAGAGTATATATAATATATACTAATATAGATATAGATATTAATAAAAATAGTCAAAACAAGAGAAACAAAATCTTTTTTGGTTTTAATTAATTTTTTACTATTTTTATGGTTTTTAAAGATTTTTGCTAAAATTTTATGTATTTTAAAAGTTGAAAATACCTAAAAATAAGGACAAAATAATATGCCGAGATTGAAATGGAAATCAAAAATATGAAATTGAGCCCAAAATTTTCCAAATCTGTTATTATATATAGATAATATTATAGAGAAAATTATAAATTAGAAAATAATATTTTTAGAATTATTGGGAATTTTAAGGCTTTTTATGAAGGTTTTGGGGATTTTTCAAATTTTGAGAGTTTCCTTTTTCTTTTTATAGTGATTTTTGCTCTGAATATGAAAAAGATTAAATAAACATAATATTTTTTTGACTTTTTGAAATGATTTTATATTTTTTGGCTTTTTAGGAAAACATGAACTGATTGTGCAGTAAATGATTTTTTGAAAATAGAAGAAGGGCATAAAATGCAATGGTTTATTCATAGCGTGATCAAACATGCAGCCAGGTGCCTACTCCTATTTTTTGTAATTTTTGGGGCACTGATGAATCTACGTTTTATCATCTTTATTCATTTATTTTAGCTTAAAGTCCTTTATAAAACACCTATATATTATACTAACTCCATATTCTTACTAACTTGCATCTGTGTGTAAATATTGTACACTTATTACTATTTTAACCTAAAAATAAATAAATAAAAGGAAAAAAAGGGAAAAAAAAAGAAAAAAAGAAGACTGTATATATGTAATAGATACAGGCTGACCTGAATCCTGAGAGAAGGTCAAGACTTGACCTGATCGACCTGGAATAAAGTAGAGGGAGATATGGTCCTTAATCAGAAAATCCAAAAAAATATGTACTAAATATTTGTATGCTTTCACTATTTTATTTATACAAACATTGACCTAAAAATAAATAATTTTCAGCTCCATATGAACTCAAATTGAACCAACTCACTTCCATTGTACTCTAAATTAAATTATCTTTAAAATGTCTATGGTTTCATAATTTTTGGAGTTACGGTTTGAAAGTCAGTTTTCTGCGTGGTTTACACAATTTTACCATTTATTTTTAGTTATTGTATTTGTAAATATTTTTTATAATTAATTAAAATACAAAAAAATAATAAAAAAATAAATAAAAAATTAAAGCAAAAAAACTAATTTCCTTATTTAACTATGTATAAAATATACCATATGTATATAGTTGTTATTCTCAAATAACCACTACAAAAAAATAAAAAAATAATATTTTATTCAATTTAATTAAATAATGAAAATAAAAAAATAATTTTTGTAAATAATTTTAACACTAATCTTTTCTCTTCTTTATCTCACTTCAACTTTTTTCTCTTATCTCTTATCTTCATTCAAAATTAAAAAATTCAAACTCCATCCTTTTGTCATTTAAAAATTTCAACTTGATCAATCATTGGTGAGAGGAGCCATCTCCGAGAGTTATCTTGTCGCAGAAGTGTGCCAAGCCTCCGAGCCGTCCGGTGACAGCGAGTCAGCCTTCATCCAGGCGATCACAGTTTCCATCCGCTCCTAAGGTGAGATCCATTTTTTCACTTATTTTTAACCTAGGTTTATTGTAGTTTATTTTTCACATTTTTATTTCATCGTCATTTTTTTCTATATCTTAAAATCCATCACCATGATTCGATTCGTCCGATCTGATTTTTCACCTACATTTTCATGATCCTTTTGCTTCCCATTCTATCTCGCATAATTTATCAACTCCCACCACGTACGGTGGTCAGAGATCCGGTTCCATCCTTCACTTTCCTTGGAGTCGCACTTGGTCACACATCTCGATTTTAATTTTCTAATAATAATCAGGATCGAGCTGTCGTGCCCATGTCCTCATTTGTTTATGCAAAAAATAAAAAAATAAAAATATAGTTTTTTTTAACATTTGTTTTGCAAGTTAAAATAAAAAATAACAAAAAATAAAAAATAATATATATACATTTTTTTTACATTTTCTGTAGGTAAAAAAGTAATTTTGTAAAAAAAAGAGCAGCCACAGCAGGCGCCACCCCTCCAGCCCGTACACGGCTCCCGTCGCCCATCCTTCCACCTTCGCGCAGATAGATCCTCTCCACTTGGAGCCCCACATGAACACCATCTGGTCGTTGATCGGCCACCGTCCTGCTATATAAGCTACCTTTGCAAAGAAGCACCTCTGCCATCTTCGAACCCGCGAGCCCCTCCGCGCAGATGGCTCCTTCATCACTGTCGTGCGAGCGCCACCCTGTGCGAGGAGCATGCCTAGCAGCCGTCCGTCTTCACCTCAGGGGTCGTTCCTCCACGCTGCCACTGGAGGGAGGTCTTTCTCCACTGACCACCACAACAGCCCTACGCTCGACCTCGACCGTCGCTCGTGGAAGAAACCAACCACCGCCTTCCAGCCAAGTGAAGTCGCCGCACTCCACCGATATGCATGGAAGGGGTGGAGCCCCCCTTGTGCCCTTGGTCCCTTTAACAAGAAACGTGTGAAGAACAAAAGAACCCTAGGAGATTATTAAAAAATTTGGGCAAATTGCAACCGCCCCAAGGTTTTCAAATTTACAGAAAGGTCCCCTCCAAAACTCAATCACGTGGTTTGCACGATTGTTTTGGGTAAATTGCATTTTTTATTCTGCAGTTTCTTTTTCGTTAATTTTTGGTGCAAAAACTTTCCAAATTGCATTTCAGCCCCTATTTATCCAGACTTTAAATTGCATGTGTTCTTGTTGAAATAAATATTTTTCTTGCTCAATAAATTCCCCAAAAATCATGCTATGCTCATGATGTGTGTATCTTCCTAGATTAAATTTTTCATTACATTTTTTTCATTTGCTATTGTTAAAAAATCAAAAACATGTTATTTTCCTTGTTTGAACTTTGAAAAATCCAAAAAATTCGAAAATTGCTTCAAAAATTCAAAAACATTAGATTATTTCTATTTTGGTGCATTTTAATTTGTGGGAAAAATTTTTCATTAATTATTTATAATATCCAAAAAATGCAAAATATTTAAAATCTCTTAAAAATCATAAAAAATTGTAGAAAAAAATTCAAAAATAGTGATCTCAATTCACATGTGTAGATAATTTCCTTTAGTTTATAAGAAAAATAATTTTCATAATTTTTGATTTCATTTAATATTTTTAAATTGCGAAATAGTCCTGTTTATTCAATGTTTGCATTTTCTCATGTTTTTATTCATTTCAAAATCCTAAAAAATTACAAAACAGTAAAAAAATCATAGCCTGCAACCGATTCAGCTTCCGCTTCTAGGAGATCAAACTTTACGCATCAGGTTGGGTGGGTTGCCATCTCTGCTGAGATTGTGTTTATGAATAAAGAAAAACACATAAATATTTTATTTGAACATTTTTAGCATTTTTATTATATTTGAAAAATCCAAAAAATGTTTTCTTTTGTGCATGAAATTGTTTTGAAAATCAGATCTTTTAAAATTTTAAAAATTGTCAAAATCATAATCATTAAAAATTTTAAAATCAGAATATAAAAAAAGTAGAGATAAAAAATTTAAAAAAATAAAAAGTAAAAAATCACAAAAAACCAAGATAGTTTGCAATTGATATTCCTTTTTCCCTTAATTGATTTTTGTCGATTATTTGAATAACCCTTGGGAATTGTAGACTCCTTGAATTCGATCGTGCTGCTATACAGGTAAATAAGTAGAAAAAAAGATTTTCTCTCGCTTCATTATTCTTGTAATTATTGTCTTGAGAGAGAAAAAATATTTGTTTGGACTGGGAATTTTGGGGATCCCAACGACAACTTTATATCATTAATAACCAATCCTTGAGATCATATCACTCAATAGGCATGTCAACTATTTTTAATGAATAGAAAATGACTCCCAAAAATATTCAATCTGGTAGGGGTATAATTACAAATACAAATAACAACGAGGGGCTTAATGCAAATTTACCCAAAATTTAACGTTGAGATTCCAACTTTATATATTAATGATAATTTAATTAACCCGCGAGGGTTTACATGCAATTTTTACAAGATAAAGCATGCGCCTGCACGTGACTCTAGTAGGGGCTAAATTGCAATATTCGAAAGCTTTGGGGGTTACATGCAATTTGTTCAAAAGTTTTTAAACTTCTTAAAACATTTACATAACTTTTTAATAAATACAAAAAGGCAGAGGGATGCTATGCAATTTACCCACTTATGCGCTGGGATCCAACCATCCTGGGCTCGCAACATGGTTGATCGTGCAACTCCCTTTGGGTACCCCTTCACGGGAAATCAACGATCCAGATTAGATCTGGACCGCTGTTCTTAATCGAATGGCGGGGAGGGGAGCTGCAAGAATACACAAGAATTGCTCGTTGGTGAACTTCAGTTCGTCGTTTCTCTGATCTCCGATGCTCATTCTCTCCTTCGACTAGCCCACCGGGTAGCTGGGCATCCTCCACATGCGGTTGCAGTGTCCAGGAAAGGCGAGAATGCACTGAATGCTTCGGAGTGGTTGAACCACCTAGAGCACCTCTAGGTGGTCGTTGAAGTCCCAGGACATTTGAAACTTCTGCAAGTCTCCACTAAAACACTCCTGGGTACGAGGGCTATCTCCTCGACCTAGGGTTTACGCGCAATAACAAGGGAAACAAAATGGAGGGGGAGCTCCGATGAAGGCGGAGGAGGGAGCTCTAACTCCTTGAACCAGGGCTTGATTCAAGGGGTTCTGAAGGGGGGACGATGGATAATGTGAAGAGGAATGAGATGGGATGAAAGTTGGGGTGAATCGAGGGTCGGATTGCGACAATTTTGACCTGGAGCACAGACTCCACGTATTTGGGAGTTTTCGATTGGAGCGTTATTTGCTTGATTGAACTAAAAATTAATGATGCAAAATGAAGATTAGACTACAAAGTTACCTAGGAATGATGGGAAATGGGCTCAACAGACTTGGGGGCTTTGGAGCAGAACCAGTCGGCGACGCTCCAGTGGTGGGTTGGATTCACCTCCTCCCTTGCTCTCTTTGCTGCAAATCACGGGCTCCACCTTGTTGTCACCATGGATAATCTCATAGGAGTGATCTGAGGGGATAAAGCTCGAAGAAGAGGGATTAAAAATAAAAAATTGGTAAAGGGGGATTATTTATAGGCGAGCTTTTGGTGATTTTGAGGTGATTTTACGTGAGATTGGTAGGATGTATGTGAGGATTTGGTGATGGGCGAAGCTGAGGGATGAAGGGGCTACAGGACAGTGGTGGTCTCGAGGGCAATGAGTGTAGGAGGAGGCATGGAAAAATTGGCGAAGAGGCACCGACATGAAGCTCTGACAGCAGTCAAAGGGAAGGCCGGACAGTTGACCGGCGGTCAACAAAAAGTCGCGCCTGCTTGGTCCACGTAGACCAACAAGGAAATTACAAGGCAAAAATGCCTTAGAAAAAATATAATAAATATTATTTTATTTTATTATTTTTTGATTATAAAGTAAAAATATTCCTAATTTTTTATAATATTTTATGTATATTTTATTTATTTTTTAGAAGTGCTATTTACTTTTTAGGGTATACATAGGTATATTTACCTGTGTTTTAGGTAATTTATTTTTATTTCATATTTTCAATTTTATTATTTTATATATTTATAACTTATTTTTATACATATAAATGTATTTTTATGATATTTTTTTTGAATTAATATATATCCTTAATTAAATAGGAGTATGATATTTATAGGTATAAGTACAAGTATTTCACCTTTTTTATAAGTGTTTTATTTTATTTCTTTATTTGTATTTTTATTTTAGTTTTAATATGTACATATGCTATAAATAATACTTACAAAATTCTAAAAAAATAAAATTCTAAAAATAATAAAGAATAAATAAAATGAACATTTTAATCTAGTCTATTATACAATAGGGGTCCAAAGCCGAACTTTCACAGCTTAACTCCAAAAAATATGAAACCACCTTCATTAAATAGATTATGAAAAGTTATATAATTAAAGGTGATTTTATATATTTTGAGTTTTTATTTGGGAGATATGGGTCTGTGAAATTTTGGTTTTAGGATTTTATTCAGAGTATATTTTATACACTGTGTATTATTTTTGTATAAACTCAATTTTGAATTTTTCTATACATTATTGTATACAACTTTGATGTATAAAGTTTCTTTATTTACGGTGTAAATAATAATTAATAAAATAGGTCCCAAAAAGTAATTATTGGCCTATTTTGTAGAGTGATCTTGTTCTGCATTCGATGTACAATTAGCCACCCTATCTCCCCTTACTTTATTCCTTATCGACTAAGTCATCATGTTAATTGAGTCTTGAGGGCTAGGGTTACTTCAGTGTCCTTGATACTTCGCTCTCTTTCTTTTCTTTACTTTATTCTTTTATTTTGGTAATAAATACTATATACATACAATATTTTATACAGTATTTGGAACACGTTAATGAATGTTTATTTTGACAAATTAATAATACTATCATGCATTTAGCTAGGGTTTAAGGGCCAAAATGAAAGAATAAAGGTGATTAAATGGAGATTCACCAGCCTTACAGTTCATCCTCAGTCAACTTCAAGATTCAAGTAATTTAGATGTTTATTTATTTTCTTGTTTTCATAGATTTATTATCGTGTTGTATATACACCCATTCCTCGAACTAAGATGGTACCGACCTTCTTCGTGGATCCTTGATCCAGGCGGGGGGTATTGCTCTCTGTGGTCCTCATTTCGTCGCAGCCTTCCCCTTCGATCTATCTTCCTCTAATAATGGCAGAGGAACATCACCAGGGCTTCCTCTTCTTCTGTCCCTTAGCCCTCCATTTCACTCAGCTTTGCATGCACACATTTGCTTGGTTTCTTCTCTAACTATTGCAGGTTCAATTACCATTAATGATTGGAGTTATCGATAGTGCTCCATTCTAGAGGTGATCTTGCAGCAAACTTCCATCGTCTTGCCTTTTCATAAGTCACCATCGCTTCTTAGTGTGTCCATTAGCTTCACCAGAGCTCAGTGGAGCTTCGAAGACCTTCAATAAGGATAGACGAAGACAGGGGAGAAACATGGCGGTTACCAGAGTCCAGTCTCTACGCCATCGTGCATGGCGTTCCTCATCTGAGGAAAAGGTACAAATACCATCAGATCATTCCAATTTGGGAATGATCTGACGGCTGAGAAGGGGCCACGTCACACCTTCTAGAACTGCAGCCTCAGATTCCATACCACGGCCTCGGTGGAGCCTAAGCACCAGCGAAGCAAGGAGATGTTGTCACATATGTCCTAACCTACAACTGTTCGAACCTATATCTGAACCTCGCTGTGTGTGTGCGTAGTGCATCCGGGGGTTGGAGATTTTGCATCCAAGCCTAGCAGGCTTTTCTTTATTGCAAAAATACCCTCACCAAGGGGTATTTCATAATTCTGCTTGTCGATTTTTATTATTTGCAAATTAGTCTTGTAGGGACCTATATGTAAGGATTTATATATATTTTTATTACGTCTATGCCTTTGCACTTAAATTTGAGTATCTTGAGCATCTTTTATCCAAATGAAGTAATTTTAGTGACATTTTGATCTATGTTTCATTATCTTTCATATGATTTAATTTATTCTCTGCTTTAACGCATAATGACAGATTAATTATTAGAGATAAGTAATTTTCTTAAATCTTTATTAAAGGAAATTTGGCTTGGATTAAATTACATAATTGAATCTTGATTAATTGCGTAAGTTTTAATAATTCTTTTAGGGTATATTCGTGAGTTTATGTGCATATGTTAAAGTTTTACCATTTACGTTCATTATGTCATATTTCTAACTTGCACAAAAATGTTTTAAATCATATTTCGTTTCATTCATGCATACATTTGTGATTACTTGCTTGTGTTGTTTGTTAGGTTTAACCCAGATACTTTATTAGTCACTTCACTTAGATATTCAACACCTAAATAGTTGTATTATGGCTTGTGTCCTTGTGTTCGACCGTGGACTTCCCAAGTTATAAATTAAAGTCGAACCATCCTCGCAAAGATTATTTCAGTTCTGTATGACACGCTAAGTGCACGTGCTACAACGAATATATATATTAATACATGCATTTAGAGGTTCATCATATGGCGTCGTTGTCTGGGACACGACTTCATTAATATAATTATTTTGGTTTTTATATTTTGGATTAAGTTGATTCTTATTTTATCTAGGTCAATCCCATAATGTGATGTTTTATGCATTATTTTATTTGTTTTGATAATATTTGAATTTTCTAGACTATTCTCTTTTGTGGTAGGGCCCATTCATCAAAGACGCTCGTGGCAAATGGAGGCATGAAGCTCAAGATGGAGTTCATGCTGAGAAGCACCGCAGAGGATGACATCAAGTATATCGAAGATTATTTTGTTTATGTTTTTTATTTAATAATTTTGAACTTTGGACTATATCGTTTGTTGTGTGTGTTGAGTTTTTTTCATCCATGCTAGATAGGACTCAACTTGAGTGCTCGATTTAGGATCTAGGCATGCGACTCATAGAGCTACTTTCGATGTATTTATCCTAAGTGCTTGATTTGTAAGTTAGGGCACACTAACTTTTTTTGAGATTCACTCATTTCTAAGATTCATGCAACACACATAATCTACGTTCAAATGTCCCGTTAATAGAATTTTATCATTTGATATGGTTTTTCATCGACTTACATGCATTTAGATAATGTTTTATATTTAGTCTCACATGTGCATGAAGAGTTGGAGACAGTGTAAGTACTTCTCATGAGCATGACATCATGATTTTACATCTGCATGACTTTTCCGTTTCATGTTTTGTCACTTAGGATAACATGAAAATGGGACTGGACGATAGACGATGACTAATGTGTTCAAAGATTTAATACAAGTATTAATGTAATCTCTAAAAATGAGATTGTTAGAAATTGTTAATGCAAGGTTGATGTAATTAAAATGGAGATAAAATTTACCTTATTTTTGGAGAGAAAACCCTACATTATTTGTAGGTATATATGCATTGGTTGAGATATGAGTACATATCCCTAGGATAGAGCCCATACCCTAAGTCGGTTTGCTCGTAATAAACACGAATTTTATTATCACCAATAAAAGAGACAAGATAATTAGACCATATTTATGGCCTTCACTGTGTGAGTGTTGGTGAACTAATCGGGTTTGTTTGATATTGTCTGAATCTTCAACCTTCCAAAACCCTAGGCTCCATTATCATCCCCTTAGATTCATCATCCAGAGATTCAGTTAACATTGGTCCCTTCACCTCTTAGCTTCATATTCATTATACTTTGGTTTATTTTCATCCTAAATATAGGGGGGACCTAATGTCGTTCTGATTAGTCCCCTCAGGTCACCTAGTTTTAAATTCATATCTTTATACTTAAGTTATTTCCCATCTTAAGTATACGGGGACCCGAGTCCCTGTCTTCATCTAACTGATTCTTTTTATTCATTTTGCACCTGTGATTTTATCACTAGTTTTTGTATATTCTTTTATATTTAGCATGAGTAATGGCTTCATATCACTTTGAGCTATGAGGACAAAACAAAAGCTATGTATAGGGGGGTTTACCGTATATATTACGTATATACTTTAGCCATAGATCTTTTTTTAAAAAAAAGTTTTAAACCATTGGGGCTATGGGCATCGTATTAATTTTTTGGAACTGATTTTCGTAAAAATATTTTGAAATGATTTTGAAAATTATATACATATTTGATATGGTTTTCAAGTGTTTTACATGGTTTGTGAAAATACTGTTTGATATTATTTGGAAAAGTATTTGTAAAATATTTTGAAAACATATATATATACAGATATATATATAGATATATTTATGTGAAAAATATTTTACTTAGGTTTGAAAAATGGGGATTTACTTGTTTTAAAAATCTTTGTAAAATGTTTGGAAAACTTCTGTACTTATGTGACAATGTTTGCAAAAAGTTTTCATTTTTTTCAAATCTAAGGGTGTAATTGGGTATATTAATTTCTTAACTATCTAACTTAATATAACATAAAAAATCAAAACACAAAAACATTGATTCATTAATTAGTGTCTATCCTTGACACTTTCCCTATGCACTCAAGGCTTGAGATGATCTTTAACACTATGTTTAGAGAGTTTTTAGACTTAGAGTTATCATGTACTAATCATTAGGGTCTTGGACTTAAAATATTCATACTCTCCTAGTTTGAAGATATGCATGCTATATTTTCATGCTTAATCTCTCTTAAAAGAATTTGACTATTACTCACATGCACGACTACATTCGTGATTGAGATGAGTCAAGGTATAACTGAGGAAACTAGGATTGGAAGCTTAAGTTTGGACTTGATCTATATGATGCTCGAGGATTGGATAAAATTAATGACAACTTCATAAAACATGAGAGTCAGCATCTTAGCCATTATGGGACATGTTCTCATGCTATCTCCTGACTTTGACCTAAAGTGACAGGGTGTGATGACAATAAATTAATAAGTTGATAGTATATGCCAATCTTTAGTAAAAGTAGAGGAGCTAGCCAAAAAGAAGGGAAGTTCCCTCAAATAAAATAATAGAAATCAAAAAGAAAATATCATCGCATTACAAAGTTACATCATATGAGCTATTATATTCAAGGCGAGCATTCCCAACCTTTAAGTGTTCACTTAGACCAAATCATTAGGCTTTTATGAGTCGGGCTAGTACCACAAAAAGTGCTCTCCATCGTTAGTGCTACAAGTCTGGGTGCATGTATATTAGATACCTTAAAAAGATGCACCCTAGTGTACTCCCACGAAAACAAGTACAGACGACTCAAATTTCTCCTTGACGGACACACTGATTGGTAAAATAAAAATAAAAATTCTATTGAGTATGGGAACTTGAGAGAACCCTTTCAATGTAAGGAAGAGAAAATAAGTACACAATCCTACATACTCCATAATATGGCCTTCCATCTATAGCTTCGAAGTCTGACAAACTAAAGAGGCGGTGGATTCAAGCAAGACTATATTTATTATCTAGTCTTGAGGGTTGGATCCTTAGGAGAGCTTCTGAGATTGGAATTTCTGGTGATATCTTGACTCTACTCTTGTGGATTGCGGTCTACATTAAATCATACTTCTTATATCTATGTATACATTGAGAGTTTAACAATTAAAGGAGTTGAATTCCTTTTGATTAATACTTAAATCAACATAGAGTTTTAGGATTCCTAAAACCTAGTGCTTTAGGTTAAATCAAGCCTTGTATATTCCTTTGCACATGTCAGGGATCTCACTAATTAAACTGACTCTCTAATTCATTGTTTATTTATTAGCTCGAGGACGAGCTTAGCTTAAGTATAGGGGGTGATAAATCCCAAATTTATCATCATTAATCATCATTTTTATCTCTCTTGCTTAAGTTAAATCACAAGATTCGTTGACTAATTAATACTAATTACTAATTTGTGTGTTGTATATAATTGACTATAATTATTAAATATTAATATAATGATATTATTTTGCTATTATATTATGTATTTATTTCCCATTTCCAATCAAATAAAATTTAGATTAATATTGCATAAAAATAAATCAACATAAAATAGAAAAAAATACAAAAAATTAATAAAAGAAATGAGCAAAAAAATTGTTATAATTAGTATTAATTTTTATCTATGTATAGAACACCTCTGATGTCTTTGACTTCTCCAAGAAATTGTAGAGCTCACGGAGATCTACAACGTTCATGTTCATGACTTTTTCTAATTCATTTCTTATCTAATTCTTTCTAATTATTCTTTGTATTTTCTAATTTCTTCAATTCTCATTAGGCCATGTGACACCTTTAGATTGAGCCACGTGGCCCACGCTCTTTCTACCACCTGATTCATTTTTGTGCCGTCAGATTCCCTCTAATCTGATGGCTATCATGCTTCCATGCCATTTGATATCCACAACTGTCTGATCTGTGATCAGATCTTATCCAGACTGTATACTAGCACCTCAATGGTATCCATTGGATTGCTTGATCCAACAACTACTGTGCATTGTCCTCCTCCAGTCGTTACCTCTTCGTTCCAACTGCCCCAACTCCACATAATTTTACCAACCTCCTCAGCCATTCTCATGACCAACCTCCACCTCCCTCACATTCTCCTAACTCCCCTCTCCCACGCTGACATCCCAACCTACATCCCAACCTCTTCAATCCCTAACCATCCCATCATTGGTGATGGTTGAAACTTCCATCAAAACCTCCTTGAACCACCTCCTGAGTCTTCTTCAAATGCCCCACCGCTGCCTTTAGCGGCGGTTGTCCCCCCTCTCCCCCACACACCAAGCCACCCCAAACCTCTTCCTCTCTTCGTGATAGGAAGAAGAGGAGATGTTGGAGCGATAATGGCGATGGACTCCAGGTGAGACCCTTGGCCAAGAAGGCCATGCACGACTGCGAGCTCATCCACTCGAGCCTCATGCATGGCTAAATGCGTAAAGCGAAGACCTGAGGTTTACAAGACCTCAAGCAAAAGCCATACAATTCATGCTCAGTCAACTTCAAGATTCAAGTAATTTAGATGTTTAATTTATTTTCTAGTTTTCATAGATTTATTCCCAGTTATATATACACCCATGCCTCGAACTAAGATGTTCCTGACCTTCTCCGTGGATCCTTGATCCATAAAGCTGGTATTGCTCTCTGTGGTCCTCGTTCCATTGCAGGCTTCCCCTTCGACCCATCTTCCTCCAGTCATGGTGGAGGAACCTCACCTGGGCTTCCCCTTCTTCAGTCCCTTAGACCTCCATTTCATTCACCTCTGCACGCACACATTTGCTTGGTTGCTTCTATAACTATTGCATGTCCAATTATCTTCAATGTTCGGAGTTATCGATGGTGCTCCATTCTAGAGGTGATCCTCTGACGAACCTCCATTGTCTTGCCTTCTCAGAAGTCTCCATCACTTCTTAGTGTGTCCATTAGCTTCACAAGAGCTCAGTTGAGCTCCGACGACCTTCAGCAAGGCTAGATGAAGACAGTGGAGAGACATGGCAGTTGTTGGAGCCCGGTCTCGGCACCGTTGTGCACGACGTCGCTCATTTGAGGATAAGGTATAGAAAACGTCAGATAATTCCAATTTGGGGATGATCAGAAGGTTGAGAAGGGGTCACATCACGCCTTCCAGAGCTGCATCCTCGGATTCCATACCACAAGGTGGAGCCTAAGCACCAGCGAAGCAAGGAGATGTTTTCATGTATCGCCTAACCTTCAACCATCCGAACCTATACTCGAACCTCGTCGCATACGTATATAACGCATGTGGGGGTTGGGGATTTTGCATCCAAGCCCAACAGGCTTTTCTTTATTGCAAAAATACCCCTGCCAGGGGGTATTTCATAATTCAGCATGTCAGTTTTTATTATTTGCAAATTAATCCCCGTAGGGACCTATATGTAAGGATTTCTGCATGTTTTTATTTGATCTATGCCCCTACACTTAAATTTGAATATCTTGAGCATCTTTTATCTAAATGAAGTAATTTCAGTGGAATTTTGATCTATGTTTCATTATATTTCATATGGCTTAATTTATTCTCTAATTTGATGCATAATGATTGTTAGATTATTAGAGATAAATAAGTTTCTTAAATCTGTATTAAAGGAAACCTGGCTTGGATTAAATTGCATATTTGATTCTTGGTTAATTGCTTAAGTTTTACTAATCCTTTTAGGGCATATTCATGAGTTTATTTGCATGTGTTAATGTTTTACCATTATGTTCATTATGTCATTATTTCTAACATGCACAAAAATGTTTTAAATTATATTTCGTTTCATTCATGCATACATTCGTGATTCCTTGCTTGCATTTTTTGTTAGCTTTGACCCATATACTTTACTAATTACTTAACTTAGATATTCAACACCTAAATAGTTGTATTATGGCCTATGTCCTTATGTTCAACATTGGACTTCCTAGGTTATAAATTAAATCCTAACCCTCCTTGTAGATATTATTCATTCGATTCTGTATGACATGCTAAGTGCCCATGTTACAACGGATCTACACTAATACATGAATTTAGAGGTTCATCACGGGCTGCTTGGTCTGTTGGTGTAGAAGAAGACTCCATGACTGGCGTGTTTTCCTTCATGGCTGACTCGGTACTGCATCTTCCTTTATTCTCATTTTGGCTTTTTCTAACTAATGATGAAGATGGTTATGAATAAGTAGAAGGTGGTGGTGATGATGAAGATGGTGGAGATCCTCCCTGCTTTAGCACTGGTACACTAGATGGTTGCTCAACAGGTGAATAAGATGATGAAGTTGATGAAGCTCTCTCAACGGCTCTCCCAATCCCAACTATTGTGTGGGCGATTGTAATCTCCTACCGTTCTTGAGATGAATGGTGTCATATAAACATGTAAAATAAAGGGCCATACATGTCTCAGGTGTGGATGGATCATGGGCTACCTGCTCCTTACGTCTAAAATTGTTGTGATTGGCTTTAACCTAGACTGGGGTCAATCTCTTGGTCGTGGTCAGGTCATCAAGCCTCTGAATCAAATAATTCATATTCTTCATCAAGAGTGCAAGATGATCAAGTATGGGTTTTATCAAAGGTGTCTTTGGATGCTCTACTATAGGCTATCACTGAGACTTGTAGTGTAGAGGCTGTTGGTACCCCGAGTACTATGACTTATAGTAAGGAGGAGGAGGAGCATGCCAAAACTGTCCATAAGATGCAGAATGTTGCTGATAGTATGGCTGATAAGGATGTGCTACACATCTGTCCTTGTCCATGTTTCCAGTTATGGAAGTGTGGTGGAGGCAGATAATGAGGTTGTAAATGATGGTGCTGGGGTGTGGTCTCCCTCCCTGGAAATGGTGGAGGGCCTCTGACCGACCTGAAGACCCAACTGACCTTGTCCTGATGGATGGGTCTAGTTGCGCTCTCGATCAAATCAAATACCATTCACCTCCTGAATGAGAGGTGGAGGTGGAGACTACTGTTAAGGAATGTAAGGAGGCTCCTATTGGTATGGTACAATGCATGATGAGGGTTACTGCTGGGGGCCAGATCTAGGGGTCTGCACCTAGTAAGCGTGATGAATAGTAGGAGGTGCTGTGTTAAAACAGTAGAAAGGCTCGAAACGAGCAAGGGTCAAAAGAGAGAACACAGACAAAATTTGCTCAAATGCGTGAGACTTGATCTTTGAACCTTATTCTAGATCCATACAAACACAATACAAAATGGGGTTCACCAACTCTACACATGTGAAGCCGTAAGGGATCGGCTATTTATGATCTTTTCATTTTTAGAGTTTTCATTTCATGAATATCTTATAACAAGTCCTTAGCATGCTAACCCTATAGAAGAGTGAGTAATGCCAGAAAAGTTTCCCGTACTTGTTCTCCTCCTTTGTAACATGTAGTCTGCACTTTTTGAGGTCCTTATAAACCTTCCTAGATCCATACTTAGCCAAAGAAATAGTGGGAGAAAGCCGATAAACAAAACCACTACTTCGGACCCCGCTTACAACGGAATCACCCGTGAGCGTTCAAGGACATACTCGGATGCAAACCAATGAGACAGACACACCCATGAGAGCGTGGCCTAAGCTCGGTACTTTGGACCAAGTCGATGTTCCATAAAAGGTGGGAACACCATCGATGGTAAGGCCCTACTCGGTCATGTACGACAAAAGCGCCAAGGCAGTTACAGACTGGGTTTTTGGCTCTAATCCTTAGCGGGTCGTGCCTCGCTCATGGGATGGGTTTTGGTCCCATCCTAAGGTACTTGAAAACAATGAGGGCTTTATGAACCCAAGGCAATGAGTCCATTACATATTTTATTTAAGGTTAAAGTTTATTTAGCACTCCCCTTGTTTTAATTTTTTTGGGACTTTCACATTTTTTGAGTATTTTGCATACAAGCGCCTAAAGATTTTGTATATTTTCATTTAATTCCTAGGTCCTCAAAATCAGAGGGAGATAATGAAAAAGCCATACAAGTCGATTCGATGATGGAAATCTCACCATTGACTCTAACGATGCATGCAGAATTAGAGGACTTACATAGCTTCCCAGCTCTCTCCATGTGGTATGCAAGACAAAAATTTTAAACCTATCTACATGGCGGTGTGCATTCGACAAAATCTCCCTAAATAGTAGATGTTATTAGACATGAAAAACCATATGTTAATTATTCAAAAAGGTGACCAAAAGTCCGGTCTTTGATGCCACTCAGTGCCCACCACAACGGATCCTGCAAGCGTTGTATGTGACCTCTCTCGGCATGCAGTCTCAAGTCCAAATAACCAACATTTATTTATTGGACTAGATCCAATCGTAAGAGACTATAGGACCATGCAATTCTTATTAGGGATGCAGACCTAATTGCCGATACAAGACACCTATATGCTAAGGGCTCATGCACACAAAACAAATAAAAATAGGGATTTTTACCCTGCAGGCCCTATAAACTTTTTAAATTACCTCTACGACATTTTGCACAATGTAATTACTACATCGACCCTATAAATTACCCCAAGAACCCCCACGGGCTTCAAACAGATTACCCAGAGGGTTCATGGGGGTAAGAGTTGGCAAGTTTACGGGGTCGAGGGTGGACTTAGGTTGTTTCAAAGGTCGTAGTTGTAATTGGCAAAGTTTTTAAGGTCTGCTGGGTAAAAATCCCATAACAATAAGGCAAAACACTCAAAATATCGAAAAATAAAGAAAAAGAAGGCGGTGAAAACATGAGAAAACTGCGATGAGGCCCCTAGGTGAACAGACAACTGGGCAATGGACCTCGTTTTGAAGAGTAATGTCCATGTCTTTAACTATTACAAATAATAAATGAATCTCTCTCACACAAATAAATAGATCTAAGCTACATTTATGCTAGATAGTCTCCTCGCTCCACTTGATGCCTCTCCAACTGGTCAAAGGGTAAAGACCAGCCTCCGTCAAGCTTGGCTTCATTAGCCTCCTAAGAAGTTGTCCTCACATAGCGGGCCCTTACAACAATGAAAACAAGAGAGGTGTATTTGCATAGATAATCAAATAAAGTGTCAAGATATAAAATGAGGTATATACAAGTAAGAGACAACAAATAAATGAATCGATAAAAATACATAAATAATTGAATCAATAGTTTAATCAATAAAGCAATGAATGAATATATACACATAGATACAAAATAGGCTACACACATTACTCCCCGACAACGCCGCCATTTGATGACCATGGATTCTGCGAGGGTCGCACGATCTCACAAGTCAAGATCGCAATCGATGCATTGACCGCTCAAGAAACCCTAGCCAATCAACAATTAACCCACAATATCAATTAATCAATTATTGGCAAAAATGTGAAGTTAAAATTTATTATACTCTACGACACAAAATGTATAGCATGTAAGAATGTAGAGATCGAACCACATAGAGCAAGTTAGGTAGCCTATGATTATTTCTAATCAATGTATTATGCACATGTGTATCTTTATTCATTATGTGGGTTTATTTATTTATTTATAATTTTGTAATGAAATATATATACGTATATTTAATAATAATAAAATATCTATATATTAGATTAATACATATAAACATATATATACACATAGGTAAAGATATACATATAACTGCTACACATACTTATTTACATACATAAACATATACATTTTTTTAATATATATAAGTATTAATAAAAACTTTTTTTATATATTTCTTTTTTTTTTGTTAATTATACCATGGATATGTATGGCTATATGTACAATATAAGGTTATATAAGCATAAATACTAATAATAGATATAAACAAGATATAGGGAATGAAATGTTTTTGGATTTTATAAATATTTCTAATGTTTTTTGTGATTTCTCTATAATTTTTGCATATTTTTATATAATTTTAAAATAAAAAAATATCGTAAAAATATCCAAAAAATGGGGAATTTTATATTTTTTACTGGACTTTAGAGTTTTTTAATTTTTTGGGGGTTTTCCTTTTTTTCTATTTTTAGGGATTTTTGGTCTGTAGTTATAAAATATAATAGTAAGCCATATATTTGGGGGGGGGGGTTCAAAATGTTTTTCTAATTTTTTTGGTATTTTCTAAGTTAAATAGGGACAAAATTTGCTCATTTTGATTTTTTTAAATGATTAAAATGCCAAAATGCCAAAATAAAAATATGTCGATGAAGTACATACTAACAAGCATCTAACCCTATTTTTGCATAATTTTTGGAGCACGGATATTATTTTTATTAAATGAAATTCAAACACCAAAAATACATATACTGGGAAGGGCATAGTTGCAATTTAAATACATATATGGGGTGCATGTGCAATTTTCCTAGAAATATACAACATATCTTTAAATTTAATGGACTAAAAATAAATACAAGAACCAACACGAGTATACATGCAATTTGCCCAGCTCGCTTTGGATGACACGTGGGTTGAGATGGACAGGAACAAAAAGCAAAATGAAATAACTGTAGGGTCCTTTATGCAAAATGTCCAAATTATTTACACTACATATTTTGTTTACAGAACTAATAAATAAATACAAACAAAATGCATGGGAAGATATACAATTTACACCTTAAAGAGGTGCAATCATGCAGCTGATACCCGCTACTTCTCCATATGTCAGCTCATGTGCAGACGTTGACGTTTCGGTCGTGGATTCTCGAGCTTAGATCTCAGGCTGAGATCGAGCGGTTAGGGCTTGCAAGATCCAACAATGGGCAGTGGATCTGGGGCTCCTCCCCAAATCGGATGGTAGTTGCTGCTCGCGAAGAACAAGGAAGAACAAGGCCTCCCTGACCTTCAATCCGTGATTCCTCCTCCATCCTACGATCTTTGGTATTGGTTCTTGGCTCTACATGACCGGGGAGGTCTTCCGCAATGGCTGGTGCTCACAAAATGGCCAGGGACCCAATGTTGGTGTCAAGGGACTTGGTCAAAGTTGGAGCACCTGGAGATCCTCGTCCAGGTGCGATTATGTCCCCAGAGGGATCATTTGGCCTTGAAACGTGCACGAAGAGATCCAATGGCTCAAGATGAAGGTTCTTGGCGTAGAATGAAGCTGTAATGCACAATGGATGAGGTGGATGGCGAAGCTCCGGTGTAAGGCATAGGGTGAGCTTCGATTCACTGATCGGAGCACGATCAGGTTGGTCGAGATGATGACTTAGATGAAGAACATGATGGGAAAGAGGACGGAATGAACGTGGCGGTCGAAACAACGGTTACGAGCGGTGAAACAGTGGCCGGATCTCTAGAGCTCCAGCGAGGTGACTAAGCTAACCTACCGTAAATCATTAACTAAAACTCAAAATAAAATGCAGAAAATGAATTCCTAAAGAAATGGACTGTGTTGAATTAAAAATGCATCTCTTATACATGTTGGTCGGTATGGAGCAGGGCAGGCTAGAGTTCGGTCGTGGGTCGCCTCTCCTCCTCGCTCCGACGCTCTTAAGGAACGGGGAAGGTCTCAAATGTAACCTGGCCTCTGTCACTCATGCAAGGATAGGATCAAGGGCTCTGAGAGGGATCAAGAGGCAAAGTAGGAGCGGAGGTTTTTTATTTATAGACAAAGCAACGATCCTTATTGACCTAGGGCTTGGGAGAAATTTGGTCTTTGTACAAGGGATCCAGGGATTAGGTGAAGATCAATGATGATTGAGGTAGATTGTGGCATGGAGATATGATGAAAAGGCTTGATGGATCGAGCAGAAAAATAACAGAAAAGCAGGGAAAAGACACGCTTGACGAGTCAGAGAAGTCAGGGGCTGAGTTGATTGAGTTCGACAAACGGGGCGTCGGGATTGGTCCATGCACGACACTAAAGGATAAAATAGTATATTTTATTCGAAAATAAATAATTAAAATAGTAAATGATTTTATTAATTTTTGAGTATAAAATAAAAAAATGTTTGTTATTTTGTGTAGTATTTTAATATGATTTTTATTTATTTTTTTTGGGTTTATTAGAAGTTTATTTTTAGAGTCTTATTTATAGGTGTATTCATCTATATTGTGGGTGTTTTATTTTATTTTGTGTTTTTTATTTTTTTTATTTTATATTCTTATTTTATACATTTATAACTTATTTTTATGTACACAAATATATTTTTATTGTATTTTTCTGATCTATTATGTACACTTAATAAATAGGGGTATTAAATATATAAGTAGAAGTATAGGTACTTCATCTATGTGTTTATGTACACTATTTAATTTTTTTGTTTTGTCTGTGTTTTTATTCTATTCTAAATATGTACATATACTATAAATAATATTTAAAAAAATATAAAAATGTATAATTATAAAAATAATAAAGAATAAATAAAATGAATATTTTATTCAGGTATATGGTACAATGGGGTCCAAAACCAAACTTTTACACTGTAACTCCAAAAAATATGAAATCACCTTCATTAAGTATCTTATTAAAAGTTATATTCAATTAAAGTGTTTTGATATATTTTGAATTTTTATTTAGGAGATACGAGTCTTGGAAATTTGTGTTTTTGGCTTTTTATTTTGAGCATAAATTATACATTTCATATTATTTTTTAAACTCAATTTTGTATTTTTATTTGTATTTTTATCTACAGCTTTCATGTACAAAGTTTATTAATTTGAGGTATAAAGAATAGAAAATAAAATAGATCCCAAAAGAGAGTTATGAATGAATTAAACAAAGTATTTTTAATGGATTTATTGGCCCTTATCTCCCCCTACTTTATTCCTTGTTGACCCAGGCATCAAGATACCTAGGTCTCGGGGGCTTAGGGTCATAAAATACCTTTGGTATTTTATTATTTTTTCCTTTCCCTTATTCTATAATTTTGGCATTGGAAACAATATTATATATACAATAAATGGAATAAATAATGAATGTTAATCTGTACTAAATAATGTTATGTACATGCATTAGCTAGGGTTTTTAAGGCCAAAATTATAATATAAAGGTGATGAAATGGAGATTCATCGCCTATGATGAAGTGAAGACGGTGCTAGGAGGTTGCTCATACAAGGGTGGACCCTGGCGATAGTGGAAAGTAAAGGGGTATTTGAAGAAGAAGGAAGGGTGGTTTGCATGTAGTTCTTGATGAATCTGTGATTCATTACCCTAAAAATTGAAAATAGAGCTTTGTTCTCGAGTAATTAGATGCATATTTCCACTTATATTGCATAATTAGCATTCATGCATGCAAGCATAATATCTGCATTTTAGCATTCTTATTTGCATAAAATAAGAAGCCAAATTCACTTGTAAATATTCACATGTATATTCACCATAAATACCATATTTGTATATATTTTATACTAACTTCGAATCTAATAAAACCAACTCTATAGTGTATATATTACTAACACTAATTAAAGAAAAATATCAAAAAAAATACTAGCTTGTAAAATTGACCAATAAAACCCCAACCCAAGTTTGAAACCATGAACCTTAGAATGCACATATCTCTTTCATACAACCTCCGAATTAGGTCTACTCACTTTTAAAGTTTTATATATTCAAAGGCCTTCAAAACAAGACCAATTTCATTAAAATCGGAGCTCATATGCAAAAATTGAGTTTTGGGCCCCTTTTGTATATTGTACATATTGACCTTTTTGCCCTTTATTTTATTCTTTTATTGACTATCCATGGATGGTTTAGTCAAGACTCTGTCGACACCGACATCGATTCCATGGACTCGACATCGTCAATAATTTGAGGCGATTCTTGAGAACCCGGTTCGGACCTTGCGAACCAATCTCCAGACTCCTTTTTTTCTTTCCATCCTCCTTTATCACCCAATAAACTTGGACTACTCTTGTCCCCCTTTCGCCTGTTGTGAGTGGAGGTCAATTATAGTCTACATCTCTTACTCCATCCACAACCATATGGGATTGGACCTAATCTCAGACTCATCTTGGCAGTTGGAATTCAATTTCAAGTGGTCTGATTGAGATTCTCTCATATTGCTGATTGATGTCCATCCTGGAGCCCAATCCAAAATTCATTTCCTCAGACTCAGACCAAGAGATGTCTATCCAAAGAAAAGTCAACGTTCAACATCCGCCCCAACCAGAGCAAGGGCAGATGCTAGATCAGAATCAGGTGAATGTTCGGTTGCTGGCTTCCATCCAAGCCATAAGCAGCACTAACTGAGCAAGCCTCAACATAGACTATATTTCAGAATATGATGAATGATCTATGTGACAGACCGATAGGAGGAGGAGGTGTAGAAATCCTCCGTGATGATCCAGACCAAGAGGAGGGAGAAGGGAATAAGAACCCAAAATCGACGCTAAAGTAGACATATAATCCCAGAGATAGCTAGATGACAGAATGGATCCACATCCCACCGATCCATGCTCACTTTAAGCTCAAGCCCCGGTTCCTTGCGCTCCTCCCCTCATTTCACAGGAACACCAATGAGGAGCTATACATTCACCTGTAGTAGTTCTCTCACATATGAAGGACTATCAACTACCCGAACATCTCGTTGGGTGTAGTGAAGATGACTGCGTTCCCCTTCAACTTACAAGACAAGGCCCTCTGTTGGGTCCATCATTTGGGAAAGGTCATGACGACCTGGGAGGAACTCAAATCTGCATTCCTTCGCAAGTTCTACCCTTCCAGTCGGCTCAACCACATGCAAGCCAGGATCAACAACTTCTCCCAAGCCACCCATAAGTCTATCCATGAAGCCAAGGAGCGATTTACAGACATGCAGGAGAAGTTTCCCCATTATGATATACCAAGGACCAGCCTGGTCCAGCACTTTTTCGGGGGTTTGAATGTAGAGAGCCAGAGATTAGTGGATGTTGCATGCTGAGGATCCCATTTTAACATGGATGAAGACGTGGCATGGTAGATTTTCAAATAAATGGCCAAGGGAGAAGTCTCCCTATCTTCATCACACGTGTATCAAAGACGACCTTAGGTCCTCCAAAAGTTAGTTCACATGGCAGTGTCCCGAGATGTAGAGAGAGATGAGAGATCCAACCTCAGCATCATTGGGGGTCATCTCTCAAATGTTGATATTATCGAGAAGCAATCACATGATCTTTAGAAGCTCATTGTAATCGAACAAAGGATGTAATATTTGGACAAGCGAGACCAAATCACCAAGTAGTTAGAGCTGCTAGTGAGCACCATCAGTTCGTGTCAGTCGACGACCCCAGCATCAGAGACTCCTGTTGAGAAGAAGGATGAACCCTTACCGCCACAACACTTCAGTCAAGTCCATAACAGCCAATGATCCAGCACGTGTACTACGTGCATGCACCCGAGTAGGCCCCGTCGCAACGACAGATGGTGGTCTACCAACCAGACCACCTCCCTTCTTCTGATCCAGCATTTCCACCACCACCACTGACAAGAAGTCAATGGTGTATGGAGTAACGATGCATAGTTGACCTGTCCTACAGGATGTCAATGGAAGCTTAGCCGTCTAAAGCTCAAGGTTAGAGGAGGTCTTTTAATTCAAGCCAATCAACAAGTTCTCGATTACCTACAGTGGTTAGTGCATAGACAAAGCAAAGGGGAATCATATGGGGGTCGTGAGGCAGAACGAGGGCTCATCGGAGGGTGAAGGAGATGAGACCGGAGTGAGTTCCAGCTTGTGCAAGGCCGGAGGTGGTGCGTGGCATAGGGGTGATGGAGAAACTTTGAGGAGCTAATGAAGGCGGAGCGAGGGTATCGATATGATGGCAAAGGTGTTGCGATGGTTGGAAGGGAGTGAAGGTGACCATGTGTGTGGGAATTAATTGAAGAAAAAAACAAAAAAAATTGAACATAGAGGAAAGATCTCACCTGAGGAAGAAGACGATGGACTGGGGCGAACTGGAGAGGTGGAGGACATGCATGGAAGGTGGATTTGGAGACTCTAGTCGTCGCTGGAAGGTTTGGAGGATAAAGGACCTTAGCTCGAGCAGCTAGTGCTGATGCAACTCGGTTGGAAAGAAGAAGATCTCGCCAACGATAATGCTCGATCTACGCTCACTATCTCTCTTTCTCCCTATCTCAAAGGTAGAGTTGGGAGCTCGGAGATCTCACACGTAAAGGCATATCGGATTGAAGGTAGACAAAGGTAGAGTATTTGAAGGAGGAGGATGTGAGGTACAAGTGGTGGGAGACATGGGTTTGTAAGCTCATAGTGGATCGACAAAGAGGAGAGAGGGAAAGACATGCATCGGGCGAAGACAAGGGTCATTAGGGATTTGACCAATCGAGGTCAGGAAGGTGAGGGAGTCGATGGACGCGTGGGGAAAATGGAAAGGGGGCGAGCGATTGGGGTAAAAACGTGGAAGAAAGAAGGTGGTTCGAGGAGGAAGAAGAAGGCGACTGTTAGATCTCACGATCCAATGGTCCTTATGGAGGCGGAAGCCGGGGCTCCAGAGTAGATCTGGAGATCCGATCAAGCGGCTGATAGCGAAGCCGAGATGAGCAGTGGGGACGAGGCTAGTGACTTCATCCTACGGTTGAGGGACAAAGGGTGATGTGGAGGGAACATAGCCATTGAATGGGGACTCATCCAATGGATGAGATGGAGGTGTAAAGGTGCGGACGAGATTGCTTCTGAGGGCAAAGATTAGACAACATAGGGGAGAGCGGAGAGGAACGATTAGGATGAGGTCTGGGCCAAGGAGATGGATGGCCAGGGGAGAAGGCGGGTACCTTTTGAAATAATATATGCACCATAACACTTTATGGCGGGTCTATCTCAGAATGTATGTCTATCTCTAACAAGTTTAGAAATAGATAGTGGATCATTTCTAGTATCTAGGTCAGAAAGACATTATCTAAGACTAAGGACTCTCCCACTAGAATATGGTAGTCTATTTATCTGATGGTGATTGTTACTGTTGGAAAAGAAAAGAGCCCACCCATGTGTTTAGTACCACATGGGGGAGCGGTCACTGTTGGGTCTGTCCGTGGGGCTATATAAGGAGCTCCACACCCCCTGTAGTCATTGAGAACTTCAATAGAAGAAACGCCCAATTCAGGGGCTTCTCCCGTGGTTTCATCCTGCTCCTCTCGGAGTAGGGTTCCACGTTAAATCCCGATGTCCTTAATGTTTTTCTTTATCTTTATTCTCTGATACGCTTCCGCGTTATGTTTTTTCTACATGGTATCAGAGCGGGTTTGTTTCTCGGGAATTTTTTGTTATGTTCAATATTTTTTCCGAGAATCAAGTATCAGATTCAGAGTGGGATTTCTGTTCATTATTTTTATCATATTCAAAGTAGGAAGTTTGTTCAAGAAGTTCCAGATTTCTTGTTGAAACCCTAATCCTCGAGTATCAACCAAGCGACGACGACAGACTACCAGGCCTTGTTCTCCTTCTCGATCATGACGGAGCCACCAGCATCTCCCGGCTGGTTTCCAGACCGCCTCGGAGCCTCCAGGCCAGCAGCCTTCCCCACGGAGGTGTTACCCCATGTCCTCTTGCACGCGCAGTACCCAGGTGCGGTCTCATGCCACGCGACTCCAGATCACCGCAACTCCTTGGGATGGCATCCCCCAGGCGTTCTCTCAACCATAACCTCATCATTCAAGCCTCAAGATAGCGGTGCACCATGCGCACAAGCCGTGTGTCCTCCAGGTGTTCCAGATCGACGCCCCAAGCACCGCCCCGAGCAACATGCTCTAATCGCGAGCCCCTTAAGAAGAACCAGGCGGCACCCCGGCCCTCTCCGCCACAGCCTGCGTGCAAGCCCCATCGTGCACCTCTCTAGATCGGTGCTGGCGGCACGCCTCCTCCCAGCATCCAAGGCGGAACCATGCCTCCATCTCGCGCAGAATCCCAAGAGGCAGGTGCGCCGCGCGGCTCCAAGCAACCTCCCTTTCTTGCCCGACGTCCAGGCACAATTCCATCTTGGGTAACGGCGTCGGGATATGAAGAAGAACCCCCTTTAGGGGTGGCGACATTTAAGAGAAGGGTTCCTGGGAACCCTAACATAAAAATCCCATGGGGAGGTGGCGCACGATTGAAAAAAAAAGAAGGGTTCCTGAGAACCCTAGGGCCCCGTGCCCTTAAAAAATTTATGGACGTGAGAATAGGGACAATCTTGAGCCGAGTGAAGGGTTGTTACGGAGAGAGAGAGAGAAGGGCCCAAGGGGGCCGTATGTTAAAAAAAAGAGATGAAAAGTCGAGAGAAAAAAAGAGCAAGAAAAAGAGGCGCGTACAAGAAAAAGCCGTACGCATATGTTAACAAAAAATCGAAAAAAAATCGCATACAAGGAAAAAGTCGTACGCATAAAAAAATGTGATTCATATTTGCTTCTCCCAACTTATCTATTATTTTCATTATTCTCACAAGTTTGGGAGAAAGGGGGAGTAAAAGCCATATGCATCCTACATCATTGACTGACAGACCAAATACTCTGGATAGCCATCTTCACTGTGCATCGATCTTCGTCGTGGTGTCTCTATCCTCGACATCGACTCCACACTGGATTTTTTTTCTTCAAGGTGCGACGGAGACAAAGTCCGGTGACCCGCAGGCACGACTGAGACAGAGATCTGGTGACCATGCAGGCACGACAGAGATAGTCCGGTGACCTTCCAGGCACGACAGAGATACGTTCCGGTGACCTGATATACCCGTCAGCAAGCGGGTTTGTCTACCAGTTGCGGATACATACGTTTATTGTGGTGATTTCAAGTGAAGATGTAATGATGTATATTTTTCTTAATTGTTGCAAGTTGCAGCTGTCCCAGCTACCAACTTGAGGGGGAGTGTTGGAAAAGAAAAGAGCCCACCCATGTGTTTAGTATCACATGGGGGAGCGGTCTGAAGGATATGGTTAGATCCTCAAGCGCATCATGGAAGTGTGACCGTCGTATCGAATACGACGAGGAGCGACTAGTCGCACTAGATGCTCGATGCAGCGGAATTTAAAAAATTTTATACGACGAAACCACATGATCCAAGAACACTTCTCGGATCGTTTCGTCTAAACCACAAACAAGTAATAGGCTTACCTCTTGAAGCGTGGTTGCTATCGAGTCTCTAAACGAAGAGACCTCCTGTCTCAAGTCCGATCCGACGGAGGAGACGCTTGCGAGCGCAGGGATGAACCGCGTGCTTCTCGCAATCCATGTTGATGATCCAAGCGGCGGATCTCCTGATCTCGGCACACGAGATACTTCGTCTTCTTCACGAGCGAGGCGCACCGAAGGAGACGGAGATCCACGAGCAGACGATCGGGCAGCATAAAGACGATGCTACGGCGATGGAGAACCTCTCCATGGCATCCATGGTGGACGGCCATGAGAGGAATAGAGAGGGCTGACGTCTAGAGAGAAAGAGAGAGAGAGAGATGTGCTACAATAGCATCTTGTGTGTAAAAAGAGAGCATGAGTATGCCTCTCTATTTATAGGGTTTTGGGATCCATGGATCTCAATCCATGTGACATATAAAATCCATGGATGAGATTGATTTATGCCAATCCAATGGTCAAGATTGTTGTTGGTAAAACCAACAAATTTAAATTAAAATATAATTGACAAAATCAAATATAAATCAATCAAACAAATAAGGAGAGAATATGCATGTGGGGGCAATCTCATGGAAATCCATGAAATTGCATGCTTCCTTGATTTTCTCCATTATTTATTTCCAACAACTTTTGTTGGTTATTTATTCATCAAAAATAATTCACAATTATATTTGAGAATATTGCAATCTTGACATTGGAAATTTGTGAATCATATTCACAACCCAAAACAAAATATAATTTACATTTTCAATTAATTAGACAATGTGTATTCAATACACATTAATAATTAATCTACTAATATAAATTATATTTAACTCTCTCCAATACATTATAAATCACATTTAGTATAAAATTATGAATAATTGGATATTACTATCCACATTATTCTTAGCCATAATAATTAAATCACATTTAATTATATTGGATAACTTATTCTCTTGTGCTCAAATAATATGAATCACATTCACATTATTTACATCTTTGATAATCAAATCACATTTAATTATCTAAGATAACTCTCCTTATAATATGAATCAAATTCATATTATTCATGATAATTAAATCATATTTAATTATCCATTTTCTCATTGCTCGGATACATATATCAACAATAGAATTATCCATGAACTCTTTCAAGGATAATGCGCTTTATCCGCGAATACTTGGAGATAAGGACAGGACGATTGTATTGTTCCACGTATAGTGACATGGATATTGAGATCATATCTCAAATCCAGATCGCGGGCCTCCCATAGATTCTTGATTAAATCAAGACTGCAAATCTAATCTTCTCATTGCATCTGAATCACATTCAGATCAATGTCCAACATTTGGACTAAGATCAGATTATTTCTCTACTGAGAGGAGTCACTAAAATCTAGACCCGTTTCATCACTCCCTAGGAATGGAAGCGTCATGGTTATACAATCGTTTATGATCACATCACCCTCAGGTATTCCCAATACCTATACATCCTTCATACTGGAAGACTCAGATTAAACCCGAAGTATTAAATACTTTACACTGTCTACTTCATGGTTTTATAAGTAAGTTTCTCATTCGATTATTGGGAGTCGGTATCGATCATATACTTTCCAAAAGCATATATCATACCTAGGTCTTGATCACATACTTTCCAAAAGTATATATCAATCCTACAAATTCAGTCAAGCTTCCAAAGCGAGACGACCATGCGCATGGAATTTGATTCTTCTCAATATCTCATGAGTGAGCTCATGTCTTCTGGTTTAGTAACTGAACTTGTATGATCCCTTTGAGAGATTGTATTACTTATATGCTCTTATATGCACACCAGCGCGCCGGTGTATAGACCTTGATTAGGTCATCAACTTATTGGTCTTGGTTATCTCGATCTCGTTAAGTCAACTCTTTGACCTAACTAATCTGACACCTCCGAATCTCTATTCCTATGCAGAGGACATGCATCAAGAGGTCGGTCAGATATCGGCCTTTAGAGAAAGGATTGCCATCTCCTTCTCAGGCCGGAGATCATCTCTTAATAATCATTTGACGGTGCTTGATGAGTCCTCAATCTAACTCTTTAGATATTCATCCAAGCACCAGCCTCTATGATTCAATAATTGAATCAACAACTGTATGGTCATCAAGATGGCCATGGTACATAACCCTAATTGTACTAAGGGACCTATTAGACAAATTATTCATTCTTCATTTCAGATCAGGGAATGATATTTGCAATAACATTTATTGCATAATGGCTCACTGTGGGCTCGCATGTCCAACAATCTCCCACTAGCCCAAAGAGCCATTAATGGGCTAATCATTTAAACCCACACTCATGTGACAATCATAGGCTATTAAGAAAATAGCTAGGTAAGTTGATCAGTCACTCTGTTCCCGCGAGACTACGCCAAGTCCGTTTACGGCACTTGCATATCCCCAGTAATAGTGCTCGCATCTAATGCGAATGTTGCATCTTACGCAACCAATACTCAATTTTATTGGTTATAGTGTCCTTGACACTATATCTTATTAATTATCATAACCAGTATTCCCATAATCCTTATTAGAATACCTTCATTCCTGGATATCTCTATCTCCTACGGTATCCAAAGTTAAGACCGTTTAGATCACTATCTATAAAGTGTTAAGTACTTGAAGATAAGACTTTGAGATCACTGTCTCAAAACTCTTATCATCTATGAAGATTTTTGTTATTACTGCAATCAAGTGTTTTATCTCCACAGTAGGATTAGTAATAGTTTACTACTCCCACTGCATGGCAGACATCTGGTATTCGTACACATCCAGCATACACTCAGCTTCTCGTAATTGATGCACAAGTGCAAGCAGTTCTAGCATTCACTTCCTCAACTCTTTGAGGTGCTATTCCTTCAGATCGGTCAGTACCATATCTTAAGGGAAAGAAGCCTTTCTTGGAATTTTCCAGAAAATGGAATATGTCCAAGGTGTACTAATAATGTGACGGTTTCAATATCCTCTTCTCTTTGCTTCTGAACGACTTCAGAACTAAGATCTAAAAGGTATCCTTGAGATCGTATCTCAAGGCATGGAATCAACCAAATTTTAAAACACTTATTATTATTCTTATATCATTCTAAATGATTAGAATAATATCTATATTTAGCATGATGAAAACAATGACACTCCCACTAAGCTTCACATGGTTCATCAAGATTTTATCTGAAATCATAACATTTATAATTTCATCAAATCTTATGTTCCAACTACAAGAAACTTATTGGAGTCCAAAGATGGAGTTCTTCAGCTAGCTCATCTTGCTTTCCTCAACCATGAAGCCCTGTGGCTATTTCATATGAATATCCTCAGAGAGGTATTCATAGAGGAATGCAATCTTGACTCACATCATGAAGATGTCATAGTCAAGTTGTGTAGCTACAGTTAGTAATATTCTGATGGTTTAAAGCAAGGTCACTGAAGAGCAAGTCTCATCGCGAGCGATGTCTTCTCTTCGGTGTGTAGCTCATGACTACGAACCGTGCTTTGAAGGTCTCTACCTTCTCATCAGGTTCCCTCTTTCTCTTGGAGATCTATTTACACTTTAATGGGTCTTATCCAAATAGGTGGATCCTCGAGGGTCCATATACAACACATGTATATGAGGTCTACTTTAGACTTTATTGCTAACATCCATCTTTCCATGTTATGATCCTCAGGAATTTCATCACATGAAATCCGATCATTGTCAGATTTCTCTAACACATGGAATCCATCCTCAAACTCATTTGAAGAGGTATTATTGTTTCATCTTTAATTGTCCTTTTAGTTTCCAATTTCAGGAGCCTCATTATCTTCTCAAGATTAAATGAGTTCCTTTATTTCATTTTATCTTGATTCTTAAGAGAGTCATCCTCTAAGAATCACATTCTCAGAGATGAGATCTTTTAAGAATCTCATGGTCATAAAGTAGGTATACAATACCATCCTTTATTTTCCTAATGAAGTAGCACTCTCTAGTGCTAGATTCCAACTTACATGCATGGAACCTTATTAAGTATATAATGTAGTCTCTACTACATATATACCTTGGAAACTAAGAGATAATTATGCTGGGATTAATCACTGATTAAATCATGTCACACATGATCAATTGTATCTCCCTACAACTCCATTGAGTTAAGGTTTATTAGGAGGATTGAGATAGGAATGATATGCATATCTCCATAAGATATTTCTTGAATTCATCTAATAGGTACAAGCTACCTTGGTTAAATCAAATTCATTTCATCTTTCTTCAAACTTTGGTTCTAAACCAAAATTGTGAAATCTTTGAACATTTCAAAGTTTTTAAGTGAAGAGAAGAAATCTCATATCAAATAATCACTAATAGATATCACATATCCATAATGTTTATTTTGACATAGATGATTCACATACATTAATATGTATGAGATCTTGAATACCTTAATCTTACACCTTTCCCAAGGAAGGGTGTATTGGACATTTTACTTTGAATACAATATTCACAATTATGTGAGATTTGAATCTTTAGACAATCTAAAGTTTCATGTCTTACCAGTCCATTGATTTCATCAACAGACATATGTCCAAAATTTGTTGCCAGATCATTGTCAAATGATCTTTATCCTCCTATTGATCTTTAAAGGTTTATTTTTCAGTATTAGAAATCTTAATGAACCATTCAATAATTTTCTAATTTAATAGAGTCCACTAGATTTTAGATTACTATCTGAAATATCTCCATCATAACTCTTTATGATAGATTTATTACAGAATTCATGTTTATATCCAACAATTAGAAATAAACAATGAGTGTATTCTAATATCTAGTTTATAGAGACATTCTCTAAGACTAAGGGCTCCCACTGAAAATATGAAGTCTATTGATCTCATGGAAATTGTTGCAATACTTGCATCACTTTCAACATGGATGACCAATGAACCTTAAGATCAAATTTCTAATATTCTAATACAGATGCAACCAATTGCAAGTATCATTAGAAGATTGAGATACAATTATTAGACTTTATCTTAATAAATAAGCAAGTCAACATCAATGATTATATGTAGATTATTTTGATGTATTATCCGATTCCTTCTCTAAGGATTCAAGATAGATTTGATAGTCATGCTATCAATACATCAACATATTGCAGTATTGGCATTCATCCAACTCTTTGGATGTCATATGGAAGTCATAGAAGTACAGTCAACTCTTTGATTATACTTCTTGCTTGGGTCCAACCCATGCTTCCACTGCGCTCCCTTTATCTATAAACAACCATTGCTTAAGACTAAGGATCTCTTATGTTAAATTCAAAAGAATTTAATGTAAGAGCATTTCGACATTTATACATGCTTCACCTAATTCATACAATATGAATATTATGAAGCTTCATGAATGACTAGAGTATAGATAGTAGAATGATGACACTCATCATGCCTACATCCATCTAAACTCTTAAAAACATAGGTTCAGGTAGGTACTCAAACAATTTGAATACATCATCTCTTATAGAGCTACCATTCTACATGATGCAGAGAACCATGTCATTCATGATTAAATGTCAAGAGCACATATGCCAGAATATCTTTATTGGTTTTATTAGTATTTGACTATTGTGATCATCATCGACATGTTACTTCCAAAGTACATTCGACGAGATCAAGACTTATAGAGACATACAAACCCTAGGGTTTTAGTCCTATTGTCTTATTCAATTATCATTCCTCATTATTATGAGGAAACTTGCACATTACAACCACATACATTATGTGTCCAATTGCAAGTATAATATCTGGATCAAAAAGGGTCCAATCCATGATATTTTACTGGTTATCATTGAGTATAATATTGAGTGGGATTAATGAAGGATTATCTGAAATAAGAAATTTGCATAAATATATATAAATATTTAATTTTACTTTGATTTAGGAATTTGTATATCAAAGTTGTCTTGCCATGTCAACACTGAAAGTTCATTCCCTTAATCACTTTCAATGTAAGAGATATACTTACCATTATATCTCAAGCAAGATATGGGATCTCCTTCCTTATCTTTGTTGCATCCCAATAATATGAGAACCTACAACTCGGATAAAAAGAAGCGGGAACACATTCCGCCTTGCAAGTCCAACTTGCATCTCCCAATTCGGTCTTTAACACCCGGGCCCACCACCCCTAAGGTGATGTTGACTCGTCATTAATTGAACCAACCGTCAACAGGAATACAACTCGATATTCGCAATCCAATATCGCCCCAATAATATGAGGACCCAATATTGGGGTACTACGCATACGTCCTTACTCTTTCGAGAAGCAATGAGCCTGATCCAAATGGATCATTTGCAGGAGCTGTCACTTCGGACAGGCGTCTCCCACATATAATATCTGGTGACGAAACCCTTTGCCTTGACGGGAGACCATGGATGTCACTTATGCGATCCTCCATATCATATTCAAATTATAATTAATCATTATGAATCACATTCATTACAATTAATTCTTCCAAGGGAAATAATAACTCTATTCATAATAGAGTGTTCTTAATTGGATATAATTAACTTAATCATATTAAATTAATTTTTCAATCCAACTCAATCAACAAACTTGATTTTTACTTGAATATATGGTATTATCTCAAAATACGTATTAATTCGTATTTTAATAATTAGAAAAAATACATCTTAATCCCTCGGACATTATACCGGCCCTACCCGCTGTCATGGCCAGTACTGGCGGGAGTGGGAAGGACCGCATACGTTGCAACCCGCTATCCCAGCGATCCCCGACTAGACACCATATCCGCCTCGGGAAAGGATAATGCCAAATTGATTAATTTGTACTTGAGATGATCATCGGTTCTTCAACCGAAATTATACCATATAGTAATCAAAACAATTTTGATTATAAGGAAATTTGCTAGACAAATTCCCATTCCTATTCAAGCAAGGAGTTTGATGATTGTGTTTCAAATTATGATTTAGATAAAATCTAATCAATTAATTGGTTGAGGCCAAGTCAATTAAGAAAATAATCATCTTCCAATATTTCTTAAATATTTTCCATAATTAAAAATTAATTTCATTAATTGACAATCACATGGTTCTTGATTAGGAAAGTAATTTCAGTAGTGACCCCTACTTACTAAAATTAGCATATCTCAATCAATTTAAATCCAAATTAAACAAAGTAAGTTTCCATAATTTGCTAACTTGATTTACAACAGAATCTATGTGATTTGCACGCATTTCGAGGCGTCTCTAAACAGTAATTAACTCTTTAATTACGTTAAGATTCGCAGTTACCGTAACAATGAATACATGTTCATTAAAACTACCATATCTAGACCATACGAAATCCGATTTACGCAAACTCAGATCCTATGATTTCCTTATTTAATGGGGAACAAAATCCAAGTATTAGATTCGTGTTTAAACAATTTAAACAGTGCCTAATTTATTTACTAAACAGATCTGCGAAATCAAATGCAATAAAAACTTTCGCGACCTTAACGAACCCAAGTCGTCCTCGTTTAGCGAATCATATTCGAAACCGTCAACCTGGCTCTGATACCACTTGAAGGATATGGTTAGATCCTCAAGTGCATCACGGAAGCGTGAGCGTCGTATTGAATACGATGAGGAGCGACTAGTCGCACTAGTTGCTCGATACAGCGGAATTTAAAAAATTTTATACGACGAATCCAACGAAACCACATGATCCAAGAACACTTCTCGGATCGTTTCATCTAAACCACAAACAAGTAATAGGATTACCTCTTGAAGCGTGGTTGCGATCGAGTCTCTAAACGAAGAGACCTCTTCTCTCAAGTCCGATCCGACGGAGGAGACGCTTGCGAGCGCAGGGATGAACCGCGTGCTTCTCGCAATCCATGTTGATGATCCAAGCGGCGGATCTCCTGATCTCGACACACGAGATCCGTCGTCTTCTTCACGAGCGAGGCGCACCGAAGGAGACGGAGATCCACGAGCAAACGATCGGGCAGCATAACGACGATGCTACGGCGATGGAGAACCTCTCCATGGCATCCATGGTGGACGACCATGAGAGGGAGAGAGAGGGATGACGTCTAGAGAGAGATGTGCTACAATAGCATCTTGTGTGTAAAAAGAGAGCATGAGTATGCCTATCTATTTATAGGGTTTTGGGATCCATGGATCTCAATCCATGTGACATATAAAATCAATGGATGAGATTGATTTATGCCAATCCAATGGTCAAGATTGTTGTTGGTAAAACCAACAAATTTAGATTAAAATATAATTGACAAAATCAAATATAAATCAATCCAATAAATAAGGAGAGAATATGCATGTGGGGGCAATCTCATGGAAATCCATGAGATTGCATGCTTCCTTGATTTTCTCCATTATTTATTTCCAACAACTTTTGTTGGTTATTTATTCATCAAAAATAATTCACAATTATATTCGAGAATATTGCAATCTTGACATTGGAAATTTGTGAATCATATTCACAACCCAATACAAAATATAATTTACATTTTCAATTAATTAGACAATGTATATTCAATACACATTAATAATTAATCTACTAATATAAATTATATTTAACTCTCTCCAATACATTATAAATCACATTTATAATATATTATGAATAATTGGATATTACTATCCACATTATTCTTATCCATAATAATTAAATCACATTTAATTATATTGGATAACTTATTCTCTTGTGCTCAAATAATATGAATCACATTCACATTATTTACATCTTTGATAATCAAATCACATTTAATTATCTAAGATAACTCTCCTTATAATATGAATCAAATTCATATTATTCATGATAATTAAATCATATTTAATTATCCATTTTCTCATTGCTCTGATACATATATCAACAATAGAATTATCCATGAACTCTTTCAAGGATAATGCGCTTTATCCACGAATACTTGGAGATAAGGACAGGGCGATTGTATTGTTCCACGTATAGTGACATGGATATTGAGATCATATCTCAAATCCAGATCTCGGGCCTCCCATAGATTTTTGATTAAATCAAGACTGCAAATCTAATCTTCTCATTGCATCAGAATCACATTCAGATCAATGTCCAAAATTTGGACTAAGATCAGATTATTTCTCTACTGAGAGGAGTCACTAAAATCCAGACCCGTTTCATCCCTCCCTAGGAATGGAAGCGTCATGGTTATACAATCGTTTATGATCACATCACCCTCAGGTATTCCCAATACCTATACATCCTGCATACTGGAAGACTCAGATTAAACCCGAAGTATTAGATCAACTTTACACTGTCTACTTCATGGTTTTATAAGTAAGTTTCTCATTCGATTATTGGGAGTTGGTATCGATCATATACTTTCCAAAAGCATATACCATACCTAGGTCTTGATCACATACTTTCCAAAAGTATATATCAATCCTACAAATTCAGTCAAGCTTCCAAAGCGAGACGACCATGCGCATGGAATTTGATTCTTCCCAATATCTCATGAGTGAGCTCATGTCTTCCGGTTCAGTAACTGAACCTGTATGATCCCTTTGAGAGATCGTATTACTCATATGCTCTTATATGCACACCAGCACGCCGGTGTATAGACCTTGATTAGGTCATCAACCTATTGGTCTGCCAAATGTACATACTCAAACATATAGTAACACATATGTCTCCGGTCAGAGGATGTGTGCCTGTATCGTGACAACATACGATATAGGACTTTGGTTATCTCGATCTCGTTAAGTCAACTCTTTGACCTAACTAATCTGACACCTCCGAATCTCTATTCCTATGCAGAGGACATGCATCGAGAGGTCGGTCAGATATCAGCGTTTAGAGAAAGGATTGCCATCTCCTTCTCAGGCCGGAGATCATCTCTTAATAATCATTTGACGGTGCTTGATGAGTCCTCAATCTAACTCTTTAGATATTCATCCAAGCACCAGCCTCTATGATTCAATAATTGAATCAACAACTGTATGATCATTAAGATGGCCATGGTACATAACCCTAATTGTACTAAGGGACCTATTATACAAATTATTCATTCTTCATTTCAGATCAGGGAATGATATTTGCAATAATATTTATTGCATAATGGCTCGCTGTGGGCTCGCATGTCCAACACGGTCACTGTTGGGTCTGTCCGTGGGGCTATATAAGGAGCTCCACACCCCCTGTACTCATTGAGAACTTCAATAGAAGAAACGCCCAATTCAGGGGCTTCTCCCGTGGTTTCATCCCGCTCCTCTCGGAGTAGGGTTCCACGTTAAATCCCGATGTCCTTAATGTTTTTCTTTATCTTTATTCTCTGATACGCTTCCGCGTTATGTTTTTTCTCAGTTACTACAGTTGCATTAGATCCCATGTGGATGACTATCAACTTTTAGATCAAGTTTACTAATCTTCTAAAATATATGCAACCAATTGCAGGTGTTAGTAGAAGAACTAAATACAACTATCCAACTTAATCCTTGCTTAACAAGTATCATTGTTACAATGATGAATTGTAGATGCAGGATATGTTGATGCAATATCTGAGTCCTTCTCTGAGTATTATAGATATTCTGGATAGTCATACTTCCAGTATATCAGCTTGTTTTAGTATCATCAATCATCTAACTATTTGGATGTGGAAGTTCCCAAAGTATGGTCAACTCTTTGACCTTTCTTCGTCTTATGGGACGAGTCCATGCTTCCACAATGCTTTCCTGATCCTTAAACAACTATTGCTTAAGACTCTCTCTAATTGAACATATCCTCAAAAGACTTCAATATAAAAGTATCTCAAAATATATTCTTGCTACATATCTTTCATAAAATATGAAATTATGAAGTTTCATGAAGTACTTGCGTAGAAATAGCAGAATGGTTACTCCTAGCATATCCACATCCATCTCGAATCCAAGACTTTGATTCAGGTAAGTATTCAAATATTTTGAGTACATCATCTCCTATGGAGCTACCATTTTGCAAATGCAGTGAACCATGTCCTTTATGATCAAATGTTGAGAGTGCATATCTATGAAAAAATATCTTAATCATGGATTCATATCCATGATACTGGTTATGATTGAGTGTAAGTATATTGAGTATGATTAAATGAAAGTTGTTTGAAACAAGATAGTTTGCATAAATACTTACTTGATTAAGGTTGTTATTATTTTCAATCGAAGTTATCTTGATTTTTATTACTTTGAAATATTCACTTTCCGACTTTCAAAGCATGATGTATGCCAATTAAATACCTTAAGCGATATCTGAGATCTCCCTTCCACTTTCATCACACCCTAATAATATGAGAAAATGCAACTACATTGAAGGAAGCATGAACTCTTTCCGCCTTGCAAGTCCAACTTGCACTCACAATTTGATCTTTGACATCCTATCACATCATTCCTAAGGTGATGTTGACCCATTGCCAAATGAACCGATTGTCAAGAGGAATAGAACTCGCTATGCGCAAACAAATGTCTCCTCAATTGTATAGGGAACAAATTGGGGTCACTTTGCATATACATGTTCCTTTTGAGAAGAAGAGAGCATGATCTATGTGCGCTTGTATATTGGACCTATGACTTTGCATAGGCGTCTCGGCAACATAATCCATGGCGACGGTACCTCCGCTTCGATGGAAAACCATGGATGTCATCATATGATCCTCCATATCGCATTCAAATTCTGATTGATCATTTTGAATCATATTCTTATGATCAATAATTCAAAGGAAAATCCAGTCTAATTAATATAATGTAGACTATGAATAACGGGATCACTAATTTAGTCATATTAAATTATCAATACAATTCAACCTACAAAAAATTTATGCTCGATATAAATTATTATACAATATGTGCCTTCACAAGTACACATTATTTCAATTTTAGTTGTTAGAGTATGCCTTAACTGTGCATAATGCTATCCTTCCTTGAAGCAGATCCAGCCAGATACTCATGTTATGATGGGAAGGAGCATTTTCTTGCATTGCAATGCGTTAAATAAGAAACCAAGCCAGCATACCTGATCTAGATACCATCTCTATTCCAACTCAGAACAACATAATTGCATTTATTAGTTCTAGTGATTTTATCAATCTTACGACCATGTATTATACTATATAATAATCTCTTAATGAAAATTGGAATTAAAACCTTCTTAATATCCATAAATTTTCAACAAATCAAGTAATCAATTATTTTGTAACCAAATTATCTACTTACAATAACTGTATTTCAAATTCAATTTCCACCACGAAATAATCATTCCAAAGTTTTTGTTGATCTAAATATTTCTATAACTATTTATTTCAACTATTAATCAAGGCATATCATATATTGAATGATAAACACATAAAACATCATCAATATTGCATATCTTGAGCTATCAGACTCGGAATTGCGTGAAATAAAATCATGCAGTTTGACGGATTTAATTTTGATATTAATAAAGTGTTTTCAACATGTTTCATGATAAGAAAACAATAACTCAAAAAAATAATTTACAGTTATGAAATTCACATAAAAACAACACATTGCGGGACATTTTCGTATCTGAATCTTTGTCCGATCATAAGCAGTTATTGATCTGACCTTTGGGATTGTATTTAGACATTATTAACATTATTTAATAACCTAAAATACATTCATAAAAGGGTCTTATAGCAGCAAAATCAAATATTTGCAAAAGCAATTCAGAATTACACAATCATGGAGAAAACAATGTTCCCGCATTCTGATATCCAACACCTTATCTTCTTCGAACTGTGTAACATATCCAAGACCTTTGACCAATGATCTGATACTACTTGAAGGAAGGTAGATAAGGTCTCACACATCTCAAAAACATGTGGATCGGATCATATCTGATTGACAAACAAACTTGTCATACAAGTCAGGATAGTAGTAGAATTTTAAAAAAATTGATGAAACACATAGATTGGGAATAATTCTAAATCTGCTCCATCAATATCACATGAGTATAGAATCACCTCTTGAAGTGTGAATATGTACCTCAAGTCTCTTAATCAAGAGACCTCTCTTATTTCAAGTCCAATCTAACGGAGACAACACTTGTGGGCGTGGAGATGAACCACATACTTCCTGCAATCCAACAAGATGATATGAGACTCCTTGCTCATAATTTCGTAAAACGAAATCATCCTTCTTCGTCATGATCCCAACGAATCAAAGATGAAGTAACTCTATACAAGATCGATCATATCGATCCAACAACATGACAATAGGGTTATTCACCATTAAGGGCATCATCCCTTCAATGGGACATCTCTATGAGGCAAGAGAGAACATCCAATATTAAGGGCATTATCCGGGTAATGAGGCATCCCTTGGAGAGAGAGAGAGAGAGAGAGAGAGAGAGAGAGAATTTTTTCTAATAGGAATTGAATGTTGAATCCTTATATATTTTTTCGAACTGTTATGATTTTAATCCTAATTGTTGAGTCAATGTCTAGGAATAACGGGGGTCATAACAACTTTTGAGATTACAATTAATAATAATTGTCAATTTAATTATCCATTTATTTCTCTCAACACATTAACCAACAAATACTTAAAAAAAGAAAATTATGAGGCTCATAAAATTTGGGGATGTCCACCATGGTTGTTACAACCATGGACATCCCCCTTTTTAGGGAGCACCTTTTTATTTTACTTTTATTATTATAGATACAATATTTCAACAACCATAAAATTATTTATTTATTAATTTCAAAATTCAATTATCATAAATAATTCCAATTTATTTATGATAATTCCAAACATGTCTGACAAATATGAATCATATTCATAGGTGCAAAAATAAATGTAAATCATATTTAATTTATTGTATAACATGAATCCAATTCAAATTACTATTAAATTTGTAAATCCTATTCACAACCCTCTCAATAAAATAATGTGGATCTTATCCATACTATTTATGATTATTGTGGATAGCACTTTCCACATTAATCTTATCCAATATCATTAAATCCAATTTAATTATCTCCAAATCCTCTTTGTACATATACAAAAATAATGTGAATCTTATCCACATTATTTCTTGGATAACTGTGGAAAACACTATCCAATATAATGTTATCCAAGATAATTAAATCCAATTTAGTCACATATGTTCTTCTTTTCACTCAATAATTCAAACATCACTGAATAGTTCCAATTCTCAGATTTTTCTCTTTAGGAACATTCTTCAAACTCCTTTGAGGATAGTGTCCTTCTCCGCTGATACTTGGAGATAGGGTCAGGGCGATTATATATCCACGTATAGTGACTTTGATAATGAGATCTAATGTCGTATCCAATTCAGTTCAATATCCAATATTTGGACTAAGGTTGGATAACTAGTTCATTGAGAGGATTCACTAAAATCCAAACCTATTTCATCACTCCCTCAGAATGGAAGTATCATAGTATACAATCGTTTAAGATCACATCATCCTCGAGTATTCCCAATACATGTACATCCTATATACAATCATTTAAGACCCAATCGTTGAGAGTTGGTATCAATCATATGCGTTCCAAAAGCATGTATCATACCTTCAAATTCTGTCATATTTTTAGAATTAACACGACCAATGTTAGAATTTTGTTTATCCTAATATCTCATGAGTGAGCTCATGTCTTCCAATTCAAAAGTGAACCTGTATGATCCCTTTAAGATATCGTATTACTCATATGCCCTTATATGCACACCGGCTCGTCAGTGTATAGACCTTGATTAGGTCATAAACTTATAGTCTGCCAAATGTACATATGCATACATATAGTTATACATGTCTTCTGTAAGAGGATGCATGTATCAAGATAAAATATGATATAAGTCTTGGGTTATCTTGTTCTCACTAAGTCAACTCTTTGACCTACTTATCCAACACCTTCAAATCTATATTCCTATGTCGAGGACCTACGTCAAGAGGTCAGTCGAATATCATCTTTTGGAGTAGGGATTACCATCTTCTAGTCAGGATGGAGATCCTTTCTTGATGATCACTTGACGATACGGTTGAAGGCTCAATCTAACCCTTTAGATATTCAACGTTGCACCAACCTCTATGATTAAACATTAAATCAACATATGTATGATATCAAGATGGTGATGGTACATAATCCTAATTGTAAGAAGAGACCTACTATGCAAATTATTTATTCTTCATTTCGGATTAAGGAGGGGTTTACAATAACGTCTAATGCATAATGGCTCGTCATGGGCACTCAAGTCCAACAAGGATTACATCCATGTGCTCTTCCTCTTCAATTTGGAGTCTCCTCTCTCCCTCATTAGGATCCTCTGCGAAACCTCTAGTAATCCAAGAAGGAGCTCACCTCCCATTGACCCAGTTGTAGCTCCTCCATCGAGCCACCGACAACTCTCCTTCACCGCGTCAAAGTAGAGGAGCAAAAGCACCAAATAACAACATGCTGCACTACCATATTCATAGCATCAGTAGATATGTCCTTATATAATCAACGTAATTCCTTCATCAATCACAAGCACACCTCCAACAATGTCAATCGCTGGAGAAACTCGATAAAGAAAGAGACTCGAGCACACAATAGTTGCCATGGATCAAGTCATCAGCATCGATCTCGACATCCTGTGCTATAGGGTTCCTCAATTGTTGGATCTACACACATCGATGGCAAAGGGACAACACATGTGTCAGTGGTTCAACCAAGAGATCATGGTAAGAGAAGGGATCTCAACCGTCTATTTTGTAGTCTGTCACGTGCTCACGACATGTGGTAAGAAAATTGTAAGAGGCTCCTCCTTTACCTCTCCAATTGTAGATAAGTTCATGCCTATCATGCCCTCCTCACATGGGATGAGACAATTGCAACATAATCCTCATCGGTATATCTATTTCTTGAAGTGTCGTAGACACAATGTTTTTATTATAAACTCCAGTTTTTATTTTGTAAAATTGAACCTTTTCTTTGAGCATTATTTTGAACAACAATTTGTCATCCTTTTTTAATTTCAAACTTGCATATTATAGTACAATTATATCTCTTCATTATGAGTATTTATTGGTATTTTTTTGTAGCTTTGGTTGATTAATTTACATTAATTTGGTCTCATTTTATTAAGTTTACCCAATTAATATTCTAAAATTCATATTAAATCACAAATTATTCTAAATTCCAAATAATCGAGTGTAACTTTATCTGTGATTTAATATGCCCCAAAATTCATTCCATTTGCATGAATTGTTTAGTCAAAATAAATTGTAGAGTGTTTATGGTAATTGATTTTTGATTGATTCCTCATGTAGTTTTTTTTAAATTAAAAGTATTCTAGATTATTTTTATTGAGATCTATTTAGAATACTGTTAATTTTAAAAAAAAATTGTTGTTTATATTTATTAAAATTAAATTAATGTAAATCACTATGTTATCATTTAAGAAATATATTATTTCTGTATTTTCATCATCTGACCAAGTTTCACAATTTTTGTATATCATTTGTATGAAAAATTAGTGAATACCCCCCTTCTTGGCCTAATTCCCATTATTACATCTTAATTCAAAAAAGTAGTGAAAACCCCCCTTATTGGCCTAGTTATTTGCATTTATTGATCTAAAGAGTTAGATCATAGAGGTTGATACATGTTATATATCTAAAGAGTTAGATCGAAGATACAACCGGCATCTTCAAGTGATATTCAAGAATTATCTCTAATTAGAGAAAGAGATGGCATTCTTTTTCGAAAGGTTGATTTCTAGCAATCCTCTTACTACATTATGGATTAGACATGTCAAATTGTTTGAAGAAAAGTCAACATGTTGACCAAGAAGTTGAAATACTGACCAAAGATCAATTGTTGATAAAAAAGGTCAAATGTGGACCAAAAGTCAGAATGTTGACTTTTGTCAAATAGATATTACATTAAAATGTATAATAGATGATACATGCAGTATTTACAGGACAACATAGTTGTAGATTTACATAATAATAATGAATAATAATAGACAACATATATTTTCTACCTTTTATAATGTTTATGTGATTTCCATGAATGTATTTTTTTTGACATCCAAGAAATAAATAGTTAAGTTTATTTACAAACTATAAGATCTGAATATCCATTTTTATGGATGTAATCACACAATGATAATATGCTCAGATTTTAATAAGAATGACAGTATCGTGGCACCTATACGAGTATACGTATGCATCCATTTGCATCCTTATTGGTAGATAGGTGGACATTTCCTGTTTTCCTAAGTTCAGCTAATGGGTGTCCCCATATGTAAAGTTCCCGCAAACGTATATGGTGAAAGTAAATGTGAGTCATCTCTGCAAATAATATGACCAATCAAATAAATAGGGGTTGTTATCAATTGTGTCCTCCTTAGAAATTGCAATATCAATTATATCCTTCTTTTCTGGAATATCAGTTGTGCCCCTTACTTCTTGCATTGTTATCATTTCACCCTTTTATTAGCTTGGCCGTCAATGAATTGAATTTAACCAGGGTTTATTCAAACCATGGTTCCATTAAGATGGGCATAATTGTCATCCCCTATGAAGCCTTCCGTCCAGGCCTCCTCCTCTGCCCAAAACTCTACACTGACCTCCTCCTCCATCACTTGGACTTCCTCCTCCACCCATCCCTCTACCCCAACCTCCTCCTCCTTCACCCAACCATTTACCTCAATCTCCTCTCCACCACCCTGACCTCCATTGACTCCCCCAACCTCCAGCTCTGCCCCCACTCCGTTGTGAAGAAAGTTATAAAACTTCGCATCATAAAAGCTCGAAAAATAGCAAACTATGTGCAAAAACTTTGGGTGTTCACCGTATGAACTTGCAATTTCAACACAACAAAAAAAATTAGCTTCGCAAAATATAGCGAAACAATTTTCATACATGATTTCAAATATTCTTATGAATATTAGGAAGAGATCAGGGTTACCTCTTGAAGCATGAGTCTCTAAAAGAAGAGACTGAAGTCCAATACAAGAACTCTCCCGTCACAGGCATGTTGATGACTCGTGTTGCTTATCACGGACTTCGATATCTTCTTCTTGAAGATGTCCACAAAGGATGATCCCAAGCTCATTATTTCATCTCACGAAATCGAGTTTTCTTGCATGTACACGAAGCACAATGAAGAAGATGATATTCTCTCTTGCAAAGCCACGCCTATGAAGAGAAGAAGGAAGCTTGATGGTGGATGTGTACGCCCAATTGGAGAGAGGCTAGAGTGTAGATGAGAGTCCTCTAATCTCAAGTCTTCTCTCTCAATATTAAAGGAACTTAGGCTCATAATGCAAGTCACTTGTGTAGGTAAAATAGAGAGGCATCCCCACTCTTTTATACACATGGTGGGCATACCCTTAGAGTCCAACTCTAAAATGAGACTTCTACCATGATGTCCCTTAGATGATCAATCAAGGGCTAGGATCTTACCCTAGTTTTAGTTTTAGTTTAGAGACAAGTTGCTTCTTTATTATTTAACTAAATAACAAACAAAAAATAGGAGTCTTGATAGAACTTGGACTTAAGGTGGACGTCAAACCTTCTCAAGCTTGGGCATCCCATTTGTCCTAATTCTTGTCCTATTTTTGGTTTTTTAGTTGTTGCATTATTTTCATGATAATTTAATTATCATAATTGAGAAATTTATGAGAGTTTCCTTACAACAAAATATAAATCCAATTTACATTTAATTTCCAATGTGAATCCAATTAACATTTATTTCTTGAAATAATATACAAATCATATTCATATATAAAAATATATTATAATTACAAATCAATATTCATACTATTTAAATATATATGATGTCTATTATATCCACAAAATCCTGGATATATACATATCCATGATAATAACAATTATTGTCATATTATTGATATCATTAAGTATGAGTCCTAATCCAATTAGGACTCGTAAGTAGAAATCGCAGATACTTGGAAATAATGTCGAAGAGATTATATTATCCATGTATAGTGACTTGGAATTTGGATAACTATCCATTTCAGGATTTACTCCACTTTTAATGGAATGCAATACACTTCTATCTTTGAGCTCAAGCTGAAAAAAGCACACTCTAATTGAGCTCAACGAAACGCATCACATTCCATGTGAGCTGGAGAATGTATCATTGAGCAGAATCTAGCTTCCTTGACCATTTATAATCATAGTCCAAACAATTTGGATCTAAAAAATTAGCTTAAGGAGTGTGTTCATCTCCATTTCCATTACCATTCCTCTTTCCAGCATTCACACATTGAAATTGGATTCAGAATTGAATATTGCATTCAAATGAAATGAGACTCAATCCAATTAATTCTCATATCATAAGCTAAGAAGTGGAGCCATTAAAATCCATCTGATTTCATAATTCCATCAGAATGGAAGTCTCATGGTACATTATCTATTAAGATATATTTAACCTTTAAGTATTCCCAATACTCATCATTTATACTAGAAGACTTTTATATATCCGAAGTTCAAACCTTAATTTGATTGTTTTCTTCGAAACATGTCAATAGATTTCTCATTCGATAAATAGGAGATAATATTAATCATATACTTTCCAAAGAATATATTCATATCTCGAATTCGCTTCTTATTTCATAAACAAGGCGACGATACATGGAGTTCATTATGACCCTAACTTATATCATGAGTGAGATTTATCGCTCGATTCATCAAGTATGAACATGTATGATTCCTTTGAGAGATCATATTTCTCTTATATCTTTATATGCATGCCAACTTGATGGCATATGAACCTTAGTTAGGTCTTCAATCTAGTGATCTGTCTAATTTTCACACTCGAGCATATATATGTCTATCTGTCTGGTAAAAGGATGTGCACCTGATCGTGACAGTTATGATTTAGGTCTTAGTTTGTCTCAACCTCATCAAGCTAACTTGTTGGCTTGACAATTCCGACACTTCCTAATCACTATTCATATGCTGAGGACATGCATCAAGAAGTCGGTCGGAAATCTATCTCTAGAGAAGGATTACCATCTCTTTCTCATATTGGAGATCATTATTGAATATCACATGTAAAATTCAGTTGTGTCCTCCCAATTGCATAGTATACAAAGGGACCTTATATAAAGTGCATTTAAAAAATTAGTTTCAGATGGACATGATCAAACAATAATTTTTATTGGATTAATGGGTTGCCAAGGGCTTACAAGTCCAACAATCTCCCACTAGGCCTTAAAGCCGTTCATGTACAACCCTAAACCCATATGTAACCATTGACTATTTTGTCAAATAGCGATGTAAGCTGATTAGTCACTATGTCAATAGTGACTACGCCAGGTTCAGTTACGAACTTGCATATTTCATGTAAATAATAACTGCTTCCAATGTAGTCGATGCATCTTATGCAACCACTACTCAATAGTGTCAAAACAGCCATAGTGTCTTGAATCTCGTTATACTTAGCTCACTGATATCCGCCCCCGCTCCCTTTGTTAATTCAAGCAAGTTAATGTCCAAATTAATTAGAAGTTTTCGTTGCAGTCGGATACGAGAGGGAATATCAAAAACCATTTTTAATTTAACCAAGTTAATTTCGAGTGGCAAATTTTTTTTACTTGGTGAAGTCCAAGGTCGAACTCAGGGAGGCATCTGTCTCTTTAGATGAATTAGTAGCAAAGTCCAATGTTCGATTTTCAGTGAATTATGTTTTTGGTCTTTTTTCTATTTCTATGCAAGACACATGCAACAATCAAGCCAATTTAAAGTTAAATCAGTTAAGATATCAAATGAAGTCCAAAAATTATAAAAAATTGGCCAGATGATGAAATATGGTGAAAATGAACTACCCTAATGTTTTTGGAGTTTTTCGACACTAAATGAATTTATTGTGAATTTAAAATGAAAGTAGGGTGATTTTCACTAATTTAACTTTAATAAATAACAAATCACATTTTTTTCAGGAACAAAAATTATCCTAGATAGATTAGATGATAAGGAATCTAGGAAAATTAACAGACCTTAATTTTTGTGTGAAATGAACCTATTAAAATTAAACTAAGTAAATCACTAAAGAATTTATTTAGGCCTCGATATGTGTGCAAGTGAGATGAAATTTTTATGCATGTTATGTTAACTATCCTAGAGCTACTATGATTTTTTTTGAGAATTTTTGGAGTTACAGAGAATTAATTATCAATTAAAAGGTCCAGATGGGCAAAATATCACATAAATCAACCAATTAATTAATTAAAAATTCTACTCTAATTACAAAAATAGGACAAGTGTCACAACAGATAAAGGACAAGTTACTCAACAACATGCAATTTTTAGAATTCAAAAATGATGCAAAATGACACCTAGGGATGCGTGCAAAGACAGGGGTGTAATTGCAATACAGGAAATTAAAATTACATAAAAATAAACATGCTGACAGGGACTTAAATGCAAGTACCTATAATACTGGGGGGTGGAATGCAATTTCTCCACTGGGCACGTGCTCCTCACGTGGGGGCACTTCATAGGGACCTATTTGCAATTTTGGAAAGTTCCCAAGGCCTCTGTGCAAATTACCAAGGCCGCACGTGCTCCTCACGTGGGGCGGCCTAGGCTCGGGCGGCGTCGGAGGCTCGGGTCTTGGCTCGGGAGCGCCTGGAGGTCTGGAGGGAGGCTCGGCTAGCCTCGGGTGGTCCGAGCCTAGGGTCGGGGAAGAGGCTCGGACTTCGTCGACGTGGCGTTCTCTGGACCTTTGGATCAAGATCGATCCAAAGTCTGTCGTGGCTGCTCGTGGCGTGATCAGAGGCCGTCAGATCTGGATCGATCCAACGGTGCTAGGAAACCGAGGAAGGGGGTGACGTGGCTGGCTGCGGGCCGTTGGATCGTTGATCGATCCAACGGTGATGTGCTACTCCAGATGTGGGCGACGTGGCGCACTGAACACCGTTGGATCTGGAAGGATCCAACGGTTCTGTGAGGCTCCGGTTGACTGGCGATGTGGTCGTCTCGGGACCGATCGATCAAGATGATCGAACGACTGCTGGACCTTCTCCCTCAACAGTCCTCCGCCACCTGTGGAGGAGTTGGCGGGGATCCGGCAATGGGGGCTTAGCTCCGCCCGGTCCTCCTGGTGTCGCTGAAGCTCTCCGGAGGTTCGGAGATGTCGCAGAAGATGCGCGGTGGTGCGGCGAGGCGTCTGGTGGTCCCAAGAAGGAGAGAGGCGCGTCGGAGGTCGCTGTCGTTGAAGCTCGAGGGGGACTCCGGTGAACTTCCGGTCAATGAACTGGGGGTACCTGCAGGGGGTTAGAGGGAATAGCCGAAGCACGTGGTGGTGCGTGGAGATGTGGGGATTCACGGTGAGGCCTAAGGCGATGCGAGGGAGGTCCGGTGATGGTGCTCCGCCCAGGTGGCGGAACTGGAGCTGATGAAAGATATGTTGAGTCATCAGGGGCTGTGAAGTACAGCGCGAGAATGAGAGCTCCATAGCGGAGCTCGGAGAGGTGAAAGCGAGGCGAGAAGATCACGGTGGAGGTGGAATTAAATGGGAGAAATCGAAGGGGAAATTGAAACAAAGATCAAAGGAATATGGAGGAGGTTACCCGGGATTTGGAGCTTGAAGTCGAGTTCCAGGTCGTCGCTCAAAGGGGCGGTAAGGCCCTAAGCTCAAGCAGCTACGCGGAGGGTGGCTGCGACACGGCAGAGACGCCACGGATCTCGCCGGAGAGAAAACCGGTCTTTGCTCGAAGATTCGTACGATTGCTGTCACCAATCGGTCAAGCTGAGCTCGAGGGATCTCTCGGGGGTGGCGGATAGGGCTGAAGTTGGCCGGTGCTTGAGTATTTATAGGTTGAAGTAGACGGTCGGGCTGGTGACGAAGTGAGGTTAGTGGGGTTCGTGGAGCGTCTCCGGTGGTCATCGTGGAGGTAGAGGGAGTTGGCGAGGATGAGGGAAGAGTGGAGGTCATTGTGAAGGCGTTGGTGGTCGGAGAGGGTGGATGGTGTGCGCCCGAAAATAGAAAGGGGCAACCCCTCCCGCAAGGCGGAGATCGTGGGAGAGAGGGGTGCCAGAGGTAGGAGACGAAGCCTTCACCGTTGGATCTTGTGATCTAACGACGAAGAAGATGGCAGGATGGAGCGGCTTGGATCTGATCTGGGGTGCATTGATCAAGGGTCGTGATGGTACCACGTGGCGCGTCGAAGGCGAGGCGCGAGCGGGCGGCTGAGATCAAGTCAAGGCGACATGATCTAAGGGTGCTGAATGCGCCACGTGGTGCGATAGGGAAGCGGCGCTGGCCAACGGTGGAGATGAGCCCAAGGACTTGATCGGATGGTTAGAGTTAACGCGCTAGTGGACGGTGCAGATCGAAGCCTGAAGGCAAGATCTGATGGCACAAAATGCGCCACGTGGCGTGCTGTGGAAGAGGCGCAAACGGGCGGTTGAGATGAGGAGGGGGGATTGATCCGACGGTGAGAAGAGAGGCGCACGTGGAGATCAAGTGGACGTTGGATCAAAAAGGACATCTAACGGTTGAGAGCAGGGGCGGCTAGGGCAAGGGAAGCGGGCCGCGTGGCGCAACCAGATGGCGCCACGTGGCCAGCTGTGATTGGCTGCGAGAAAAAATGGGTGTAGAGAGAAGAGGAGGCCGAATTTGGAAAAACTCAAAACATGAAAGTTGTAGATCTCGATGAGATCTACAAGTTTTATGTATGATACCAAAACTACAAAGATACAAATATACATATATGTAGTATACAAAGAGGCCCAAAAACCCAACTTTTTCATATGAACTCCAAATTGGATGAAATTAGTCTCATTTTAAAGGTCTTAGAATGTTTATTATTCTAAAAGTGAGTAGTACTATTTTGGAGGTTGTATGAGGGCATTATGAGCATTTTGTGGTCCAAGGGTTTTAAGGCTTTATTGGGTGTTTTTACAAAGGGGATTCCTGGCTTTCTTCCTTATATTATTAACTAAGGTGTACATAGTATAAGGGAGAGCTTATTTTTAATAGGTGAATATTTTACAAGGGATTTTGGCTTCTTATTTAAATGCAAATGGAGTGCTAAAATGCATGTATTATGAATGCACGAATGAATGCTATTTATGCATTATAAAGGGAAACATGCATCTATTTACTCGGGAACAAGGCTCTATTTTTAACTTTTAGAGTGATGAATCACAGATTCATCAACCCCCTATACTTAAACCTTGCTCGTCCCCAACTAAATGAAATGCAAGTGTGAAATGATTTTGGGTTCCATACCAAGGTCATGAACAAAAGTTAAAAATGGAGCTTGACTCGACCTTTGGATTAATTGTGTGGCGGAACCTTATTTGGACCTGAACTTAAGACCTAACAGACTTGAAGTTCCACAAGTCTTCTATTCAAGACGCCTCAATAGTCGGGTCAGAACAAATCCTCAAACGCAAATTTCTGAAGACTATGATTCTTACTTGTACTATGTAAGTGAAATGTAACTCTCCGCCTCAGAAATGACTCGAAACCAGTCTCCTCTAACAAGGTAACTCAATAACCCGGTCCAGTAACTCTTTCCTCGAGGAGCGGGGTATTCCCTTCTAAGTTCAAGTGCGACCAACTCAAGAGGAGGGGGTAGAGAAAAGAATGGACGGTATCCAGTGTAGCTACCTATCCCGGGATGCCTGACAAGTGTAGCCAAGTCATCCAGCTGCATTTCTTTGCTAATATACAGACTCCGACAGGTATTTTATTTTATCTTGGACCTGTCTGATTTTTTGGAGTTTTTGCAAAAAAAAATTTCAAACTCATGCAAGGTGCAACGTGTACATCAGGAGTTTTTCCTCTTGAGCCAGTAGACTATCCCTCTTTTGAAGCATTATTGCAACCCACAGCATCCCGTCCTTAGACGTCAACACTACCAGACTAGGTTGAGACGCACTACCCTCCCTAGAGGAGGACGGATGTTTCCACCCGTGTGCTACTCCAAGCTAAAGGATTCTACCTCCTCACCACCTCATCAATGAAGAGCTACGTGCATAGTGCTTGTCCAAGTTAGGTCATTATCTAAAAGAATCATGTGTATGCACGAGATATTCTACTTAGACTAATCAAGATGACATGTGAACATAGACTTGCGGACTCAAAGAATTAAGTCACTTGACCTGAGAAATCTTAACTCCAGTTCCTATAAGGTTCTTCTGAAATTAGGTGGATTAAGGTCAAATCAAGTCCATCCTCAATATCTACTCATAACTTGGTTCAGAACCCACTAGATTTTCACTTTGCATATGCAAAGTATGCAGATGAGATGAGATGTCATGCTATGAATGTAAATGCAAGACTTCTTTTCTTTTCTTTTCAGATGCAGAGATGATATGCAAGAGTAAATAAGAAGCCTAATTTTATTTTCATTTTCATTTTTTTGGGGATATACCTCCTATTTTACAACAATTTACAAGAGTTGTATAAGTGTTATAAAAGATACAAGTATACACTTTTTTTTTCAATTTTTACCCACCCGTAATTATTGCAAAATATATATAGAAATAAGCGAAAGTACGAGCTATGGGTAAAGTATATATGTAATATATACATGCCCCCCATACTTAGCGTGTGCTATGTCCTCAGAGCATGGAAAGCGAGGAAAAAGACATAGCTCGTGCTAAGCGTAGGAGAGCTAAAGAGAAAAAAGTATAGAAATCGACCGGCCCCCCTATACTTAGGCTCTGGAAGCCTAAGTGTAGAAGAAAGTAAAAAAGTGGGGCGGACGAGGTCAAGAAGAGAAGTGGATGAATTTACAATGCGGGCATCGGTCCCCCTGTTCTTAGGCTCAGGTCAGCCTAAGTATAGGACGGAAGTGAGTATGAGGACCAATGTGATCTGGAGAATGTACAGTGAACCGACTCAGGTGACTCATCCCCCCTATACTTAGGATCTGGTCATCCTATGTATAGTCCAAGATAGTGATTCGATGAGGTGGGGATGGGTTACTAGAGTCGCGGGGGAGAAAGGATAGGATGTACAAGAACGATGATATATACAAATGAGCCGGTCTGAATCTTTCGAGATGCTGCGGATGGCTGGATCTCATTGCTGCAAGGTCTCATACGCGGCTCGAGGTGTATCTGCTGAATCTGTCTCGCGCATGAATACAAACTCCTCAACATGGACTAACTGCTCATTGGATTCAACGAAGTGCTTCAACAGTTGTCCATTCACTAGGAATGTCGGTGCGTCATCTGCGGGATCTGAGATCTCAACACATCCACTATCACGCACCGTACGGACGACAAATGGACCTGTCCACTTGGACTTCAACTTGCCTTGGAAGATCTTCAGCCAAGCATTGAACAACCATACCTTCTGTCCAGGAACAAAGGTCTTTCGTCTGATATATCTATCATGCCAACGCTTTATCTTGTCCTTGTAAACCAAACTGTTGTCATATGCATGGTTTCTGACTTCCACAAGCTCATTCAGATCCAATTCTCTCTGCTTCTGCCCAATGTGTTTGTTCCAGTTGACCTTCTTAATTGGCCATTCTGATTTGTGCACTAACTCTGCGGGCAAATGGCACGGCTTTCCGAATACCATTCGCAATGGGGAGGTGCCTAACGGTGTCTTGTAAGCTGTCCGATACGCCCAGAGGACTTGATCCAAGATCTGAGACCAGTCCTTCCTGTCCGGGCAGACAAGCTTTTGCAATATAGTTTTCACCTCCCGATTCGACACCTCATCCATACCATTGGTCTGTGGGTGGCAAGGGCTGGCGACACGGTGTTCGATGTCGTAGTCCTTCAGGAGTTTCTTCACCTCCCGATTCACAAAGTGGCTACCCCCTTCAGATATCATCATTTTGGGGATCCCGAACCTAGAGATTATGTGTTCTCTGATGAATTTACAGACAGTCCTGCTGTCTGCGGCTCGGGTCGGGATAGCCTCCACCCATCTGGATAGATAATCCACCGTAAGAAGGATATATTCGAACCCGTGGCTAACAGGAAATGGGCCCATGAAATCGATGCCCCATGCGTCAAAGACATCACAAATGATGACAGGCTGCATGGGCATCTCATCCTTGGAACCGATGGTTCCTCCCATTCTCTGACATACTGGGCACGACTTCGCGAAGGCGGTGGCATCACGAAATAGAGTCGGCCAGTAAAAGCCACACTGATGTACCTTCCATGCGGTCCTCTTCCCAGAGTGGTGTCCTCCTGCCTCCAAGTTGTGGCATAAAGAAAGGACACTCTGGTATTCCTCCTGAGGAATACACCATCTCCAGACATAATCCGGTCCTTCGAAGAAAAGGATCGGATCCTCCCAATGGTAATGTCTAGCATCCGACTTCAGTCGGTCAATTTGGCTCTTGGGCCAATCTTCGGGAAATTTCTTAGAGACAAGATAATTCACGATATTGGCATACCATGGGAGTGAGTCGATAACAAAAATCGACTCGTCAGGGAAGGTATCTCGAATAGGTGAATCCTCGAAAGTATTAAGATCTTCGAGATGAGAAAGATGATCGGCTACTACGTTCTTCTTTCCATGTTTATCACAGATGTCCAAATCAAACTCCTGGATAAGTAAAATCCACCGAAGAAGATGCGCCTTCGCGTCCTTCTTCTCCATCAAATATTGCAGTGTTGTGTGGTCAGTGAACACAGTTACCTTGGATCCAATTAAGTGTGATCTGAACTTGTCCAAGGCAAACACTACCGCAAGCATTTCCTTTTCCGTAACTGTATAGTTACGCTGAGCAGTGTCAAGCACTTTGCTTGCGTAGTGAATTGCGAACGGGACGCCATCCCTTCTCTGTCCTAACACAGCCCCCACAGCAAAGTCTGAGGCATCCGTCATGATCTCAAAAGGTAGAGACCAATCTGGGGCTTGTAGGATAGGTGTGTCCATAATCATTCCTTGCAATAGCTTAAAGGCCTCAAGACATTTGTGATCAACAATAAACTCCATGTCTTTGCCTAGAAGCTTAGTTAGCGGTCGGGCAATCTTAGAAAAATCCTTAATGAATCTCCGATAAAATCCAACATGCCTGAGGAACGACCGCAACTGTTTGACGTTGGTTGGTGGCTGGAGTCGTCTGATCACATCCACCTTGGCAGGTCAACCTCCATTCCTCTCTTGGAGATGACATGTCCCAACACTATGCCCTCCGTCACCATGAAGTGACTTTTCTCCCAGGAGAGCACCAGATTAACCTCACAACATCTTTTGAGGACTCGGTCCAGATTCCTAAGACAGGAATTGAAGGAATAGCCGTGGACCGAGAAGTCGTCCACGAAGACTTCTAGGAATTCGCCGACCATTTCGGCGAATACAACAATCATGCACCTTTGGAAAGTACCTGGAGCATTGCATAACCCAAAAGGCATGTGCCTGAAAGCATAGGTACCAAAGGGGCATGTGAATGCGGTCTTTTCCTGGTCCTTCGGAGCTATGGCTACTTGATTGTAGCCCGAGAACCCATCTAAGAAGCAGAAGAATTCTTTCCCCGCTAGTCTCTCTAGAATCTGATCAATGAACGGCAGGGGGAAATGATCCTTCTTCATCGTGACATTCAGGCGTCTGTAATCCACACAGACGTGCCATGACGTGGGTACTCACGTCACGATCTCCTCTCCATCTTCGTTGGTGGTCGTCTGAATTCCCGACTTTTTCGAGACAACATGGATTGGGGCCACCCACTTAGAGTCAGAGATTGGATAAATGAAACCCGCGTTGCACCATTTCTCTATCTCCTTCTTCACGACCTCTCGTAAATTTGGATTCAAACGACGTTGGAATTCACGAGAGGGTTTGGCTTCATTCTCCAAGTAGATATGGTGGGAACACAGAGCAGGATTTATCCCGTGGAGATCGGAAATGCTCCAGCCTATCGCCTTGTGGTTTTTCTCCAGGATCTCTAGCAAGCAAGATTCCTGCTCCTCGGTCAATCGCGAACTGATGATGACCGGAAATTTCTTGTCCTGACCCGCAAGGAAGGCGTATTTTAAAGTTGTGGGTAAAGGTTTGAGCTCAGGAATAGTGTGATCGTCTAAGAAGTCTGGCTCAATCTGATCTGGTTCGGTTTTGGAAGTGGTTGGATCTTTCTTTGTGATAGTTGCCACCAAGTTGTTCGGCTCTGGAGTCGGATCGTCAAAGGTCTCCATGCAATCGGTAAAAGCCTTGTCCGACTCGTCATCCTCATCTTCCGATTGTCCTAAAGATGTAAGGACTGACAGGCCTAACTGGGCCTCTAAGTCATCGAAGATGTAGGGCGATGCAGGTTCAGAGATGTACTCGTTCCTGAGGATCTCGCAAACTGACTCATGCACTGGATCATCTCCGGAGGGGATGGATTCGTCGGTGCTGGCTAAGTTCTGTCTCCATGGCCCAACTGTGTCTACATGATCGCAGCCTGCTTCAGTAGAAGAGTACTCGGTGCTGGATTCTGAATCCGGTCTCTGCCATCTTGTCTGCTTCATCTCGAGTTCCTCATCTCTGCCTGGAGTTTGGAACTGGAATTTCCCGATCTTATAATCAAACAAGGCCCCCGTTGTTTTGAGGAAGGGCCTACCTAAGATGATCTAGGAGTCTCTCCAATTACGAGGGGTTTCCGTATCCAGTACAGTGAAGTCCACCATGTATTCCTGCCCCTCGACTTTGATCACAACATTCCTCAATTCTCCTTGGGACCTCTTGGTTGATTTATCAGCAAATTGCAAGAGGGCTCTAGATTTCCTAAGAGGTCCGAGATTAAGCTGCTCATAGAGGGTTGTAGGCATTAAGTTGATTGAGGAACCATTGTCCAGGAGAGTGCGTGCAAATTCGATGTCATCAACATGACTCACTACAAAGTGTGCACCCATGTCTCTTCGTTTCCTGGGAAACGAGTTCTTTATTGCACAAGTCGTGGCTACTGATAAAACGTGTTTCTCAACATGGCTTTTGGTCTTCCTGCTAATCCTAGTAGGTGTGCATCTCACCTTAAGGTATTTTTGGAATGCAGGGGTCATCTCCACGTACTTGTCAAAGGGGATTGTGACCTTGATGTGTTTGTTGCAGAACTCTGCCATCTCAGGGTCATCTTTTTGGATTTTTTTAGTTTTCTTATTTCCACCCTTGAGAGCTCGAGGGAAAGGGATTATTGACTCTAACTCATGTTCGGAAATTGAAAGATTCTCATTAAGATCAGGAACTGAGTTCTTTACATGACTCGGACTCTTTGACAGACTCTGACTGAAAAGAAAATGCTGTGGCAAAACCGGTGATGCTTCTTCCGCGACTGCTGGACGATCCTCCTCATATGGATGTGTGGGCTTCTCATCGGTTCCGTCGAACTCTATGCTGATGCGAGAATGCTGCTTCGAGGACTCAGACGTCCTCTTCCTCTGCCGGTGATGGTGGTGGTGATGTTGCTCCTCTTCTTCCTCCAAGTTCTCCTCAGGTAGAGACTTGGCGGCTCCTTCCTTCGTTACTCGTGCCCGATCAGGCATGGTCACGATCCTTCCGCTCCTGAGGGACATATGATTTACATTATCATACGAAAGGATCTCATGTTCAGATAAATAATTATCTGAATAATATACATGATCAAGAGATCGGTTCTGGCCATGGATTATGCTGTTCGGGTTGGCCTGAATCTGTGTGGGAACTGGGGTCTTTGGCACCATCTGTTGATCCTGAGTACGAGAGACACGATTAATATCGGTTCTCATATCTAGATAATCGTTCTGCATCTGTTAGACCCTATCAGACAGGGTCTGGATTGCCAAGGTGAGGGACTCCAATTCGGTAGGCTGGGCTGGCTGATTCGCAGACGAAGTTCTATACTGGCCCTGCTGGCCATGCTGGTACTGCTGGTGGTGGGACGGTGCTGGGCCCTGTTGATATGTGCGCTGCTGCTGCTAGTGCTGCTAAGGCTGGTACCCTTGTTCTGGCCTGGACTGAAAGAGCGGTGCGGGGACGGAGCTGGTTCCTTGGTAAGCTAGGGAAGGTCGGTGAGGCTGACCGTTCCCCATCCTCGACTGTCTATTGACGGGGTCACGGCTGTACCACAGCCTGTTGATCTCGAACACTAGCGGAGGCTCCTCGTATCCAGTCTCCACTTGTGGGGGTGCATGTTGGTCCTGCTGGGTGTAAGTCTAATCCTCCACCCAGCCACTGTGAGGCCCCGGTGCATGTTCCTGTACAAGATGGACTCGATGTACAGGTGCAGGTGGTGCAGAAGGGGCAGGTAGCTTTATCTTGGCTACCTTCTCAGTAAGTTCCTCCACTTGTTTCAGTAGACGTGAGAGAGACTCAAGGTCAGTGACCCTCTTGTGGATCTGCTCGACCATGGTTAGCTTGTCGGCAATCATCCCCATGCTGGGGATGATGTCCTCTGTCAGATCCGCTACAGTCCTTCGGGTTGTCTCGTTGGATAGGATTGAAGGAGACAACTGATAGGCCCTGGTGGCCTGCGACCTTCCGGTTTCCGCCATCTGCTCTAGGATCTTCCATACGGCGTGCTCGTTTTTGTTCAGATAGCTTCCTCCATAGGCGGCACTGACTAACCCATGCATCTCCGGGGTTAGACCACATAACAAGGTCTGGAGTAGGATCACCTTAGAAATGCCGTGGCAGGGGCATTTCTGTACTAAGTCAATCCCATGCATCATGGAAAGGTTCACTGGGTCCTTGGGAGAAGCTGGCGATCTTCATTCTCATTTGGTTAGTTCTACTGAGAGGGTAGAACTTTTTCAGGAAGAGGTCCTTGAACTGCATCCAGGTTGTACATATCACCCCTAGATTCTTCAGCCAATGTGCTGCCTTATCTCCTAAGGTAAATGGGGTGGCCTTCAGTCTAATATAATCTTGGCCAACATTGGGATGGCTAAGATTGTTGCAAACCAGCTCGAAGTCACGGAAGAAGGTATAGGGCTCTTCACTGGTATTTCTGTTGAACTTCGGTAGCAGACTAAGGAAGTGGGGCTTCAGCTCAAATGCCTCGGCGGGAACCGCTGGTGCCAACCAATTCTATATCTCGTTCTCCGCCGGGTTGTAGGCATCGACCATTGGTTGGTCGATACCTCCTGCTACTATGATTTGTCCCATCCTGGCCGTAAGATCTGCATTTCTTTGTTCGGCTTCAGCAAGGCGATTAAGGATTTGTCGTAATTGCTCCTCATCCGGTGGTGGCTGCTTCAGCGGCATCTTGTCCTCTAGTCCTGGGTATGAATTAAGATCGGTGTCAGAGGACAAATCAAGGAAGGGGTTCTTACCGAGGCGATGGTCTTCCTCGGTAAGCTCAGAGGAGATGAAAGGGTTGGTTTGAGAGTAACCACCCTGAGTATGAGGGAACCGAGACACAAGAGGGTCATGAGTCCTGGGTGGTCCAAGGTGCGCTTGGGCCGATGAAGATGAGTTACGTGGGGGACTCATAGAGAGATCGGTGAATAAAGAGTCGAGATCTCCCTAGTCACTCATCTTGATATGGCGAGAAGAAGATAGGATTTTACTCCTACCTGAAGCAAACAAATCAATCCAAGACCATGGGTTCACACTCAACATAGTGAAGGATTCGAAATCGAGTCCAATTAATCTTGTAGGTTTTAACTGTGATTTTCAAGCAAAATAGCAAGGATTACGCGGCCTATAGGGAAGTCGGCTCAGAGCCGGATGCGTCTTCCATGTTTAACCTGTCGCCTAAGATACCGTCGGTCCTTCCTTTCTTCGCTCCTATCCCAAGTCGATGGTTTCAAAGACCACACCCCTATCTACCTGCTAGCAGGCGGATGCTGACAAGGCCGGAACTTCACCCCGGGGGGTTACTGGCATCTAGTCGCAAAGTACCGCAATTTCGCCCCTATCTACCTGAGACAGGCAGAGGCTACTTGGTACTAGTCAGTGAACCTTAAAGATTACGACTTGTGATATTTGCTAGGATTGGTCGAAACGTGATACGGAAGGCGGAGATTTGGGCTCTGCCTTTAGGTGTTCACACACACTCAAGTACCCTCACTCAACCTGAAAACAAGGTCGGGGATTAATCTCCCGCAAACAATTTTTCTAATTTTATTGATTTTTTTGTCAATAGTGTTTAGCAGTCCCGGTTTTAAGTTAGGTTCTCACTGAATTAATACAACCACGCAGCACGCCTATCGAACAGCTGCTTTCAGGAGACTAACATCTTAAAATAAAGAAATGAAAGCTACAAATGCAAATCAAGCTTAACAGTAGACAAGTGTTCTAGTAAGTAAAGAAAGGTAGATTTGCTAAGTTCTGTGGTCTAAGTGCTCTTTTAAGAGTTTGTGTGGTCCTAGAAGTTACGAGCACAAGCAAATTCCTAGATTGGCTCGGGAGCCGCTAGTGCAAGCTAAATTACATTCACCCACACAGCACACGGGGACACAGTTTCACTATATTTACACGTGCGAGAACCCAAAAGGGAACTGCTGGAAATAATGTGAAAAAGAAATAAAGAAATAAAAGGAAAATTACAAAGCCTCTCTATTCACTCAATAAATTTAAATGCTAGATCCTTGAAGCGTCTTCGACTCCTCGCGTTCCTCGCACAAAAAAAGATTGAGGTCAGCGAGTGACATAGAAAATTAATGAAAAGAAATAAAAGAGAGAAAATAGTTATAAGAAAACCGGGGGTCAGACTACCCGGGGAGAGAAAATCAAACAATCAGAATTTCACTGAAAATTAACCTAAGCCGTGCCTCCCCGTCAACGGCGCCATTTTGATATCCGCCCCCGCTCCCTTTGTTAATTCAAGCAAATTAATGTCCAAATTAATTAGAAGTGTTCGTTGCAATCGGATACGAGAGGGAATATCAAAAATCATTTTTAATTTAATCAAGTTAATTTCGAGTGGCAAATTTTTTTTTACTTGGTGAAGTCCAAGGTCGAACTCAGGGAGGCATCTGTCTCCTTAGATGAATTAGTAGCAAAGTCCAATGCTCGATTTTCAGGGAAATATTTTTTTGGTCTTTTTTCTATTTCTATGCAAAACACATGCAACAATCAAGCCAATTTAAAGTTAAATCAGTTAAGATAACAAATGAAGCCCAAAAATAATAAAAATTGACCAGATGATGAAATATGGTGAAAATGAACTACCCTAATTTTTTTTGGAATTTTTCGTCATTAAATGAATTTACTGTGAATTTAAAATGAAAGTAGGGTGATTTTCACTAATTTAATTTTAATAAATAACAAATCACATTTTTTTCAGGAACAAAAATTATCCTAGATAGATTTGATGATAAGGAATCTAGGAAAATTAACAGACCTTAATTTTAGTATGAAATGAACCTACTAAAATTAAACTAAGGAAATCACTAAAGAATTTATTTAGGCCTCGATATGTGTGCAAATGAGATGAAATTTTTATGCAATGTCAAGTTAACTATCTTAGAGCTACTGTAATTTTTTTGAGAATTTTTGGAGTTACAGAGAATTAATTATCAATTAAAAGGTCCAGATGGGCAAAATATCACACAAATCAACCAATTAGTTAATTAAAAATTCTATTGTAATTACAAAAATAGGACAAGTGTCACAACAGATAAAGGACAAGTTACTCAACAACATGCAATTTTTGGAATTCAAAAATGATGCAAAATGACACCTAGGGATGCATGCAAAGACAGGGGTGTAATTGCAATACATGAAATTAAAATTACATAAAAATAAACATGTTAACAGGGACTTAAATGCAATTACCTAAAATGCTGGGGGTGGAATGCAATTTCTCCACTTGGCACGTGCTCCTCACGTGGGGGCGCTTCATAGGGACCTATTTGCAATTTTGGAAAGTTCCCAAGGCCTCTGTGCAAATTACCCAGGCTGCACGTGCTCCTCACGTGGGGCGGCCTAGGCTCGGGCGGCATCGTAGGCTCGGGTCTTGGCTTGGGAGCTCCTGGAGGTCTGGAGGGAGGCTCGGCTAGCCTCGGGTGGTCCGAGCCTAGGGTCGGGGAAGAGGCTGGGACTTCGTCGACGTGGCGTTCTCTGGACCTTTGGATCAAGATCGATCCAAAGGCTGTCGTGGCTGCTCATGGCGTGATCAGAGGTCGTCAGATCTGGATCAATCCAACATTGCTAGGAAACCGAGGAAGGGGCGCGACGTGGCTGGCTGTGGGCCATTGGATCGCTGATCGATCCAACGGTGATGTGCTACTCCAGATGTGGGCGACGTGGCGCGCTGAACACCGTTGGATCTGGAAGGATCCAACGGTTCTGTGAGGCTCCGGTTGACTGGCACGTGGTCGGCTCGGGACCGTTCGATCAAGATGATCGAACGGCCGCTGGACCTTCTCCCTCAGCGATCCTCCGCCACCTGCGGAGGAGTTGGTAAGGCTCCGGCGATGGGGGCTTAGCTCCGCCCGATCCTCCTGGTGTTGGTGAAGCTCTCCGGAGGTTCGGAGATGTCTCAGAAGATGCGCGGTGGTGCGGCGAGGCATCCGGTGGTCCCAAGAAGGAGAGAGGTGCGTCGGAGGTCGCTGTCGATGAAGCTCGAGGGGGACTCCGGTGAACTTCCGGTCAATGAACTGGGGGTACCTGCAGGGGGTTAGAGGGAATAGCCGAAGCACGTGATGGTGCGTGGAGATGTGGGGAATCACGGTGAGGCCTAAGGCGATGCAAGGGAGGTCCGATGATGGTGCTCCGCCCAGGTGGCGGAGCTGGAGTTGATTAAAGATGGGTTGAGTCGTCGGGGGATGTGAAGTACAGCGCGAGGATGTGAGCTCCGTCGCGGAGCTCGGAGAGGTGAAAGCGAGGCGAGAAGATCACGGTGGAGGTGGAATTAAACGGGAGAAATCGAAGGGGAAATTGAAACAAAGATCAAAGGAATATGGAGGAGGTTACTAGGGATTTGGAGATCGAAGTCGAGTTCCAGGTCGTCGCTCGAAGAGGCGGTAAGGCCCTGAGCTCAAGCAGCTATGCGGAGGGTGGCTGCGACACGGCGCAGACGTCGTGGATCTCGCCCTAGAGAAAACCGGTCTTTACTCGAAGATTCGTACGATTGTTGTCACCAATCGGTTAAGCTGAGCTCGAGGGATCTCTCGGGGGTGGCGGATAGGGTTGAAGTTGGTCGGTGCTCGAGTATTTATAGGTTGAAGTAGACGGCCGGGCTGGTGACGAAGTGAGGTTAGTGGGGTTCGTGGAGCGTCTCCGGTGGTCATCGTGGAGGTAGAGGGAGTTGGCGAGGATGAGGGAAGAGTGGGGGTCATCGTGGAGGCATTGGTGGTCGGCGAGGGTGGATGGCGTGCGCCCGAAAATAGAAAGGGCACCCCCTCCCGCAAGGCGGAGATCGTGGGAGAGAGGGGTGCCAGAGGTAGGAGACGAAGCCTTCACCGTTGGATCTTGTGATCCAACGGTGGAGAAGACGGCGGGATAGAGCGTCTTGGATCTGATCTGGGGCGCATTGATAAAGGGTCGTGATGGTACTACGTGGCGCGTCGAAGGCGAGGCGCGAGCGGGCAGCTGAGATCAAGTCAAGGCGACGTGATCTAAGGGTGCTGAATGCGCCACGTGGTGCGATAGGGAAGCGGCGCTGGCCAACGGTGGAGATGAGCCCAAGGACTTGATCGGATGGTTAGAGTTAACGCGCTAGTAGACGGTGCAGATCGAAGTTTGAAGGTGAGATCTGATGACACAAAATGCGCCACGTGGCGTGCTGTGGAAGAGGCGCGAACGGGCGGTTGAGATGAGAAGGGGGGATTGATCTGACGGTGTAGAAGAGAGGCGCACGTAGAGATCAAGTGGTCGTTGGATCAAAAAGGACATCCAACGGCTGAGAGCAGGGGCGGCTAGGGCAAGGGAAGCGGGCCGTGTGGCGCAACCAGATGGCGCTACGTGGCCAGCTGTGATTGGCTGCGAGAAAAAATGGGTGTAGAGAGAAGAGGAAGCCGAATTTGGAAAAACTCAAAACATGAAAGTTGTAGATCTCGATAGACCTACAAGTTTCATGTTGACTAAAGACGGAGATGAGGTCAACTATGATACCAAAAATACAAAGATACAAATATACATATATGTAGTATACAAAGAGGCCCAAAACCCCAACTTTTTCATATGAACTCCAAATTGGATGAAATTAGTCTCATTTTAAAGGTCTTAGAATGTGTATTATTCTAAAAGTGAGTAGACCTATTTTGGAGGTTGTATGAGGGCATTATGGGCATTTTGTGATCCAAGGGTTTTAAGGCTTTATTGGGTGTTTTTACAAAGGGGATTCCTGGCTTTCTTCCTTATATTATTAACTAAGGTGTACATAGTATAAGGGAGAGCTTATTTTTAATAGGTGAATATTTTACAAGGGATTTTGGCTTCTTATTTAAATGCAAATGGAGCGCTAAAATGCGTGTATATTGAATGCATGAATGAATGCTATTTATGCATTATAAAGGGAAACATGCATCTATTTACTCGGGAACAAGGCTCTATTTTTAATTTTAGAGTGATGAATCACAGATTCATCACTCACAACACTACTCTACAAGAATAAGAACCCTGAAGTTGACTTCCATCCACACCTGATTGGAAGTATAAATCTGTGTACCCTAAGACTTATAGATCATTATCTCTATAAAACAAGATGTAGTCTTGAGTTCTTCTTAGATACTTGAAGATGCTTTTTACTACAGTCTAGCGTTTCTCTCCACAGCAGTATTAGTAACGTCTTACCACTACCACTACATGGTTGATGTATGATCATGTACACAACATGGCATACATCAAGCTTCCTTTAGCCGATGCATAAGGGCATCCTGCCCTGACTTTCTTTTCCTCAATAGTATGAGGAGACATGCCTTTAGATAAGTGAGTACAATCTCTTAAGAGAATGAATCCTTTCTTGAAATTATACTTATTGAATCTTTTCAAGATCTTCTTGACATATCCTTCTTATGATAGTCCCAATACCCTCTTCTCTCTCTTTTTTGAACAACTTCAGACCGAGATATAAGAGGATTCTTAGAGATCTTTAATCTCAAAAGTATGTGACAACCAGATCTTAATGCTAGTCATCATCCATGTATCATTCCCAATGATAAGGATATCACCTACATAAAGCACAATGAACACGATGGTGCTCCCATTAAGTTTCTTGTACACATGGTTAATCAGGATTCTGCACGAAATTATAACTATTTATGGCTTCATTGAATCCGATGTTCTAACTATGAGAAGCATGTTTGAGTCGATAGATAGATTTCTTCATCTTGTACACTTTTCCTTCCTCAACTATGAAGCCTTAGGGTTGCTCCATATAGATATCCTCTTCGAGGTATCTATTGAGGAATAATGTCTTGACATCCATCTATCAGATGTCGTACTCAAGGTGTGCAACTAACAGTGTCCTAGTGGATTTAAGCATGGCCACAAGAGGTAATATCTCATCGTAAATGATGCCCTCTCTTTGAGTGTATATCTTAGCTACGAGTTATGCTTTGAAGGTCTCCATTTTCACGTCGGGTCCCTACTTTCTCTTGAAGATCTATTTGCACTCAAAGACTTTGACCCATTTAGGTGGATCTTTGAGGGTCTATACACCATTATTGTACATGGAGTCTATATATTAGACTTCATTGCTAGCATCCAACTATCCATCTTATGATCACCTAAAGCTTCATCATATGAAGTCGAATCATCATCAGACTCTTTTGATGCATGGAATCCGTACTTTTCATGTTATCTTACAACCCTAGAACTCTTTTTATGAGATATGATCATGTCATTTTCAATTATCTATTTAATTTTTAATGTAGAAACTTCATCAGTATCATTAAATCTATTTAGTTCTTTAACTTGATTATAGTCGACTTTCAAGGAATTCATCTTCCAGATATTTGACGTTTATAGACACAAATATCTTTTGAGTCTCAAGATTATAGAGTCGGTTTCCAATACCATTTTTTGTGTATCCAATGAAGCAACACTCCCTGGTGTAAGATTCCAACTTCTTGCATCCACATTTTTAGCATGGGTCTAACAACCCCAAATCCTTAGTGTCATTCGTCTCGGTACCATGCCAAAGCTCCATGAGAGATTTTAGGTATAAATTTAGATGGAATCTTGTTTTGCAATTGTAGTGTCTATTGCATGTCTCCAAAAACTAAGAGGTATGTTTGCTTTACTCATCATTAATCTCACCATGTCCAACATGGTTCAATTATGTCTCTCTACAACTCCATTGAGTTAAGGAGTACTTGGAGGAGTGATATTGGAAATAATTCATCTCTCTTTAAGGTATTCGTTGAATTCATTTGAGAGGTATCTGCCACCTCGGTCAGATTGAATTCATTTTATTTTCTTTTCGGTTTGGTTCTCAACCAAAGATTTGAACTCTTTGAACTTTTCAAAAGTTTATGACTTAACAAGAAGACAACCGTACCATGAATGATCATCAATAAAGGTCACATAATATTGATGTTTATTACGAGTCACAATACGAAAGGGACAACATACATCAGTATGTGTTAGGTCAAGTATACTTTTGCATCTTTACCTTTCTTAGAGAAGGGTGCCCTAGACATTTCCCACGAATACAATGTTTGCAAGTTGGTAAATCACAGACTTGTAGGAAATCCAAATATCTATTCTTTACTAGCCTATTAATCCTATCAGTAGACACATGTCCAATTCATTGATGCCATATCATAGTTAAATGATTCCCATAATGTCTTGATCATTTAAGGATTTTATTATAAATAGTGATATTGACCTTTATAACACATTCATACATATTCAATTCATAGAGTCCACATGTTGTTAGAGAATCATCTACAATAAAATTATCATAACAACTTATGATAAGTTTATTACAGAAAAGGAAATTATATGCATGTCTAACTAGCTTAGATGTGAATAGTAAGTTCCTTATAACATCAGGTGCAAAGAGAAAATCTCCAATATCTAGGACTCTCCCATTAGATAGTGATAGTCTACAAGTTCTAATGGCAATCATTGTTACATTTGCATCAGATCCCATCTGGATGACTAATCTCCCCTACAACAAGTTCTCTGGCGTCTTAAAACATATGCAACCGATTGCATACATGAACAGAAGCACCAGAATCAACAACTTAACTTCCTTATCGTCCTACAAGTAAGTTGGTTTTAATAATGGATGTAGATTTCTTATTTGTCAGAGTTATACATGTGTCCTTGTCTAAGGACTTTAGGCATTCCGGATGGTTACTCTTCCAGAATCCTGGCTTATAGCATTGATGGAAGACATCCGTCTCCATGAATGTTGAATGTTTTGAAGCATTAGAAGATTGATCAATATTTTGAGCTTTCTTATTCTCTTGGATCGAACCCTCCAAGATCCGTGGTTCTAATTGCGCTTCCCATAAACCTGTGCAACCATTGCACTGCTAAAGGAATATTTTTTCTTCTTAATATCTGAAACTATGATTTTTGGTGTGTTCAAAATGTGATTTTTAATGTCATTGAGAGATTCCATATAATTTTTTATTCAAAAACAAGCCTATATATATAATGTACAAGTTCAGTAGAGGATAGATCCACAGGAACTCGGAAATTTTATGCGATTTTTATTCTATTTATAAAGGCATTCTTGACTTTATTTGAGTCAAATTAAATCTTATTTTTACTCTTGTTCCTGGGACCTTAAAATGTATTGAAACCTATTTCACTAGGTTCTAGACATCTTAAGGATCACATAGGAATTTTCTAGGAATTTTTCAGATGTTTTTTTTATTTTTGGTGAGTTTTTGAATTGCCAGGGGCATATGTGTGATATTCTAAAAATCTAAGGCTTTCAATGTAATTAAAACTAAACTATTGGGTCAAACTGTAATTGTTAGCAATGTGAGCCCGAGGCGAACCATTCTTACAATAAATGTTATTTTAATGTTTGATATATCAATAAAAGTTATTGGTTTATTTTCACTCCCTAACAGAGATTAAAAGAATGAATGCACTATAAGGTCCCTTAGTACAATTACGGTTATGTACCATGGCCATCTTTATGATCATACAATTGTTAATTCAATTATTGAATCATAGAGGCTAGTGCTTGGATGAATATCTAAAGAGATAGATTGAGGACTCATCAAACTCCGTCAAATGATTACTAAGATATGATCTCCAGCCTGAGTAGGAGATGACAATCCTTTCTTATTTGATTGATATCTAACCGACATCTTGATGCAGGTCCTCTGAATAGGAATAAAGATTCAAAGGTGTCAGATAAGTTAGGTCAAAGAGTTGACTTAGCGAGATTAAGATAACCAAGTTTTATGTCGTATACTGTCATGATATAGGCATACATCCTTAAACCAGAGACGAATGCATTACTATATGTCTATGTATGTATATTCGGCAGACCGATAGGTTAATGGACTAATCAAGGACTATACACCGATGAGCTGGTATGCATATGAGTAATACAATCTCTCAAAGGGATCATATAGGTTTATTTGTGAACCGGAAGACATGAGATCACTCATGAGATATTGGTACCAATCAAATTCCGTGCATGGTCGTCTTGTTTTGGAAGCATGACAAGAATTTATAGGTATCATATATGCTTTTGGAAAGCATATGATCAATACCAACCCCCAATGACCGAATGAGAAACTTAACGATAAAACCCTAAAGATGACAGTATAAATTGATCTATATCTTTAGGTTTGCTCTAGGTCTTCCTGTATGCAGGATGTACAGGTAGAATACATAAGGGTGACGTGATCATTAACGATTGTATAACGATGACGCTTCCATTCTGAGGGAGTGATGATACAGGTCTGGATTTTAGTGACTCGTCTTATTAGAGAAGTGATCTAATCTTAGTCCAAGTGTTGGACATTGATCTGAATGTAATTTAGATACAATAAGAAGATTAGATCTACGATCTTGATTTAATCAAGTGTCTATGAGAGGTCTTCGTGATCTGAATTTGAGCATGTCCAAGTCATTATATGTGGAACATACATTCGCCATGACTTTATTTCCAAGTCTCTGCGGAGAAAGCGCGTTGTTCTTGAAAGAGTTCAGGAATAATTCCACTGTTGAATTACGTATCTTAGCATTGAGATGTTGATAATAAAGTGTGATTTAATTATCATGAATAATGTGAATACGACTCATATTATTTAAGTACATGAGAATGATGATCCAAGATAATTAAATGAGATTTAATTATCAAGGATATAAATTATGTAGATAGTACTAACCCTATTATATATATATATATATATATTATAAATGTCATTTATTATATATTAGAGAGCGCTTTTTGTAAATAGTATCTTCAATTTAATTGTTGATATGAATTGGATTCACATTGAAAATTAATTGGAAATATGATTTAGATTTTATTTTGGGTTGTGAATATGATTCACAATTATTTAGTGGCATGACTACAATATTCACAAAATTAATTTGGAATTATTTTTGTGAATTAATTTGCAACAAAAGTTGTTGTAAATATATATGAATAGCTAAAACTATCCATTTAATGAATGGTGGGCGACCACCCTTTGACTTGGTCTCAAGGGTGGTCGTCCCCCTTTTAGGGAGGTGGGTGGCCTCTCTCCTAATTCTTCTATGAAAATTAGATTAGTTCAAATTAAATTATGTTGACTACTCAATTTATATTTATTTAATCTAAATTAATTGTTCTTGTATTTTTACAACAAACTCAGGACCATTGAATAGAAACACAAATCAATCTCAACCATTGATTTTGTGTTTCACATGGATTGGAATCCATGAACTCTCAAAATACTATAAAAGAAGAGGAAATTCTAGCTCTTCTTTTAGACACAATAATTGAGTCATCTCTCTCCAAATCTCATACTACACGCTCCCTCTCTCTCTCTCTTAGTGGGCGTCCACCTTGTGCACCAGAGAGAATCGTTGCCATCGCCACACCGTCGTGCCACCGCCTCGACCACTCGTGGATATCTGTCTCCTTCGATGCACCTCGCTTGTGATTCATCGCTTGGATCATAAACTCGGATTGTGAGGAGTTTGCGTCTTATCAACGAGCTCGCAAGCATCTCCTCCGTCGGATTGGACTTGAGACAGGAGGTCTCTTGGTTTAGAGACTTGATCGCAACTACGCTTCATACGTTAATCCTACATATTACTTGTGGTTGGATGAAACGATCCAAAAAGTGTTCCTGGATCATGTGGTTTCATCATTAAATTTTTTTTTGAATTCCGCTACATCGAGCAACTATTGTGAATAGTCGCTCCGATCGCATACGATGCGATCATCACGCTTCCATCATGCGCTTAAGGATTCTCTCCATATCCTTCAAGTGTTATTAGATCTAGGTTGAGGTGTTGGATATGATCTGAAATCCATGATGATCAAGGTTTAAGTTTTGAATGTGCGAAAATCATTATTTTTGCATTTTATGCAAGATTCGAATCAATTTTTCTCTTAATTAAAAACCTATTATTTATGTAAGGTTTGGACTTTTTTGTTTAATAAAATATATTTAGAATGTTTAAATATGTCCCAAAAATAGTGGCATATAACTGGTAACAAAAATGCATGAAAATGATTCGACGAGTTCCCGATGTGAAAGTTGTTTTGCATGAAATCACAGATCTGTAAGAAAATTATTTTTTATTACGATTTCCCGTAATGAAATATGAAATAAATATTTGTATTAAATAGATAATCAAACTGGCAAATCATTCAAATTTTTTTCACACAATTCTGACTCTGTTTGCCCTAGATATTCCATATGTAGTGGAGATGGGTCGGACGTTGATTAGATCATCAAACCTCTTGACTTAATGTGTTTATAATTCAATGGGAATCATGAAAATTATGAATTTTCCTTGATTAGATATGATGTCTAATAATTATGAAAATAATTGATTAATCATCATAGATCATTGAATGAATGTTTCATGAAAACCCTAGTTTTTCCTACAATAGTTGTAGGACAATCTCTACATGCAAAACATTGTTGCTTGAATAGGATTGGCGATTTGTTTAGCAAATCTCCTTATAATATTAATCAAAATGATTTTGATAAATATTATACGATATAACTTTGGTTGAAAGACTGATTATCATCTCACATACAAAATGATAAAATCACATTATCTTGACATGAGGCGGATATGGTGTCTAGTTGAGGATCGATGGGGGTAGCAGATTGCTCTGTGAGCGGTCTATGCCACATCATATGCGTACTGTGCATGACAGCGGGTAATGAAAGGATAATTCTTGAAGAGATCACAACGTATTTTTCTAATTATTAAAATTTGAATAATACATATTTTGATATTATACCATCCTTTCAAGTAACAATCAAGATTGTTTGTTGGTTGATTAAATTGGATGGATAATTGATATAATATAATCAAATTAATTATATCTAATTAATAACACTCTATTATTAATATAGTAATTTTCCCTTGGAAAATTAATTATGTGAATACGATTCATAATAATTAATTAAAATTTGAACACGATATGAAGGATCACATAAGTGACATCCATGTTCTCCCATTAAGGAGAAGGGTTTTGTCGCCATGGATTATATGTAAGAGACACATGTCCGAAGTGACAGATCCTGCATACAAGTGCACATGGATCGTGCTCTTTGCTTCTCAAAAGAGTAAAGCTGTATGCGTAGAGATCCCAATATTGGTTCCTCATATTATTGGGGCGATATTGTCTTGCGCATATCGAGTTATAATCCTATTGACGGTTGGTTCAATTAACGACGGGTCAACATTGCCTTAGGGGTGGTGTTGCCCGGGTGTTGAAGACCGAATTAGAAAATGCAAGTTCAACTTGCAAGGCGGAATGTGTGCCCGCTTCTTTTTACCTAAATTACAATTTCTCATATTATTGGGATGTAACTAAGGTATAAAAGGATATCCCATATCTTGTAAGAGATATAGCGGTAAGTATATCTCTTACTTTAAAAGTGATTAAGGGAATGGACTTTCAAAGTTGAAGAGGCAAGACTAATTTGATTAAAAATCCTTAATCAAAGAATCTAATATTATATATATGTTCTAATATAGTGCATTCTTAATTTCAGATAATGAAGTCTATGAACCCAATCAGTAGGCTTTTGGAGGTCAACCAATTGACTGGACCAAACTACTCTGATTGGATTCGTAATTTGGATAGTGTCCTACCTGTGGAGCGCATATCCTATGTGTTGTCCAAGGACGAGTATGAAACCCTAAGACACCAGAAGAAATTCAATACAATGAAAAATATGATGAAGATCATACATTGGCCAGGTGTTATATTATGGGATCTCTCTCCAATGTGCTTCAGAAGTAACATGTGGAAATGGACAGTTGCCAGGATATAATGCTAAATCTCAAGGAGATGTTCGATGATGCCAGCCGCACTCAGCGTTATAACGTTATGAAAGAGCTTATTCACTACAAAATGCAGGAAGAGACTTCAATTAGGGATGCGTACTTAAAATGTTTAGGTACCTCTCGGAACTGGAACCTCTCAGGGCTAACATGGATGCAGATATGCAATCTGACTTTATTCTATTTTCGTTCCCTAAGTCTTTCAAAATCTTTGTGGTATCATTCCATATGAACAAGGTGAATTGGTCTAACGTTGTGTTATTGGCTTCATTAAAGCCTGCAAAAGACGTAATGAAGAAAGATAATCACTCTTGCAGTGCGATGGTTGCACATGTCAAAGGGAAATGCAATCGGAAGCAAGGATTTTGGAAGGGTCTAGCCTAAAAGAGAAAGAAGAAGAGTTAGGCGTTGGATCATCTTTTACTGCTTCTGCAGTAGTGACATCAAAGAAGATCAATGTGTGTCATCACTGCAAGAAGCCAATGCACTGGAAGCGTAACTGCCCAGATTACTTGAAGTCTGCTGACAAAGGTAAAGCCCCAATAGGTATGAATTCTACTTTCATCATTGAAGCCAATTTTCTTGTAGGACTAGAAGGTAGTTGGGTCATCGATTCCAGTACTTCTATTCATGTATGCAATTTATTGCATCTATTTCAGGAAATTAAGAGTCTTGATGAAGGGGAGATAGTCATCCAGATGGGATCTGATGCAACTGTTGCAACAGTCGTTGTTAAGACCTACAGACTATCATTATCTAGTGGAAGAGTACTAGTACTTAAAGAATGTCTTAATGTTCGAGATGTCAGAAGGAACTCATTATCTGTATCTAAATTAATTAGAAGTGGATATTCATTTTAAATATGTAATAAACTTATCATAAGTTGTTATGATAAATATATTACGGATGGTGTTCTGACTTCCGGTGGACTTTATGAATTGTGTATTGATGAAAATATCATGAATGTTACTACGACTAATAAAAACCCTAAAAGAATCAGGGAGGATGGAAATTATTCTAACATAATTTGGCATCAAAGGCTTGATCATTTATCTATTGATAGGATCAATAGATTGATAAAGGATGATCCCTTAGATTTTCTACAGGTCCAATTTTTGTCTAACAGCGAACATTGTATTCGAGGTAAAATGACCAGGATGTCTTTCCATAACAAGGTTACAAGATGCAAAGGTATTCTTGACCTAATGCATGCTTATGTATGTGGTCCCTTCAGTACCGCGACCCGAGATGGATATCGATATTATTTGACATTTATTGATGACCATTCACGATACGGGTTATCTTCCTATTGCGTTATAAATATGAAACCTTTCAAAAGCTCAAAGAGTTCATGGCTTTGGTTGAGAACCAAATCGATAGGAAGATTAAACAGATTCGATCTGACCGAGATGGCGAGTACCTCTTAGATGAATTCAAGGAATACCTTAAACAGAAAGGAATTATCTCCAATCTCACTCCTGTTGGAACTCCCCAACTTAATGATGTTGATGAAAGACCCAACAGGACCATCATGGACATGGTCCTTTCAATGATGAGTAAATCACATTTACCACTTAGTTTGCAATATATATTCTGAACGAGATTCCTAGCAAATCTATACCTAAGACTCCTCATGAGCTTCAGTATGAAACCAAACCTAGTGTTAATCACTCAAGGATTTGGGTTGCCAGGTTCATGCGAAGAACATGAACGCAAGTAAGCTAGAATCTCGTACTTGTGAGTGCTACTTCATTGGTTAAGGATGGTATTGGATACCAGCTTTATGACCCTGAGACTCAGAAGGTCTTCCTCTCTAGAGATGTAAAATTTCTAGAGGATGATTTCTTTAAGAGTCAAGACAAAAATGAAAAAAGGAACCCATTGAATCCCCAGAGGATACCGAGTTTCCTGAACCAGAAACTGAGGAATTAAATGAAGGTGTAACACTCGTATCTCTTCAAAGGAGTTCAAGGGTGGTTGCATCACCTGAAAGGTGCGGATTCCAGGTGTCATGTGAAATTGACAATGATCCAACTTCATTTGATGAAGCACTCACGGATCATGATATGGATAGATGGATGCTAGCAATGAAATCTGAAATAGACTCCATATATAAAAATAATATATAGATCTTAGAAGATCCACCTAGAGGGGTAAACCCATTGGGTGTAAATGGATCTTCAAGAGAAAAAGGGGACCTGATGAGAAATAGAGATTTTTAAAGCACGGTGCATAGCCAAGGGCTATACATAGAGAGAAGGCATTGACTAAGATGAGACATTCTCTCATGTGGATATGCTTAAGTCCATCAGGACACTGCTAGCTATAGCTGCATATCTTTACTATGACATCTAGCAGATGGACGTCAAGATGGCTTTCTTCAATGCATACTGCGAGGAGGATATCTATATGGAGCAGCCTATGGACTTCATAACAGAGGAAGGCAAAGTATGCAAGCTAAAAAATCCATCTATGGGCTCAAACAAGCTTCTCGTAACTGGAACATCAGATTTGACGAAGTCATAAAGAATTATGATTTTGTGTAGAATCCTGATGAACCATGTATGCACAAGAAGCTTAGTGGGAGTGTCATTGTGTTCATATGCTTTATGTAAATGACATCCTTATCATTGGGAATGATACCTGGATGATGATCAGTGTTAAGATTTATCTATCCTATACCTTTGAGATGAAAGATCTTGGAGAAGCATCTTACATCTTGGGTCTAAAGTTGTTCAAAAATCGAGAAAAGAGGATCTTGGGATTGTCACAACATGGGTACATTAAGAAAATCTTGGAGCTATTCCATATGGAGAACTTCAAGAAAGGACATGTCTAAAGGGATGGCTCCTCAAATTGTTGAGGGAAAGAAAGCCATGGATGGATGCCCCCACACATCAGTTGTAGGAAGCTTAATGTACTCCATGATGTGCACAAGGCTAGATATCTGCCATGCAATGGGAATGGTAAGCCGTTACCAATCCTATTATGGAGAACAACACTGGAATGCATTGAAGAACATCTTCAAGTATATAAGATGGATGTAAGATTACATCTTGGTCTATGGAGATAGTGATCTTCAAGTCTCGGGATATACATATTCCAACTTCCAATCTGATATTGATGATTGGAAGTCGACATCAGGGTTTGTGTTCATGTTGAACAGCGGTGCTGTGAGATGGAGAAGCAAGAAGCAGGACACTACAACCGATTCAACAACAGAAGATGAATACATTGCCTCATCGGATGCTGCAAAGGAGGCCATGTGGTTGTGCAAGTTCATCTTGAAGCTTGGCGTAGTTTCCTTTGATATCCCATCCCGCTACTCAGCGATACACGGGAGCCATAACTCAGGCGAAGGAACTCAGATGGAATCAAAAGAGCAAGCACGTGGAAAGGAAATACCACATCATTCAGGAGATTTAGAAGTGTGGTGACATCATCATCTCCAAGGTGGCCTCTGCTGACAACGTTGTTGATCCGCTTATCAAACCTTTGACACAAAAGGTTTTTGACCAGCATGTGATGAGCATGGGTTTAAGGATTGTACTTGAATGGTTCTGAGGGTTAGTAGGAAATTATTAGCAATGTGAGCCTGAGGTGAACCATTCCTACAATAAATATTATTGTAATGTTTGATATATCAATAAAAGTTATTGGTTTATTTTCACTCCCTGTCTGTGATTAAATGAATGAATGTATTATAAGCTTCCTTAGTACAATTAGGGTTATGTACTATGACCATCTTGATGATCATACAACTGTTGAATCAATTGTTGAATCATAGAGGCCAATGCTTGGATGAATATCTAAAGAGTTAGATTGAGGACTCATCAAGCACCGTCAAATGATTGTTAAGAGATGATCTCCAATCTGAGTAGGAGATAGGCAATCCTTTCTCATTTGGTTGATATCTGACCAACCTCTTGATGCAGGTCCTCTGAATAGGAATAGAGATTCACATGTGTCAGATAAGTTAGGTCAAAGAGTTAACATAGAAAGATTGAGATTACCAAGTCCTATGTCGTATATTGTCATGATATAGGCATGCACCATCTAACCGGAGATAAATGTATAACTATAAGTCTAAGTATGTATATTTGGCAGGCCGATAGGTTGATACTATGTATATTCGGCAGACCGATAGGTTGATGGCCTAATCAAGGTCAATACACCGGTGAATTGGTATGCATATAAGGGCATATGAGTAATACGATCTCTCAAAGGGATCATACATGTTCACTTGTGAACAGGAAGACATGAGCTCAATCATGAGGTATTGGGACCGATCAAATTCAATGCATGGTCGTCTTGCTTTGAAAGCATAGCTAGAACTCATAGGTATGATATATGCTTTTGGAAAACATATGATCGATACCAACTCCCAATGACTAAATAAAAAATTTAAGGATAAAACCTTAAAGATGACAGTGTAAATTGATCTATATCTTCGGATTTATTCTACATCTTCCAGTATGCAGGATGTACATGTATTAGGAATACCTGAGGGTGACGTGATCGTTAATGATTGTATAACCATGACGCTTTCATTACGAGGGAGAGATGAAATATGTCTAGATTTTAGTTACTCCTCCTATTAGAGAAGTGATCTGATCTTAGTCCAAGTGTCGGACATTGATTTTAATCTGATTCAGATACAATGAGAAGATTAGATCTACGATCTTGATTTAATCAAGCATTTATGAGAGGTCCCCGAGATCTAGATTTGATATGTGATCTCAATATCCAAGTCACTATACGTGGAATGTACAATCGTCATGTCTTTATCTCCAAGTATCCGCGGAGAAAGCGCATTGTTCTTGAAAGAGTTCAAGAATAATTCCATTGTTGAATTATGTATATGAGCATTGAGATGTTGATAACTAAATGTGATTTAGTTATCATGAATAATGTGAATACGATTCATATTATTTAAATACATGAGAATGATTATCCACGATAGTTAAACGAGATTTAGTTATCAAGGATATAAATCATGTGGATAATACTATCCATATTATATATATATTATAAATGTGATTTATAATATACTAGAGATAGATTATTGTAAATAGTATCTTCAAATTAATTGTTGATATGAATTGGATTCACATTGGAAATTAATTAGAAATACAATTTACATTTTATTTGGGGTTGTGAATATGATTACAATTATTTAATGGCATGATTGCAATATTCAGAATATTAATTTACAATAAAAGTTGTTGTAAATATATATGAAGGATTAGAGGAGCCAACACCATCCATTTAATGGATGGTGGATGGCCACCCTTTGACTTGGTCTCAAGGGTGGTCACCTCCTTTTTTAGGGAGGTGGGTGGCCTCCCTCCTAATCCTTCTATACAAATTAATTTAATTCAAATTAAATTATGTTGATTATTCAATATACATTTAATTTAATATTAATTAATTGTTTTTGTATGTTTACAATAAAATCATGACCATTGAATAGAAACACAAATCAATCTCAAGCATTGATTTTGTGTTTCACATGGATTGGAATCCATGGACTCCCAAAATACTATAAAAAAGAGGAAACCCTAGCTCTTCTTTTAGACAAAAAAATTGAGTCATCTCTCTCTCATTCTCATACTACATGCCCATCTCTCTCTCTCTCTCTTAGTGCTAGTCCATCTTGTGCCCTAGAGAGAGTCAACGTCGTCGCCACACCGTCATGGCTCCACTTCGACTGCTCGTGGATCTTCTTCTCCTTTAATGTGCTTAACTAATGAAGAAGACATCGGATTTCGTGTGATGAGATCTGGGGATTCGCAGCTTGTATCATCAACTCGTTTGTGAGGAGTATGTGCCTCATCAACGCGCTCGCAAGCGTCTCCTCCGTCGGATCAAACTTGGGACAGGAGGTCTCTTGGCTCAGATTAATCGCAACCAGGCTTCAATAGGTAATCCTACATATTACTTGTGGTTAGATGAAATGATCCGAGAAGCATTCTTAGATCATGTGGTTTCATCATTTAAAATTTGTTAAACTCTGTTGCACCGAGCAACTAGTGCGACTAGTCGCTCCGATCGCATACGATGTGATCATCACGCTACCATGATGCGCTTAAGGATTCACTCCATATCCTTCAGTAATTATATAAAAGTATCTGGGTAGAAGTGAGATTCTTCTAAATCTAATTGTTTAATAGGCAAATTGTAGATAAAGTTAGACAGAGTTTAGAGAATTGTAGATAAGTCCCAGAAAGACAATAATGTAAATAAAAGAAGAAGAATAAAAATGTAATTTTTTTTGTAAATAAAATAATAGAATTTTGGTCAATTGCATAAAAGAAATCAGAGTTCAACAAACTTGCATCAAGGGTCGGAGGAGGACGAGGACAGAGATGCGGCATATCATGGCGGCGCACGCAGAAGCGAAGCGAAGTGGATGAAGTCGAAGGCGAGCCAGCAACGGGTTTAGAGCTCAAGACCCTTGATGGATTCCCTCCCCGACGGCTTCCTCCTCTTTGTAGATGAGGTGATGGAGGAAAAGGGATAAAGGAGGTGATGTTGGGATGCGGGCCAACCGCCTAGGGGCGGCAATGCAACATGAGAAAGAAGATGGGGGCTAACGTTGATGAATCCATAATTCATCATCTATATTCTTTTATTTTAACCAAATTCATTAGCAAAACATCTGTAAATATGTGTTAAAATCAATAAATTATCATTCACCATGAGTTTGTTAATAATGTATAATTAACATTTATTTATCCAAAATAAAATAATAAAGAAGAAAAGAAAAGGAAAGGAAATAAAAGAGGTTGTAATTATGTAATAAGTACATACTGACCTGAACCCCGAGAGAAAGTCAATAACTGACATGATCGATAAGGAAAAAAAGTAGGGAGAGATAGGGTCCTCATTTATCGAAAATTCCCATTGTACATATCATCTACTATTTATTTTATTTTGTAAATACTCTTCACTATTCTCCTATAGATATCTTTGTACTATTTACCAATAAAATGATCTCAAAATATATTATTTTCTCAATAAAACTTGTAAATAATAAGGTGTTGTAAATAATAAAATTAATTCTAAAATCAATGTGTAAATAAAATAAAAGAAAGCTAATTAGTTATTGTATAAATATGTCAAAAGTGTTCATAATGTGTATAATACTATATTTATTTAACCTATATAAATAAGTTATAAAAATCAAAGAAAAATATATTTATATGCCTTAAATTATTTTGTAAAATAAATAAATATAACATATAATGTACTTTTGTAAAAGTAATAAAATAAAAATATGTAAATATTGTATATAGGTATACTATACATGTACATATTAACGTATACAGTATATAGTATTGGATATATATTATTAAAATTATTAAAAATAAAAAAAAAATATTTTGTAAATCAACTAACATTTTATTTTGATCATTTTCTATTTTAAGGCCATTTACTACTTATAATTAATTTTTCTTTTATTTTCAAAATGGAATTTTCCTATTGGTCAACTCGGGTCCGTTGACGTGGGTTAACCTCTTCCTACCCCAGGTTCGGACCCGGGCGTACTTCGACATATCTGATTTCTTCATATCTGATTTCTTTATTTTCTCCAGCCCAGGTTCAATCTCCCCTTACCTCAAATCACCCACCTGATTCTTCCCCACCAGAACCTAATCTAACATGTACGCCATCGCCTTTTCACCCGACCGTCAGATCCAACCAACGACCCATCAGAGTCGTACATCAGAGCCTCACGTGCACCACAGGAGTCGCGTGGTATATTGTGCTTCTCTCCTTGTTTTTCCTGTTATTTCACTTTAGTCTAACAATTGTAAAAAGTAGTTATAAACTTTTTGCAATAAGGTACCTTGCACTTTCCGTATTTGCATTCTAGTCCTATCGAACTGCATTCACGTATGTACATGTGTTTATACTAGGTTATTTGCATGTTTTCTCCTGTGTTTTCACGTGTTATCTAAATCAGAAAAGTTTTTTGGAAATTGCATATATGCCTTGTTATTCTAAAACATGTGCAATGTGCATGTTGCGATGGAACTTTTTTGCTTTGGCTCCCGTGCTTCTATTGTGTGTTATTAATTGGCCCTAGAACTTAAATAATTGTTATTAGGTCCTATGTATCTAATAATTTTATTTTGTTCCTTTTTATTGAAATAAATATTAAATTAGCTCCACGAATTTCATAAAAATTCTCTATAACCCCTGTTAATATGTTATCTGTGTGGTAATTTTTTGGCCGATTTCCTTTATTTAATTATTATTAAAAATTCAAAAACTCACCAAAAATTCCATGTTTGTTCTAGCTATTTACTTTTTTATATAAATTTCATCTTATTATCTTTTATAAAACTGTAAAAATATGTAAAACTCTAAAAATACCATAAATATAATATAAAATCTTTTAAAAACTCAAAAATTGTGTTTCCAGTCTCTATTTGCAGATATTTAAATATAAATTTTTTAATTGACTTCATGGAGTTTGGATCTTTTTTCTATTTTTTATTCAAAAATACTCCCAGTTGTACACGGTTTGCTTTATTCACTATTTTTAATCATTTTAAAAATCCTTAAAAAACTAAAAATCTCTAAAAAAATACAAAAATAGTATAAAATTATCAAAAATTCAAAAACATTTTTATTTGATTTTTTCTGGAAATTTTCTACTATATTTGAACAATACAAAAAGAGTGTTTGTGTGTCTTTTATTCATTGTTTTTATTTTTTCCTTGAAAATTAAAAATATAAAAATTTACAAAATTGAAAATCATTAAAAAAACTCAAAGTTAGAAATATAAAAAATATAAAAATTAAAAACCCATAAAATTTTAAAAAGATAAAAATCCACAAAATAATCCAAGAGTCGGTTGCTCGGAGTTGCCTTATTTTAGTCTTTGAGTTTTCATTGATTGAATCACCCTCGTTTAAACAACAGTTGTCTCCTTATATCTGATCTTGGGAGCTATACCAGGTTAATAAAAAATAGCTTAGATCGGTCTCTTTTACTTCTTAATTCCTTTTGTGGTTGAATAAATTTTCTCGATTTCTAGTCAGATTTCCGGGGTAACAACGACACTGCTAATTGCTTAATTTCATTAACTCAACCCTAGTCAGTTGGTTGCGTTATCAGAATGGCACTGTTTTCAAGGAGGCACGACGAGGGTAGTTAGATCTTCTTTGCCTTCTACTTTTAGTTTGTGTATATACGTGTTTTTCTCTTTTACTTTTGCCTATATTTCTATCACTTGTTTCTTTTATTGATGTCTATATTTGTCTCTTATTTTTGTACGGATCATTGTTCTTTCTTTTTATTTGCTTATATTTTTAATAACAATTATCTGACGCATTTTCTTGTTTGACCTTTGTTGCAAGGGCCTATCCGGCAGGAGAGAGCAACCTAGAGGAGCAGAAGACCATCTTAGTTTTAAAATTTCTTTTTTAGTCATTTCATTTTTGTAATTAATTTGTAATAATGTTTGGCACTTGCTCGTTTTATGTTTTCTAGAGACTTTGGACATTATTAGGGATCGGATTCAGAAGTATCGGTGCACTTGGGAGACCTCACCGAAGTTTTTATTTTTACCGCCTTTATTTTTATTTGTTTCTCGCAGTTTTCATATACTTAAGCCCCTAGATTTAGGTTTCTATTTGATTGGGCCAAGTAACATTAGGTCTAAAACTCCTAATAGAATATATGTTCATATAGAACTTGCTTGGACTTAGACAAATAAATCTGTGCTTCACGATAATAGAAGTTTCTATTACGGACAGTTCTCGCATTGCATTCATTTAGAGTAGTTTAATTTTTATGCATGGATCATATTGCATGTAGACTGCTGGAGCAAGGTACGCCTTCTATATCATGCATGCATTCATAGATTTCCGTCGCATCGACTTTTTCGACTTCCTCCCTTGATTTCTTTCACCTAGGAAATAAAGGAAATCAGAAAATTCATTAGTCATTTCATTGAAAATAACCCAAAAAAGTGATAACCAGATGAAAATCGGGACTGCTAAAATAACTTGACCCTAAAACTAAAAGTAACAATCACATTCCTCATTTTGGGGAGAGTACCCCCCTTCTTGTTTGCAAATACTCTCCAGACAGAGTGAGGCATACACACATAAGGAATAGAGACCAAAGCTCTGGACTTGTGCTCTAAGCGCATGGACTTTGACTCTCAGGTCCTGTTATTGTTGGAAGCACTTGCCTCAGACGTTAGCAGCAATAGTCATGTGGATAAGGAGGTGTATTTCCTTAGAACTACTCTTGAGCTCTTACTGGATAGTTCTCTTCTTGTGGGATTCATTGACTTATTCACGGTCTACTCTAGGAGACTACACCTATGAGCTTCCTAATATAATTATTTGATCACCTAACTCTAAAACAAAAAAGATTAACGATCGAGCTTTCACGGTCATCATTGCGTTGAGTTGGTGAATTTGGGGGTTTGTTTTCTGATCCGTTGTTTTCCAGCACAGATCTAATCTTCACTTTCTTCCACGTCATGATGATGGGCAAGCGACCTCTGAGGCTACCTCTGGTGGCGCCGCTTCACAAAACCCTTATCCGTTCATCTAGAGAGGTTCCAGAGAGCTTTGACCCTCTCTCGGAACCTGAGTATTCTACCTCTTTCTTCTTTGAACTTCCCAACACACCACCTTATATACAGCAGCAGTCAGAACAGATCTTTATTAACTTGGCAACACTTGAGGTCCGCTCTTTTTCATTTTCAGAGTTTGACGACATGGCCTAATCACAGAGAGAAGATGAGCAGCTAGAGATTCCCGTTGTATTTGACCATGCTACGATCAACAACATCCTCCTAGCATCCTTAGAGGTGATGTAGAGATAGATACGGGACCAGGGGTTACTGATGACAAACGTTAGGAGGGAGCTTATGCAGATCAGAGATGCTAGAGTTGAGAGACCCGATGGTGGACCAGAGATTCCTAGAGACAGAGTTGATGACCGAGAAGTGGCCAGAGTAGAGAGACCATTACGCATCATGAGGGAGTCGCACAACCCCGGTGCAACTCTCGCTCATAGGTGGATTCAGTTGCCAGTGATTCTCGATGATTTTGAGCTCATTCCCTAGACGATCTAGTTGTTTCCCAAGTTCCATGGGCATGCCACTAAGGAGCCTCATTTCCATTTACAGGAGTTCGAGATGATCTACAGTACCATCCATGATAGGTTGGTGGACGAGGATACCATCAATCTGATAGCCTTCCCATTCTCCTTGGTCGATAGAGCAGCCTACTGGATGAAGCACTTGGGGAGGGTTGTCACTACCTGGGAGTAGTTGAGGACCGAGTATTTCAACAAGTACTATCCATTCGGTCGGACCAACGCAATAAGAGCTATTATCAGTAACTTCACCATGATTCCAAACGAGTAGTTCCATGAGGTTTGGGATCAATTCAGAGAGCTCATTGGTAGGTGTCCCCACCATGATATTAGTAAGCCCAACTTGGTACAGAGTTTCTTTTGTGAGCTGACACCCAAGTTGTAGGGCTTGTCAACGCCTCTTGTGAAGGATCATATTTATCAAAGGACGAGGATCAGGTCTGGGCCATCTATGAGGTAATGGTTGAGAACTACATTGTTATGACCTAGATCCGTATCTACATACAGGGGAAACCTCCATACCAGGCGTTGTCGCATCACAGAGTTGCACGCATTGAGGCGGGATCATCTTCATCATCTTCCATAGCGGTAGCACTAGCCAAGTCATCAGGTACCGACATGAGCATTATCAACCAGAAGTTGAACTGCATGGAGATCATTGAGAAGAAGATGTGTCAAGGCCTAGACAAGCTCAACAAGATTGATGAGCTGGCCCAGAATTTGAGTGACCTGAAGATGCAGATCATGTGCCTTCTAGAGTCATAGACAGCTTCTTTGCCATCGTCTAGGTCGCACGCTGATCAGAGGAGCATATCTTTACAGCCATCTGCCTCATACAAACAGGTTCACCACATTTAGGCGGAGCATGTTCAACCAGCCCCACAATACCAGTTACCACCACCTTCACAAGATACACAGATGGTGGTGTACCACAATGATCAGCCAATGGCATCCCTTCCCCCACAATTGCACGATTAGTCAGAGCTGTTGATGGAAGTCAACAGGATTTGGTATTCCCAGTACCAGCAACAGCCCGGTATCTGTTGTGATCACCCACGCTTCAGCTAGTCCACGAGATGTGCTCAGTCCCAGCAGTAGCCTCCGACACAGCTAGGATAGGGATCACATCAGTAAGGATAGCTCCAATACTCCCAACATTCCATTCCTCGACTCCAGTACCAAGGTCAGTAGTGGAAGCAACAATAACCTCACTCCCAATTACAGCAACCTCCCCCTCACTCCTACTCACAACAGCAACATGGCCAGCCTCAGCACTTTCAGAGAGGCACCCATCTAGTTCTCATGCACCCTCGTATGAGAACCCAGCTTTAGATGGCCTCGCCCACATGCTTACAGAGCAGCAGACCACATTCAGGTGAGAGATGGATGAGTTCCACCATGAGATGAGAGAGATCATCAAGGGAAAAGCCACCATACCTGCATAGATTGAGCCAAATCCAAACAACCTTAAGAAGAAATCTGAGCAGGTATAGTTGGTAGAGTCTGTCACTCCTAGTGAGGTACTTGACGATATTCGTTGTTTATTTGATGTTGATTTTGTGACACTTAGGAGCGGTAGGAAGCTAGCAGGCGGCGCCTCATCTAGGCGACATCCAAATGCAGATTCTAGAGCGCTAAATGGAGTAGAGAGCAGTGCTAATGTTGTAGTTCATGACGATGGTGGTACTGATGCCACTCATATTGCCGATGATCCAAGTGACGGTATTGATGTTGTTTACTCTACAAATGTTGCAGATCGTAGTGTTGATGCCACCAGTATTCCACATGATGGGCCAGAGCATGGTAATGATGCCATGTAGTCGGATATTGTAGGTGGTACTCATGCCACCATGATTCCATGTAAAGATGATCCAGTTTTTTTTACAGCTATTCATGTTTCTAATGATGATGAGTCTAGAAAATTACAAAAAAATGACAAAATTTTGAAAAACAGAAGGATGAATAAAGGAAAGGTTTATGTTTTTTCTTCGAGTCCATCTGATGTGATGATTGATGATGTTTGTATGGATTCCAGCCATTTGTATGCTCAAAGGCCGATTCTTACTCCAGACCATTCAGTTTCTGATGAGGGTATACCCATACCCTTCCCTCAAGCACTATGCTTAGGGAAGGACAAAAAAATAGAAAATCCATAAAAGATACAATAGTTAGAGTTCAACGAGTAGATGATAGACAGTTTTCACATTCAACAGACTCTACAGGGGCATTAGAGCACATCCCTCTCTTCTAGAATAATCTCATAGAGAAGACCACAGTCCAGAGGAAGAAGCGCAACCACAATGCAGCTTGCCGGCCAAGAGGCCAGATGCAGGGGCTCTGTATGTCAGATGCCACATTCACAAGCATGGTTCGATCGGAATCTATTAGACAATGGTTCTTCTATTAACCTTCTTCTGACAGCCTTACTCGATCGCTTCGAGTTTGATCCTCTTAGATAAAGTTGGACTGTATTTCAGTTTACAGACATATCTGTCAAGAGGCCGAAGGGGTTACTGAAGGATGTTGTTGTCACCATCTAAGGCCTAAATTTCCCGTGGACTTCATCGTGTTGGACATGGAGATTCCTGAATATGTGATCGATGCCCCAATTATATTAGGGCGACCTTTCCGATGACAGCAAAGGCCATGCCTGATCATGATAGTGGGAAGATATACTTTCACATCGAGGGCAAAAGCATATAAATATAGAAAATTGAGGAACTGAGAGCCGGAGATTTAGCCAGCTCGGAGAAAATGATAGATTTAGAGCCAGACATCCACTATGAGTGAGACTTTGTGATTACAAATGATGAACCAGTTTGGGTAGGTGAGGATTCACGAGCTCTAGTCACATCTTTAGAGTTAGCAGATTTACATATGCCAATTGACGAGAGTTCAGAGAGCGCACTTTTGGAGCAGGATACCACAGGGGTTGGTGATATCGATTCGGTTAGCGAAGCTAATTTCATTTCTTGTCATTCTGATCCTTCTGATTTAGATACGGACTTTGACTGGCAGGAGTTTGATGAGTACCTTCTGTGTTTGATTTCTATAGAGCCTACAACCAGGACAGAGACAGTGCCAGTGTAGTTGATAGAGACACCAGCAGGGCAGTCTTCGTTGAGTTCAAAGGAGCATCGAGAGTTTTCATATTCAGATATGGTAGTTTTCACGTAGACATTTCAGAGGCCAGATTTGCCCACTCCCACATGTCCAGAATTGAAGACCTTACCAAAGAGAATGAATTACAGGTTCCTTGCAGGAGAGACAGATATGTTTCCAGTTATTATCGCAGTAGATTTGATTGATGACCAAGAATCTCATTTGATCGAGGTTCTTGAGAGAAACCGCAAGGCAATTGGTTGGTCTATAGCAGATCTCCACGGGATAAGTCCGGCTTTGTACTCCCACCACATCTATCTTGAGGATGACGCCAAGCCATCTCATGACTTTCAGCACAGGCTGAACCCGAATCATCGAGAGGTTGCTATGAAGGAAATATCCAAGCGATGGAGCACCGATTTTATCTACCCCATCTCCAACTCCAAATGGGTCAGTACATTACATGTGCTAGCCAAGAAAACGGGTATCACTACAGTTTTGAATGAGGACGGAGAGGAGATTTCTACCCGTGTACCCACTTCTTGGCGGGTTTGTGTGGACTACAGACGATTGAATCATGCCACGAAGAAGGATCAATTCCCGGTAGCATTCATTGATCAAATTATTGAGAGATTAGCTGGGAAGAGCCACTACTGCTTTCTTGATGGGTAATCAGGGTATAATCAGGAGGCCATTTCGTTCAAGACCAGGATAAGACGACATTCAAATGTCCATTTAGGACGTATGCTTTTAGACGGATGCCCTTTGGACCATGTAATGCCCTAGCTTCATTCCAAAGATGCATGCTTTCCATCTTTTCTGCTATTGTGGGAGATTGTTTAGATCTCTTCGTGGATGATTTTTCGATCTACGGCAACAGCTTTGATGCTTGTCTTTCTTGTCTAGACCATGTGCTTCAGCGATGCATTGAGTCAACCTTGTTCTTTCTTGGAAGAAGAGTCATCTTATGATGACTCAAGGGACGATCCTTGGTCACATAAACTTCAATAGGAGCATGGAGGTCGATCCAGCCAAGGAAGATATCATAAAGAAGCTCAATCCACCATCTAATTTGAAGTAGTTGCGGACTTTTTTGGGGCATGTCGATTTTTACTGGTGGATCATTCAGGACTTTAATCGTATTGCCCAATCGCTTAATGATCTTCTCATGAAAGATATCAAGTTCCTTATAGATGATAAGTGTCTTTCGTTATTTGAGACTCTCAAGAACCTGTTTATCCAGGCTCCTGTCCTTCAGCCACCTGATTGGTCTCTCCCATTCAAGATCATGACGGATGCCTCAGATTTTGTCGTAGGGGTTGTTTTAAAACAGAGGAGGGATGGTTTACCTTTTGTCATTCACTACGCTAGCAGGACTATGGATGCCGCACAACGAAACTACACTGTTACAGAGAAAGAGATGCTAGTATTAGTCTTTGCTTTGGATAAGTTCAGATCTTACATTCTTGGATATAGATTAACAATATACATTGATCACCACCATCTGGTACTTAATGGCTAAGAAGGATGCCAAGTCACGATTGACTAGATGGATCCTTCTACTCTAGGAGTTTGATATTGAGATTAAGGATAAGCCTGGAGTCAAGAATGTGGTGGTAGATCACCTCTCCCGATTAGACATCTTGAGGATTCATAGACAACCACACCTATTACTGTGACTTTCCCAGACGAGGCGATTCTTTCTATCACCTCTCTCTATTAGTATGTTGACATTGTAAACTTACTTGTTGCCAAGAGAGTTCCATAAGGTTGGACCAAGAAGTGACTTGATATTTTTCTCGCGAAAGTCAAGTCGTACCATTGGTAAGATCCCACACTTTACCATGAAGGAGGGGATAGTGTCGGGCATTGGTGTATTCCTCAGGAGGAGCACCAAAGCGTCCTCACTATTGCCACAAACTTGAGGCGGGAGGACATCACTTAGGGAGAAGGACAGCGCAAAAGGTTCTCTGATCCAGCCTTTGGTGGCCAACACTCTTCAAGGATTCAGATGAATTCGCGAAGAGGTACTGACTATTAGAGGATGGGTAGTTGTGGTCATAGAGACATGAGGTTGATGCATCCCATTCACTTCTGTGAGGTTTTTGACCCATGGTACATCGATTTTATGGGCCCATTCTAGAAAAGTCAGGGGTTTGAGTACATTTTGTTGGTTGTAGATTATGTGATTCATTGGGTTGAGTCCATCCCTGCTCGAGCCGTTGATGCGAGGACTGTTTGCATATTTCTGAGGAAGAATATCATATCACGATTCGGGATCCCTAGAGTTCTGATTTATGACGGGGGTAATCATTTCATCAACGACAAGGGAAGGGACTTTGCCAACGAGTTCAACATAGACCATAGAGTTTCCACTCCTAATCATCCACAGACGAATGGTCTTGCTGAGGTTTCGAACTGGGAGATCAAGCCGATATTGCATAAGGTTGTCTGCTCAGACTGAAAGAATTGGTCACGGGTTTTGGACTCAGTCTTGTGGGCCTATAGACATCCTTCAAGGCTCCTTTGGATGCATCTCCATTTCGACTCGTTTTTTGGCAAGCCATGCCACTTACCTATTGAGATCAAGCACAAGTCACTATGAGTAGTAACAGAGATATTATTGGATCCAAAGAGTGTAGGAGATAAGAGGAGAGAAAAGTTGGCAGCCCTGGAGGAGCTTAGAGATACATCCTTTTCGAGTAGCCTATAGTATAATGATAGAGTGAAGATATGACATGATTCACACATCAGCCATAAGCAGTTTGAGCTGAAACAGAGAGTATAGTTGTTTGATGCATGACTGCGATTGTTTCCAAGAAAATTATAGAGCAAGTGGAAAGGCCCATATATGGTCAGAAAGGTGCACAATGTAGCATTGATATATCTAAGTTGTCTTCTGAGTCCACCTTTCAGGTCAACGGTCAACACCTGAAGCCTTTTCTTGATCATGACCCATTGATCGTCGATGTTGTCCGATTCATTTTGTATAGATACGTCCTTTTGATTCTCATATTTTGCATCATCCCATGCCTGATTTACACTTACATCCGCCTCTATGTATATCCGTATTTTCTATTTTATTCTTTCGATTTTTTCATTTTTATTTAACACCCCAGTTCTCACTTAGGATTTCTACTATACTTAATGTGTGCTTTATCCTACGTATATGGGGTTGTTGAACTTGTGTTATTCATATATTTGTTTATTATATTACCTTGGTTTTGTTACTGATACTTAGGGACATTTGACTCTAGGTATAGGGGAGGTAGTATCTGTTTTCCCTTCATTAATTGTTCCCTCACTTTCCCTCAACTATTGATATTCTTTTCCCTAAGTATAGGGGGTACAAGTCGAGTCGTTGATTTCATACATTCTCTTCCTCGGTCTTCTTTGCTTGTACAATCTTCTATACTTAGGATTATGAAATCCTAAGTATAGGGGGATCACCGATTTCATTTCATTCAGTATTCTTTGAGTCGTTATAGTATAGGATTCTTTTCACTTTTCTGTACTTAGCACGAGTTATATCTTCCTTTGTCGCTCTTTGATCACTATAAGGACATAGTTCGGGCTAAGTATGGGGGTGTCGTATATATTATATATATACTTTATCCATAACTCGTACTTTGGTGCTAATAATATGGCTATTATTTATAAAATTGGAATAAAAATATTTTGAAAATTTTTTCTAAATTTTTCTTGTAAAATGATTTGTAAACTTTTTATAAATTTGTTTGTAAAAACCTTTGTAAAATGATTTTTGTACAAATGATTTGTAAAATGTTTGTTTGTAAAATATTTGTAAATTATTTTTATATAAAAATTATATATATTGTACAAATGTTTGAAAATAAAATGTTTGCAAAAACCTTTCTGAAAATTTGTTTGTAAGATGATTTGTAAAAGTTTGTAAAATTAGTTTTGAAAATTATTTGTAAAATATTTTGAAAAAATTTTGTAAAATGGTTTGTAATTTTTTTTGTAAAATATTTTATCAGGTGGTTATAAATTATGGGTATAAAAATTATTTTTGTAAAATTGTAAAATCCACATATGTATAAAAGCCATAATTATTTGTAAATTAATCTGTATATACAATTTTTCTATATATAAAATCCTTTAAAACAATGTAGATAAAATCTACTTATAATATTGTGCATAAAACTTGTATATTGTACATAAAACTTGGAAATATTCTCTTTGTAAACTCTTGTAGAATCGTGTATATATTTTTGTATAAAATCCACATGAAAAAATGTGTATAAAAATCCTTGTAAATATGTATAACTCTTTATTAAAAATATCATAAAAATGGAAATGGATAAAATCCATTAAAATTTGCAAAATTCTTTGAAAAACTTTTCAAAAAGTTTTTGTCTTTTATTTTCTTTTCTTTTCAAAAAAAATATGTGTTTTGTAAATATTTCTTGCATGTGCATTTGCATTTTTAAGAATGGTGTTGACATTTAAACTAGTCTGGAATAAAATTGAAGAATGGAGATTGGTTAAAACCTAAATCTACTTAACTTCAAGGGAACCTTATAGGATTTGGAGCTGAGACTTTTCAGGTCTAGCGACTTAATTCTTTGAGTCCACGAGCAATGTTCACATGCCATCTTGATTAGTCTAAGTAGAATATTTCGAGGCACACATGACCCTTACAGATTGTGGCTTGACTTGGACACGCACTTTACACATAGCTCAACACGGATGAGGTGGTGAGGAGGCAGAATCCTTTGGCTTGGTGCAGCACACTGGTGTGTAACAACTAGTGGAAACACCCATCCTCATCTAGGGAGGATAGTGCATCTCAACCTGGTTTAGTGGCAATGAGGTCTAACAACAGGACGTTGTGGATTGCAATAATGCTTCAAAAGTGGGATAGTCTGCTGGCTCAAGAAGAAAAATTCCTTATGTAAATGCTGCACATGTTGTATATATGTTAAACAAATGCAAAAACTCCAAAAAAGGCAGGCCTGATTGAAAATAAAATGTCAGCTAGAGTGTATATAGAAAAATAAGCAAAGCTTATGTGATACAAAGTCTATCTCATGATAGCTTGCAGCTGGAGACTTGGCTACACTGGTCAAGCTCCACAGGATACGTGGCTACACTGGTCGCGATCCATTCTCTTCTTTCCCCTCGTCTTGAGCTGGATGTACTTGAACTTAGAAGGGAATACCTCGCTCCTCTATGAAAGAGTTGCTAGATCGGGGAACTAGAATTACCTTGTTGAGGGAGGTTGTTTCTTTGCCACTTTTGAGGTGAGGATCTATATTCCACATACACCGTACAAGTATAGATCATAGTCATAAGAGTTTGTGTATGTGGACTTGTTCTGACATGACTGTTGACGCGACCTGATCATAGAATAGTAGAACTTGAGGGATGTTGAGTATTAAATCTATTTCCCAATAACGTTCCACCAAACTAATAATCCAAAGGTCTGACTGAGCTCCATACTTTAATTTTATGAAGATAAGTTTAATAATCAGCATTAATTATCCTTTCTTCCTTTTTATTTATTTATTTTTGTTTTCACTTCTTTTTCAAATAAATGTTTTCTAAGGGACTTGCAAATAATTCATCATCTTTATTCGTTTATTTTAGCCAAACTCATTAGCAAAACATCTGTAAATATGTGTTAAAATCAATAAATTATCATTCACCATGAGTTTGTTAATAATGTATAATTAGCATTTATTTATCCAAAATAAAAGAATAAAGAAGAGAAGAAAAGGAAAGGAAATAAAAAGAAGGTTGTAATTATGTAATAACTATAGACTGACCCGAACCCCGAGAGAAGGTCAATAATTGGCCCGATCGACAAGGAATAAAGTAAGGAGAGATAGGGTCCTCATTTATCCATTCCCATTGTACATATCATCTACTATTTATTTTATTTTGTAAATACTCTTCACTATTCTCCTGTAGACATCTTTGTACTATTTACCAATAAAATGATCTCAAAGTAAGTTATTTTCTCAATAAAACTTATAAATAATGTGTTGTAAATAATAAATTTAATTGTATGTGTAAATAAAATAAAAGAAAACTAATTAGTTATTGTATAAATATGTCAAAAGTATGCATAATGCGTATAATACTATATTTATTTAATGTACATAAATAAGTTATAAAAATCAAAGAAAAATATATTTATATGCCTTAAATTATTTTGTAAAATAAATAATTATAACATATAATGTACTTTTGTAAAAATAATAAAATAAAAATATGTAAATATTTTATATAGGTATATTATACTAGTACATATTAATGTATATTATATACAGTATTGTATATATATTATTAAAATTGTTAAAAATCATAAAAAAATAGTTTGTAAAATAATTAACATTTTCCATTTTGATCATTTTGTATTAAAAAGCCATTTACTATTTTTAAGTGATTTTTATTTTATTTTCAAAATGGAATTTTCCTATTGGTCAACCCGGGTCCATTGACCCAGGTCAACCTCTTCCTTCCCCAGGTTCGGACCCGGGCGTACTTCGCTGGATCTGATTTCTTCATGTTCTCTAGCTCAGGTCTGGTCTCCTCTTGCCTCAAAACACCTGCTTGATTCTTTCCCAAGGATCCGTGACCTTTGCGGATACCAAGGCAGTAGAGAATCTACCTCGGATTGCGTGTTTTCGATAGAATCTTCCAGACATCGGGGAACCCTGTAAAGCATCTCCTCCGCTCCGCCGCGCGAGTAAGTTCCCTTCTCGTGCCTCTTTCTCTAAACCAGAATTTATAGGGTAGTGACAGGAGCTTGCCGGAGCTGTTTGGAGCACAGATTGGTGTCGAGTTGAGTCGAACCGCTTCGTGGCTAGCGCTCTCTGTCGCGACAAGCCTCCTTGGTCTTCCGTAGCCGGGTCGAGGCCATAACCCTGCTGACCACCTCGTTTTTCTTAGCTTTCCATTCCCCGATCACCAGGTAGCTTCATTCCCATTCTTTTTGTTCTTTTCTTCCAATTTCATACCGCCACCATCGTCTGCTTCCTCGCTGCAGACCACCAGGTCTAGGGGTTCCTCCCGATCATCTACCTGCATCGATACGCCTGCTACATCACCGTCTACCTTCCCATGTACCTTGATCACCCCCTTATCTCACTCATTGGAGCGAGATTAGGTCCTGACTTCCTTCCTCCACGTACGCCGGAAGTCACCTCCATCTTTCCATCGCTTCTTTGTTTGTTTCAGCCAAATAACCTTAGCCAAAGCTTCATCTCCGATCTGCGAGTGTCCTTGTAAGTGCAGGTGCACGAGAGAGGCTCAATTCGAGTCCCAAGCAAAGGGGCGGAGGGGCTCCAAGTGACACGAGCTCCAGATCTTCATCGAGCTTCCATCCGAGCCATCGTAACTCTTCATTTGACGTGGAACCTCTCCAGCGAGGTGCTGGACCCTTTGGCAGCTTGATCCGAGCGTTGCAGCTCCTGATTTCATCGATCGAAGTGAAGCCGACGATCACTTTTTTCGAGTTCTTCCAACACCCCCTCTAGTCATCTGATGAGAAGGAGGCTCCCATATTAGATCGTGACCGCATCTTCACGCCCAAATTTGGGAAGTCCGATCAGATCTCAAACAGATCTGACACACACATCATCGCCTTTTCACCTTACTGTCAGATCTAGCCAACGACCCATTAGAGTCGTACATTAGAGCCTCGTGTGCGCCACACGAGCCGTGGGGTATATTGTGCTTCTTTCCATGTTTTTCCTCTTATTTCACTTTAGTCTAGTAATTGTAAAAAGTAGTTATAACCTTTTTGCACATGCTTTTACGAGGTTATTTGCATGTTTTCTCATGTGTTTTCACGTGTTATATAAATCAGCAAAGTTTTTAGGAAATCACATATATGCCCATGTTACTCTGAATCACACACAACGCGCGTGTTGCGTTGGAACTTTTGTGCTTTGGCCCCTATGCTTCTACTGTGTTATTAATTGGCCCTAGAACTTAAAGTAATTGATATTAAGTCTTCTGTATCCAGTATTTTTATGTTGTTTTTTATTGCAATGAATATTGAATTAGCTCCAAAATTTCCATAAAAAATCTCTATAGATCCTACTAATATGTTCTTTGCGTAGTAATTTTTGTTGGACGGTTTTCTTTTATATAGTATTATAATAATTCAAAAACTCTCTGAAAATTCCACGTTTGCTTTAGAAAATTCATTTAAATTCGAAAATACTTTAAAAATTCTAAAAAAATTAGGTTAGCTTTATTTCTAGCTATTTGCTTTTCCATATAAATTTCATCTTATTATCTTTTATAAAACTCTAAAAATTGTAAAACTATACAAACACCATAAAAATCATACAAAATATTTTAAAATCCCAAAAATATGTTTCTTGTCTTTGTTTGTAGATATCTAAATATATTTTTTATTAAAACTGATTTCTTGGGGTTTTGAACCTATTCTCCATTTTTAATTCGAAAATACTAATGGTCGTGCACTATTTTCTTTATTCATTGTTTTTTATCATTTTAGAAATCCTAAAAAATCTAAAAATACCTGAAAAATTACAAAAACATTATAAAATTATCAAAAACACAAAAACATTTTTCTTTGCTTTTTTAGACATTTTCTACTATATTTGGAAAATACAAAAGAGTGTTTGTGTGTTTTTTATTCATTGTTTTTATTTGCTTTGACTTGAAAACTAAAATATAAAAAATTGCAAAATTAAAAATCACTAGAAAAACTTAAAATCAAAAAACATAAAAAACAATATAAAAATAAAATCCCATAAAAATTTAGAAAGATAAAAATCCACAAAAAAACCAAGAGTCGGTTTGCTTAGAGTTTCCTTATTTTTAGTCTTTGAGTTTTCATTGATTGAATCACCCCTGTTTAATAACAGTTGCATCCTTGTGTTCGATCTTGGGAGCTATATCAGGTTATTATATAATAGCTTAGACCACTCTCTTTTACTTGCTTGATTCGTTTTGTGGTTGAATAAATTTTCTCGATTTCTAGCCAGATTTCTAGGGTGACAACGACACTATTAATTGCTTAATTTCATTAACTTAACCCTAATCGCTCAGCTTGGACATCAGACATCATGCTGACGTTAGTGCCCTATTTTTTTTTATTTTTTTGAAATGTTTATGTCAGGACGACACCAACTATTTTATCATGTAGCGTTGTTGTTTTGCAAATGAAGAGAGGAGAGGATTGGGGAGCTCCACTTGGCCTCTTCTAAAGCAGACTTAAAAAAATTAAATAAAAAATATTATCAGAAACTTTAATATGAGCTTTGAGCCTGTAGTTATTGGAAAATTATTTTTCCTATTTTTAGTATATTTTTCGCAGATTATTATGTATTTTTTTAGATGATTTTGAATGGAATGAATATGAAAATTATGAAATGAGAATTATATATTAAATCAAGAAAAATGCAATGGATTGCGCATGATTTTTGCTAAAAGAAGGTATAAAAATATGATAAATCATTGATTCATCAATGTCCTCAATGGATCTTAATGTAGAAGGAGTGTAGTTCACATCTCCATACTTCTTCTTTGTATTCAGGATGATGCCATAAGTAGATTCAATATCTATAAGTTGCTTGTGAAGCGCATTAGACAATAATCCAAGAATGTAGTAATGAGCAATCGAATGATCTTCGTTCTAATTCTCATTAAACTCATGGGCATGCTATGTTTATGGGATCTCATACTTCATAGATGAGAGTACATATACCATTCGCTTTGTCTCAAGTACGAGTTCCAAATCATGGATCCAATCTGAATAATTTGAACTAGTCAACTAATTAACCTCAAGTAGCTTGTTCAATGGATTGAGAGATTTCATTTGAAATAAAAAAATACACTTTAATAAAGAATCTTGATTAAGGAGATTGAACATTTTAATATTTATAAATCAAGATGTTCTTATATTTTTCGTATGTTGAAAGTCTTTCCCTTGTAAGCTTTCAAAGCATGAGGAGGTCTAACCCAACAGCATCAGTAAGAGATCTGAGTCTCCTTTCTACTGTCATTGCACCCCGATAATATGAGAAAATGCAACTACAACGAAAGAAGCGGGAACTCTTTTCGCCTTACAAGTTCAACTTGCATTCTCATTTCAGTCTTAAAAATCTAATCCTCCCCCACCCACACACACAGACACACATATATAGATAGAGTTAGCATGTTGTCGATTAAACCAACAGTTAATGAGTGAAATAAAACGCACTATATACGTAATCCAATATCACCACAATAATATGGGGATCAATATTTGGGTCATTACGCATACAGCACCTCTCTTTCGAGAAATGAAGAATCCAAGCCATTTGAATTTGTATTTCAGAGTCATGACTATGTATGAGCATCACCAAAAATAGAACCCATGGCGACAAAGTTCGCAGCAAGACGGGAGACCACGAATGGCATCATATGACTTCTCCATATTTTATTTAAATAATGATTAATTATCTCGATTCATATTCTCATGATTAATCTTAATAAGGGATCTAGAGAGGATACTTTATCATTATCTTCATTTTAATCCAATTTAAGCAACGACAATCAATCCATCCAAGCAAATTCAATCTTTATGCACTTGATGTTATCATATATTATACACCCTCACTTAATACAATTCATTACCATAATTTTTTACTTGTTTAAGTACACAAGGACTTCTCATACCACCCTTCCTTGAAATAGATCCAGCTAGGTCATGCGAACTTATGCTAACAGGGAGCACGTCCACTACAAATGCGGTGAATGCAGCCAATTAAGAAACTCATTTGCATATCCTGGCCTAGTCACCTTCATTGTTTTAATTTGAGAAATATAATTGGCACATATTGTACTGAGAGGATTTTATCAATCTTCTGATCGTTTATTATACTATATAACAACTCTCGAAGATTTGTGAATTTAAAACATTTTAAATTTCCACAATATCTAGTGCAACAATCTAGACAGTTGACGAAATAGATCCAATCGACTTCACAATTTATAATTACTTTTTCAAACAACCAAGTGTATAATTCAAGAAAGGAGATACATATAAATAAACAAACACTGATTTCAAATTCAAATTTACAAGTCGCAACCATCACACTTCAAATTAGAAAGCATTATATAACTTGGACTTAAAAATCATTAAAACCCCATATATTTTCAAAATATTAGGTCCAACTCTTGACATAAATATATCAAATATATTTCCATCTATTTTGAGTCCTAAAATAAGAGAAACGGGTCACTAAAAAAATCGAGTCCTTTTTCAACTCCGTCTACGAAGAAATCCAATTTCTCGAAGCCACACGGTCAGAATCGTGCGAAACTTTTTTGCACTGATTGGGAGTATGACTTATTAATAAATATTTTATCATGTTATATGACTCAAAACTGCATCAAAAAATCAATATTTTTTAGCTGCAATCTTTAATCGAAATTGGAGATGATCATTTTCGACATCTGAATCTTCTCCCAAATGCCACTAACTATTGGTGAGCAGCGACTTTGATAGTCATCGAATCATTCAAATCGTCAAAACAACTTGCAAGACAATGCTCCCAATGAATGGGATAATCTGGTTGATTGCTCATCGGACTTGGATGCAATCCAAATCCTCCAAAATAAGGCTTTGATACCAAATGAAGGAAGTTATAAATGTTCGCATCAAGGAAACATGAAAAATAACAAACTTGTAATTTTCAACACAACAAAAAAAATTCCTTTCCAAAAATCATTAATATAGAGAAACAATTTCCATAGTGGTTTCAAACATTCTTATGAATACTAGGAAGAGATAAAGTTTACCTCTTGAAGCATGAGTCTCTAAAAGAAGAGACCTCCGGAATGAAGTCTGATATGAGGACTCTCCTCTCATAGGCGCATTGACAAGTCGTGTAGCTTCCCATGAACTTTGATATCTTCTTATCGAAGATGTCCAGGCAAGGATGATCCCAATCTCATGATTTCATCTCACAAAATCGAGTCTTCTTGCACGTACATGAAGCACAACAAAGAAGACGATCTTCTCTCTTGCAAAACCACGCCTACGAAGAGAAGAACGAAGCTTGATGGTGGACGTGTACGACTGATTGGAGAGAGGCTAGAATGTAAATGAGAGTTTTCTACTCTCAAGTCTTCTCTCTCAACATTCAAGGAACTTAGGCTCTTATAATCCAAGGCACTTGTGTAGGGAAAAGAGAGATGCAAGCCCACTCTTTCATACACATGGTGGGCGTTCCCTTAGAGTCCAACTATAAGATGAGACGCCTACCATGATGTCCTTTAGATGGTCAATCAAGGGATATGATCTTTTCCTAGTTCTAATTTTAATTAAGAGACAAGTTACATCTTAACTATCATCTAAAACAAATAAATAACAAATAAAAAATAGGAGAGTCTTGGTAGCGAAACTTGATAGTCAAACACGATACACTCCTACTTTTGAGATGGAACTGAAAAAATTCACACTCTAAGCGAAGCTCAACGAAACGTATCACACTCTATGGGAGTTGGAGAATTAATCAGTGAGGTAAATCCAGCTTCCTTGACCATTTCTAATCATAGTCCAAACCATATGGAGCATAGAAATGAGATCAAGGAGTGTGCTCACCTCCATTTCACTTTCCAACATTTGGACATTGAAATTGGAATTGGATATTGGAATCAAATGAATTATACTCAATCCAATTAATTCTCATATCACTAAGCTAAGAAGTAGAGCCAATAAAATCCATCTGATTTCATCACTCCCTCGGAATGAAAGTGTCGTGGTAGATGATCTATTAAGATGGATTTAACATTGAGTATTCCCAATACTCATTCATCTTTCATACTAGAAGATTTTGATATATCCGAAGTTCAAACCCTAGTTTGATTGTCATCTTCGGAACACATCAATAGATTTCTCATTTGATAATTGAGCGACAATATTAATCATATACTTTCCAAAAGCATATATGAATATCTCGAATTCGTGTCTAATTTCATAAATACGATGACCATAGATGGAATTCATTATGACTCCAAATTATCTCATGAGTGAGTTGTATATGGACTTTGGTTAGGTCATCAACCTAATGGTCTGTCTAATGTGCACACTTAGGTATATAGATGTATATATATCTCTGGTCGAAGGATTAGTGCATGATCGTGACAGTTACAATTCAAGTCTTAATTTATCTCGACCTCATCAAGTAAATTCATTAACTTGACAATTCCAACACTTCATAATCACTATCATATGCGAAGAACATGCATCAAGAAGTCGGTCGGAAATCTGTCTTTAGAGAAAGATTGTCATCCCTTTCTCAAATTGGAGATTATTATTGAATATCACATGTGAAATTCAATTGTGTCCTCCCAACTACATGGTATTCAATATGACCAATGTACATAAACCTAATTGTACAAAGGGGCCTTAATATTAAGGGCATTCACAAGCATTCATTTTAGATGGACATGATAAAATAATAACTTTTATTGTATTAATAGGCCGTCAAGAGATTACAAGTCTAACTTGTCATCCCTTCCCGGCCTCCAGCACCTCCCCTCGCCTCTGTTGCCCCTCCCCCTCCTCCTACCTCCATCACGTCCTCCCAACTTTGTTGCCTCTAGCCTACTCCCCCTCCAGTTGAATTCCTCCTCTGCCTCCCACCTCCGACCTCTCTGCCCCTCCAACCGACTTCCTCCTCTAGCGATCGAGTTGTGTGATGCTTCACAAGGGATCCATGCATTGGTGCTCTAATGAAGATCGGCTCGTGAAGTTTGGCATGGTGTTGTTTTGGGAGAGTTGCTGCTAGAGAGAGTGTTGGAGTATGTATCATGTGTAGGTGGGTAATTAGATCCCTCCAGGGTCCAATTACCCCCCACTTATGTTGAGTCCTACATCTACTATTCGTGGGACTTGGAGAGTTAGTGAGGGAAATATAAGAAGCCCCACACCACCTGTATCAGATGCAAAAGCTTAGTGAACACATCATCCCTTTGAGGCATTCTCACATGGTTTCATCCTGCTCCTTAGAAAGTAGGATTTTACGTAAAAATCTTGATGTTCTTCATGTTCTTATTCTTTATCTATGATATTATGCTTATGCATTCTTCGATTTCTAACAAGGTATCTAACGAATGCTAAATTACACTAGTTAATTTTGTGAAATTAACTGATGATGTCGTAGAAGTTGGAGTCAGGAAATTCAAGATTCATCAAAAATGATCACACCGAGAAATGATATGGTAAATCAAGTCTCAATGTGATCGAATTCATTTATTTTACTTGGGTTAGTCCTAAGGTTGAATTCAGGGAGGTAATATGAAGGCTCGTAATTAATCTTCAAATAATTCAAGAAATTAGGTTTTCAGAGAGAGAAAAATATTTTTGGTATTTTTATCTTTTTCATCTTTTTATGGGTTTTAATTTAAAAGAGATGTAACTAATTAATCAAGGATATATGACACATGACTTTTCAAAATAATTTTTAATGCAGTTAAAATAATGCTATGTTGTTTGGTGAGGTATGCAATATTTTTGTGATTTTTAATTGATGCAATAATATGATGCAAAATGGCAAATGTAGAGCACTCAAAGCAAGAAGCAACCAAGCAATTCAAGTGAACCACCCCCTCAATTAATATGCCAATTAATATCAGATAAATTTCTCACTAAATATCCCAAAATCAAGGCACAAACTGTTGAGCAAAAGAATCAATGAAGATAAATAATGATACTTAGATCCTCAATTAATTAATGCCAAGTATTGTCTCAAAAATAATTCTCAGTGTTTAGTATGATAGACAATAATTCAAGGATCAAATCGACACCAAGAATGTGAAAATCTGATAAACATTGTTCAAGATATGAATAATTGAAGTTTTAGGGACTAAATAGTAAATAGAACTAAGAAATTCTTGCAGTTATACCCCTAGAAGGACCTTTCTGAAATTTAATGAAGCCGACAGGCTCTTTATGCAATTTGCCCCTAGCATGGGGTATATTATATCTACAGTTTATGGAATCCTGGAGGGTGCGGCTATAAAATTCCCAAAGTCACGCGTGTGGCACGTATGACGGACGGGGAGCTCTTGGAGATTCTGGAAATGCGAGGTGTCGTGGCTATAAATTCCCTCAAGGCGCGTGCAAGGCACATTGTTTTCGATTCTGTTGGGGGTACGGAAGCGACGCTCCAGTGCCGTGTTTTGGCAGCTTCAGTTCTATCCAAAGCTTGTGGCTCGGGTGGCAGTACTGGGGAAGATCACAGGTATCTGATATTTCTACGATCGACGGCCCCAAGTTGGGCGGGTTCGGACGGCCTAGCAGCTTTGAGTTCCCAATCTAGCGGTTCCTAGAGGTCTGAACCGGGGGATCCTCATTTGTTTTTGTTGCCCGGTGTCTGGTGAAAGTGGTGGCCGACACACGACCGTGGGACGTCGGTGGTGTGGCTGCGGCAAGGGAGATCAGTGGACGACGTGGAGCTCCTTGGTGATGATGCTCGGAACGCAAGTTGGTGATAATGGCTTGAAGGTGGTGGTGGGGTTGTCGATCTGTGGAGACATTCGAAGTGGCGGAGAGAAGGTGTAGATCAAAGAAGATAAAAGGAAAGAAGAAAGACAGGGAGAAGAAGAGAAAGAAGGGGGTAGCTTCTCCTGAAGATGGGAGGAGATGAGTTCTCAACTTCGGTGATTCTCACCTCGAGAGGATAGGTGAATTCCTCGAGACTTCTACTACCGAACGGAGGAAGATATAGCAACAAAGGAGGAGAACCCCCCTCTAGATCTTGCCTGGAAGTATCTTAGCCAGAGTTGGGTTCGCTCTCACCTACCCAACTCCTAGCTCTCTCTTCCTTTTTATTCATTTAGGCACGATGATGGTGGAGAACAACTGATGTGTCTGTAGGTTGGAGGCGATGGGTATTTATAGGGAGAGGGGCTTTGGTGGCCGAAGATAGGGGGAAGTGGTTGCTCGATTGTTGATGGGTTGCGAGAGAGAGCGAGATGGCCTGAGGTAGTTGGAGAGGTTAGAGGAGTCAGGGTGATGGGTTCCTATGATAAGGATGGGAACATCGGATCGATCAGAGATTGTTGTTGGGGACAAGGTTTGTTGGGTGCTCGAGATCGAGTAGGTTGGCTATTTGAGGGGATATGTGTAACGGCGATGGAAGGATTAGGGTTAGTTTGGGCTTCATTAGATCTGGAGATTGGATAAAGTATGGGGGAATGGTCATTGGTTATGAGGATGGCGAATGGAGATAAGGTGGGGAAGAGCGGGTGCTGGAAATGGTCGGTCAACGAGGTGGATGGCAGCGCTGCGGAGGAGGGGAAGATCACGTGCTTGGCACGTAAGGAGGGAATATAAGACCGCGTGCCAAGCACGTGCGAGGGAGTCATGTGCTCTGGATGTGGAGAGAGGGGGGGAACCAATGCTAGGTGGCTCCAGTGGGGTTGCGCCACATGGCGCAGTGTTGACCAGAATGGTTTACTAGTGTATAAAATGAATGAATAAATCAACTAAAAATAGAAGATGTACTCGGATGCAAAAGTGCACAACACAAAAAAATATTCATCTAAATGCAACCTACAATTTTTCATGGAGGGCTTAGGTGCAAATGAAATGCAGAATGCAAGATATGATTTGTTCAAATGGTAGTTTATATACATTTTTTGGTTTTGCAATTTTTATTTGATTTTCTGACAATAAATGCATGCAAAAAATCAACATGCTATGAAATGATGTCATGGACTCAAATGTAATTTTTTTAGAATTTTTATGGGTTTTATAGGGGGCATAAAAGTTAGAAAAGTTAATTATGTAAAAGTGGATTATGTGAGTAAGCTTAAGTCACAACTGATCTATTTTATTGTTTTTCTGATTTTTTAGTTTTTTATGTAATTTATTAAAAAAAGAATAAAATAAAGAAATAAAAAAATAAATCATTTAAAGTGAATGAAATATGCACATGAAATGACGGGTCAAAATTAGCAAATACGCATAAAGCACAGTTAGGTCCCAAGCCCCTATTTTCACAAATGGACTCCGATTCTTTTGAATTTGGTCTTTATATGTAGATAATTGAATTTACATTAATTCAAAAGTGAGAAGATTCATTGGACATTGTATGAGAGAGATATCAACATTTTTATCTGTTTGTCCTGAAATTAGGATTTGAGATTATTTTGCATATGTACAAGTTAACATTTTTTAGATTTTTCATGGATTAAGGTTAGTAATATGTACACAATAGAGTTGGTTTTAGGTCAATTGGAGTTAGCAAGAATTAAAAAATGCATGAAGGTAGGTGAAAATATGAACATGATTATGAATGTTGACATGAATGTTAATTTATGCAAATTAATTATGAGTGCATGAAAGTTAATTTTATGGAGTTAACATGTGAATGATCTTATATTCTCAGGACGAAGCTCTTTTTTCAGCTAATTAGAGTGATAAATCACAGATTCATCAATCCCCTATACTTAAACCTTGCTCGTCCCCGAGCAACTAAAGAAATTAAGATGTGAAATGAGATTGGGTTCCATACCAAGATCATGACTAAAATGTGAAAATGGAGCTAGACCTAACCTTTGGATTAATATTTTGGTGGAACTTATATGAGAATTAGGGTTTTAAAATCAATAGCCTCCGCATTCTACACATCATTATAACAGTTTCGGCTTAGAAATCATCTTAGATCAATCATCCTCCCAAAGCATACCTGATGAACGTCCAATTTGCCTCTTTAAGAATCCAAAATTGTCGTAGTATAGGAGGCAAATTCGGTTCAGCAAAAATCACAATCTTTTAAATGTTGTGGAGTATTTATACTTGGCAAGTCTACCAAGGTCGAACACAGGGACACGAGCTACTCTATTTATCTATTGATTTTTTTATCAATTAAAAGCAATTTGAATAAATTCTCAATTTCAGGACTGCAGGATGCACTATACTAATTACAATGCAATAAAATGATGCATGTAATTTTTAGTTAATTTTTATGTAATTATAAAGTGATGAGTGAATAATTATGCAAGGTTAAATACATGTTATGATAATGCAAGCAATTATGCCTAAGAAAGATTACACAAATGAGCAATAAAATACTGGTTGAAATTAGAGTCAAATTGAACATCAAAATAAAGGCAATCATCTAATCAGGGCACATACATATGGAGCATGAGATCTCATCTAACATAAAATTCGCTTCATTTAAAGTAGTGGTAAATGAGAAAATTAAACATGTCATGATGTAGATGAGGAAACAAGGATCAAAACGACATTAAAATCATGCAATTTGGACCTACGATGCTCAAGTTATGCTAAAAACAATGCAGGGGCATAATTGTAATAAAAATGCAAGAAAATAAAAGGATAAATATTACATTTAGGTCCTTGGAGGGACCTAAATGCAAATATAAAAAACCGACAGGGCCCTGATGTAATTTCTCCATATGCACGAGGGCATTTTGTAATTCTGAAAAGCTACGAGGGCATCCTTGTAATTTACTCAGGCACGCACATGTGTCTGGGGACCTGTATGTAATTATCAAAAGTTCATGGGTCCATCGTGCAATTTACCCAATCCCTCACGTTCGTCGCACGTGGGGGCCTAGGCTTGGGGCTCGCTGCTGGCTCGGGACACGTGGCAGCGTCGGATGGCTCGGCTCGAGGTTCGGTGGACCCGAAGCTGATGGGTTGGCTTGAGGCTCGTCTAGCCCACATGTCAACATCCTGGCCTTCCGATCCAAATGATCGGACAGCACCTGTGTCATCTGGCTCCTCCGCAGCCCACCGGAGAAGGCTGTGCTCCGGCGGGCTCGTTGGAGCTCCTCCGTACGCCACACGCTCGCCTGAAGGTCGGTGAAGATCGCTGGACGACTGGAGGGGATCCTGAAGAAGCGGCGAAGCTCCGAAGTTGGTCGAAGATGAAGGTCGATGAAGCTTCGCCGGAGGAGAAAAGCTTGAAGGAGCTTCGATGCGAACTTCGGCCAATCAAGGTTCCTGCAAGGGTTAGCCATAGCCGAAGCATATGCAAGTGAGTGCGTGTGTTTAGTGAGTGAAGGCCATGGGGAGCGACGGGAGTGGCGGCCTGCATCCTTCTTCTCCAACGAAGTGGAGCAGAAGGGGGTAGGAGCATGGGGGGTTCTGGAGAAGAGGAGAGTGGTCGGCGAAGATGAGGGTGATGTTGCGGAGGGATTGGAAGGGTCCATGAACGGTGGAGGCGGCGGAATGAGGTGAGATAATTAAAAGAAAAATAGAGAAAAACCAGGGGAGAGAGAAGTACCTGGAGCTCGAAGGAAATGGTGGTCGAAGAGGCTTGGGATGAGGTTCTAAGTGAACCTCGGGTCATCGCACAACAAGGGCATCCGGTCGTGGTGCTCGTCGGTGTGCATTTGCAGCCGAATCATGACCGAAGCCATGGGTCAACACCACGACAGAGGCCTCCATTGTCGCCATTCATCCCCTCCTCCTCTGTCACAGGAGGAGGAGGATGGCCAGGGGGAATGTCGGGAATGGTGGACAAGGGTTGACGGTGGCGTAGGAGGCGGTTTTATAGGAGGGGGGGTCGGTTAACGGTGAGGGGAGTGAAGGTTTTGAAACGGTGGGATTGATTGTGTGGAGTGATGGAGAGGGTCGATGGAGGTTACGCGAGGAAGAAGGAGCGAAGGGCTACGTGAGGGAGGCGTTATGAGAGGAAGAGGTGGACGGAGGTGATGTCAAAAAATGGAAGGGGACGGCTGTCTTGCGAGGTGTAACAGATGAGCTGGAGGAAGACGATGATCTGGGTCGTTGGATCTAATGATCCAACGGCTTGAATGGAGGCGCGTTTGAAGGGTCAGGATCAGATCCTTAGGATATGATCTAACGGCAGAGATCAAGGAGCTGATGGGTGGTTTCGATGTAATCAGGAGGAGATCCAACGGTAGGAGAAAAAGAATTGGCGTGGCATGCGGAGAGGCGTTGGATGGAATGATGATCGGGCGGCTGAAGTTGAAGCGCAGATGAGCGGTAGTGATTTGATCTGGCCGCTAGATCCAATGGCTAGGAATGAAGCGGTGGTGGAGGGCTGAGATAGAGGCGGGATGTGAAGATCAGACGGCCCAGGAAGGAGCCGAGTGGCGAGAGAAAAGGCGGGCCACGTGGTGGCTCCAGAGAGCGTCATGTGGCCCAACCAGAAAATTCGAAATATAAAAAAAGAAAAATACACAAGAAATAGTTAGAGGCAAAATTAGGAAAAAGTCAAAACATGAAAGTTGCTCGTCTCAACGAGATCTACAAGTTTCATGTTGGACAAAAATCCAAAAGAGGTCATTTGTATAAAAAGTATTTTGGGGGGTATTTTTAAGGGGGTAAAAATACCGACTTTTTTGTTTTGAGATGTTTTTGTATCTTTTAGTCTTTTTAATGGTTAGTGAATTTTAGACAATTGTTCAACTTAATTTTTGTGGGTTTTTGATGAGAAAAATAAATACAAGGAAAATAAAGAAAATTAAATATAATTAATTAAGGTTAATTATACACAATATATTACAAGATAAAAATAAAGAATTAATGGAGATTTTTATTGGATTGATTAAGCAAGGGGTTTAATATGTGATTTTTAGCATGATGAATACGAGATTCATCAATACCCCATGAATTTTGAACAACTATCTCATGTGTGTGAAGGGTGTTAGCACTTCCCATCAAGAATGTCGGGCTATCATGCAAACCTCTCCTCCAATAACTCATCCTTGAGGAGTCAGGTATTTCTTTTTAAGTTTAGGTATGTGTTGTGTCCACAATCGAAGGGTGGAGAAGATGGCAAAATAAGAAGAGAATTAGAGTGTGGCTAGTGTAGCCACATCTCCTTGTGAAGCCGGGCAGTTTAGCCAAGTCTCCACCAAGATCTGCAGGTTGTTTGAAACTTGGACCTTTTTGGTCAAATATTTATTTGGTAGTTGGCTTCTTTTGGTATGGACTTTTGGTTGCTCTGCATGGATCTTTTGTGCTCCTGCAGATATAGAATCTTTCTTTTCGTACATGTTCTGAGGTCTTAGAAAAAATTGTGCCAGCAGTCTATCCCTCATCCGAAGCTTTATTTCAACACGTACTCCGGTCTTTAGATGTCCACACTACTAGAAAAGAGACTTGCACAACCTTCCAACACCCCATCTGAGTTGAGATAAGTGCATAGTGCGAGAGTACAGATTAATTCCTATTCAAGAACCGTCCCCAGAATGAGGCGACCAGATTAGACACTAAGAGTCAAAGTCTGCACATTATCATGCGGAACTCAGAGAATTAAACATGAAGCTTCTAAACTTCTATTTCTCAGTGAAGTTCCTCTGAAAATTAGGTGGATTAAGGCCAAGTAAAGACCCATCTCGATTTCTGCTCATAACTCGATTCAGAACCCAAGGACTTTTTACCAATGTAGATGCATAAAAGCTGGATGGAGTGCAGATGCGTGAAATGCAACTCATTTTGTATTTTGTGATTTTTTTGTTTTTTATCTTTAGAGAAACAATGACTTGCCCAAGCTTATATGAATAGTTTCATCCACTTTCAGCCAGTATGGGTGTAAGTACGGACCTTTAGACGGCTACCCAGGTTACTTCAAGACGGTGCCAAATTCGTTGTCTTTTAACCACCACTCTGCTAAGGGAGACAGTAGTTCCCTCACTGAAAAGTATCTACTCATTTTTAAGCTTAGTAGTCAAAATTTATACCAAAGAAAAGATTTTTAATTTTTCAGATTTTTATGGTTTTTTATGTTTTTTTACAATATTGTTACCCATCCTGTAAAGAAAATATAGACTTACGTGAAAGTAAAAGTTATGGGTGAAATATATACAAAGTATACACACCCCCTATACTTAGCTAGTGATATGTCCCCAGAGCACAAGAAGCGTAGAGACGTTGTAGCTGATGAATCTTTGACTAATCATCACTATATTCCTTTTTTATCCTCAAAGAATAAGAACTCCATTGCAAATCTTCAATAATTCCGCATCTATAACAATAATCCCCCTTATAATTAACCGTAATTGCTAACCCTAATTAATGCATATCTATCACTAACATTTTATTTATTATCGCTTTTATTAATCCCAAAAAATAGATAAATATTGTAGATATTTATTTTGGCTTTAAAAAGAAACTAAAAATACAAAAAAATAACAAACCAACTAAAACAAGTATTTTTAATTCCTTACAAATGCTTCCAAAAATATTCCTTTGCTTTTCTAACATCTTTTGACTTTATGACCAACATGAAACTTGTAGATTTCCTCGAGATCTTCAACTTTCATGTTTCAACTTTTTTCTAATTCTACCTCATTTTATTTCTTTTATAATTTCCTTTATTTTTCTTATTTTCTGAATAAATGATTGGATCACATGGCGCTCCCTGGACCTTCCACGTGGCCCCTTCTCTTCCCGTCATGCACCCTCCTTCCTCAATCCTTGGATTACCATCCCCCACCTCCATCCTGGTCGTTGGTCGGTGCTTCCCCCTTAGCCATCTGACCTCTCCCCTAGATCTCATCTGGACAACCCGCTCCCGCTTCCATCTCGGCTGTTGGATGGCTCACCATCCAAGGGTCGAGCCCTCCCCACGTCACACGACACTCTTCCACCGACGGCTGAAATCTCCCCCTTCATCTCCATTGCGTGCTCCCTCCATGATAACAGCCATTAGATGAGATATCTTGATCTAATCTAGCTGGCCCACTTACGCATCAATCTTGGCCGTTGGATCGCAAGATCCAACAGTCACTACTTTGTCTTCCACCCCCGCACGCCCCCATCCCAAGTGTTACGCCTCGTGACACCACTTCCCCCTTCCTATTTTGGCGCCCACGTCCGACCATCTCTCCTCTGCATAACGTCTCCCTCACGAAACCTAGTCATCCCTCATCCTCGCAGACCCATTAATCTCCACGATCCTTCTTTCTAGCACTAGCTAGGACAGTAACGAACGTCACCCTCCATCACCGTTACACCGCCACCAGCACCTATAAAGACCTCCACTCCGCTGCCTTCATGACTCGTCCATCCTCCAATGCTTGAGTCTGAGCCATCTTCCTCCTTCTGTGATAGAGGAGGAGGGATTTGATGAGCAAAAGTGCCCCCTTCCAGCTGGTGTCGACCCATGGCGTTAGTCATGTCACGGCCATCAAAGGCGAGCCATCGAGCTCCCTAGAGTCGTTGTCTAGGTACAAGCGACGACCCGAGATTCACATGAATCTCAGCCCAAGCCCCCACGCTGCCTTTTTCCTCTTCGATCCTCCAGGTAATTCAGATCTTGTTTTTCTTGTGTTTTCTTTGATCTAACCACACACACGCACACCACCCCACTTCAATCAGACCACAACCAAAGCTCTACCTCGCATCCCCAACCTTCGCGCTACTCTTCGCTCACCTTCCCCTTCCTCCATATCTTGCTTCCCATCATCCCCTTCTTCTCAGATCACCTGAGAAGAACCCAACTGGAACCTCACGTTCTCCGCCCCATTGGTCCTACACTCCATTCATGTCACTCGCACAAATGCTTCTAACACATGCAGGTGCCTCAAGTCCTCAATGGTCGGAGTTTCAAAGGTCGTTCCATTCTAGAGCAAGGTCTCCGGCAAACCTTCACCATCTCCAAGATCCAAGCGACTCTTGAGCTCCGCCAGCCTTCTAGGAGCTTTGTGAACCTCATGCGAAGGCTTGTCGAGCTTCGAATGATGCGGAGGAGCAAGGAGGAGATAGGGTGGGTTCACTGGAGCACCACCATCACCGAGAGCGGAGGAAGAATACCTCATGAAGTACAGGTATTGTTCGATCTCTTTGATTGGATGGTCCTGATCGAATGCCAGCCTCTGCCTCGACCCTGCAGACTCAGTGGATCCAAGCCACTCGCCGAAGCTCTTGAGTCAACCACGTGGCTCCCGAACCTGTCACCCGTCGAGCCTCGATCTGACCCTCGGCATGTGCCTCGCGTGCACACCCGGGATAATTACGCATGAGCCCCTGCTGACTTTTCTATTCACATAAACCCTTGTGCGCATGGAAAATTGGCGGAAAGGGCCGTCGACTTTTGAATATTACATTTATACCCTTCCCAGGACCTTTTTGATATGTTTATGCATTTATTTCTCATGTTTTTCTTGCAATTATGCCACTAGATTATTTTGTTCATACCTTGAGCATATGGACTGTGTTTCAGTTGATTTTACTCTTATTTTATTGCTAATTTTATTCTCTATCTAATGACATATTTTATTTGATGATTTGATACTTAAATATACATGATATATTTTGAGATCTATTGTGTCAATTGCTCTCCATTCCTTGACGCTATTAATCCTTTTATTGCTCAATTTGTCTCTGAAATTAACCTTTATTTTATTGTTCATTGATTTGATTATTCTTAGGGCATATTTGTATATGCATCCTCATACCTCATGTCATTACTCATGCATCGTATTTAATTGCATAAAACCAAACAAAAATGCATGCCCCATCATCTCTATGTCATCTTATTTGCATTATATACTTTTGCATGTGTTGTATCTGCGTTACGAAGACATGGATCTATGAATTTAGTTACTCTCGATTTTAATCAATACATCTTGATAAATCGATGAGGAGGCTCATGTCTCTATGTTCTACATTGGTATCTTTCCAAGTAAAATAATTTCCACATATTCGAAGGTGTGGTTTTTGCATGGATCGTTCTCACCGCTTGTACTACGACAAGTGACGATCATTAAGCCGATGAGAACATGATACATCAAATGGCGTCGTTGTCGGGGACACGTCTCATCCTTATTTATTTTTTTGATTTTATTGTATTATTTTTTAGTGCAATATTTTCAAACATTAAAGGTCTTCACATTATGTTTATTTGCGTATCATTTCTTTATTACATTTCTTGGTATTTTTCCCAACTCTTCCCTTTGTGCCAGGTCCCATGAAGATGGAGGATGCTCAATTGACATGGACGCGTGGAGTTGGGAGCTCCTGTTGCGAGGAGTCACGGAAGAAATTCAGGAGAATCTGAGGAGCTCAATGAGCATTTTTTCATGCATTTGTTGTGTAAAAAAGTGTATCATTTGCATTTCTAGCGGTCCTTGTTTGAGGGCTCGTATATGTAAATACGAACTTGGACAATGCATGTGGTGTGTGAAGTCTCACCCCAAGTCCGGGTGAGGCTCCACTTGAATGTCGACCTAGGGCTAGGCACACGGCTCTCTAAGCTCTTTTATTTCACTATCATTTGTGCTTGCCTCGCAGGTTACGACACACATAATTCACAAGATGCACATAAACATCGATCAACATAGCCAAATTTGAATCAAATTCTTCCCACTAATAGTATCATGTTTAGGGTGTGGTTTCTTCGACTTGCATACAATTAGTGATAAATTCAATTTTAGTTTTGTATATGCATGGAGAATGCTGGAGGCACTATAAGTTCTTCTCTTAAGCATGCATCATGGTTTTCATGGCTACATTGGTTTTTCTCGATTTTCCCTGATTTATATCTTAAGATATTAACGGAATCGGGACTGGACGCTAGAAGATGCTTGTTTGACTTGTATTCACATAACTTCAGTGATAACCTAAAGCTAAAATAGGGACGGATAATGCAAGTTGATGAAGTAAAATGGAATAAAAATCACTCTTCGATTATGGGAGAGCAACCCCCAACATTGTACGTGGGATGTTTGAATATTAAGAGGTGAGGACGTATCCCTAGGATAGTGCCCAAACCTAGCCTTAAACCATGTGTAATGAACTTGAATCTTGAATGATCACCAATAAAATGGATAATATAAATGACCAACACTTGTTGGTCTTCGCGTGTGAGTTGGTGAAATGAGGGTTAATGCTTGCTTGGTTGAGCCTGATTGTCTTTTCTACCCAACCCTCTAGTAACCTTAGATGATCTACTACCCCCACCCCAAATCTTCGCACAACCGGTCATCTCTATATATCCACCCCCTTTCTAACCCTACCTAATCTATGGTTCCCCAGCTTGAAATCCACATCTAAATACTTAGGCTAATCTTTATCCTAAGTATAGGGGAACCTTGTATAGTCACTTAGCATTCACCACGGGTCTTTCCACACTTATTGCGAATCTAATACTTAGCTTATTCACAACCTAAGTATAAGGGGACCGGAGTCATTCATCATTCTTCCCTCTTCTTGCCTTCTTATACTTAGGTTATTTTAACCTAAGTACAGGGTGGCATCTGAGTCAGTTATGCTATATCACCTTGTATTTAACCTGAGTTATAGCTTCATATCACTTTGTGCTATGAGGTCATAGCAAAAGTTAAGTGTAGGGGGTATACCATATATTTTGTATATATGCTTTAGCCATAATTCATATTCTGGATTTTTTGAAAATTTTTTGGGGCTGGGGTATAAGTATCTCTTGAACTGTTTTTTGTAAAAATGCTTGTAAATGCTTTGGAAAATTTTCTGACTGTGTTGCACTATTTTGAAAAATGTTTGATATTGATTTGAAAAATGGGGGATTGAATCGTTTTGAAAATCTCTATATATTATGTGGCATGGTTTGAAAAATCTTTTCTAAAAATCTTTTCAAAAATGAGGGACCAACTTCTTGTTTTGTAAATACAATTAACCCTATTCAAAATTCCATAAAAATCTGAAAAATTAAAAAGGGCTTTCTTTGGTAGAGATTCTGACTACTGAACTTAAAAATAAGTAGCTACTCTTCGGTGAGGGAACTACGGTCTCCCTTAGCAGAGTAGGTGGTTAAAAGACAATGCATCTGGCGTCATCTTGAAGTAACACGGGTAGTCGTCTAACGGTCCGTACTTACACCCATACTGGCTGGAAGTAGATGTAACTATTCATATGAGTTTGGACCAATCATTATTTCTCTAAATAATCATAAAAATTGCAAAACTCAAAAATAGCAAAAATTCACTAACTCTGGAGTTGGTGTGTTTCTTGCACATTCACTATCACTCAAGGCTTGAAAATTTGAGGACACTTGAATTTTGAGATCTTAAGAGACTGAGTTAACCAGCCTTAGTCATTAGGGTTTTGAAACTTAATATTCCACACTCCCCTAGTTTGAAAGATTTGAGCGCTAATATTGGACTCTTCATCTCCACCTTCTAAAGAATATGATCAGCACATCACTTCCACAACTACGAGATTGATGAGATGAGTTGAGTTATCACTCGAGGGACTAGGACTGGAGATTTGAGTTTAGACTCGATTTAATGATGATTCAATGAAGGCTTCAAGAAACCTGAGTGTCTGCAAACCCTATCTAGTATGCGAAAAGGTTCACATGCTACCGTTTGATATTGACCTATGTACCAGGGTGTGATGAAATTAAATAATTGCATATCAGTGTGCGTCAACCCTTGGTAAAAGCAATGGAGCTAGCAAACCATCAATGAAATAAAATTCTAGAGAAGTTCTCTCATACAAGGAAAAGCTCTCATTACAACAAATTCAAAGAGCTTCCACCAAAGGCGAGCACTCCCACCCATTTCAAAGTGTCCATTGGACCAAAGCTATTAAGACCAAGGAGTCGGGCTTGCACCCAAAAAGGGCTCTTCGTCATATAGTGATACAAGTTTAGGTGTCGAAGGTATCTTAGATACTCAAAAGAGACACCCCGGTGCACTCCCAGGAAAACAAGTACAGATGATTCCGAGCTCTCTTGACGCACACATTGATCAACAAACAAAAAATATACATGTGTTGATTAATAAGGCACTCGAGAGAACCATTGTTCCAATGTGAGTGAGAGAAGAAAAATACACAATCCTATACCCTCCATTATCTGGCCTTCCATATACATTTACAAGTCTGACAAACTAATCATACGGTGGATTGAATGCAAGAACCGACTTATTCCCTAGTGTTGAGGATTAGGCAAGGCCTTAAATGTCGGATTTCGATTTTATTTCGGTAATCCTGGAAAGAGAAATTCAGTAAAATTGTGATGGAATTTCTGTGAAATGACCGGAAATTGGAGAAATTACTTGAAACCTTATTTTAAAAAAATAAATATTTCTAATATTCTTTAACTCAATAAATGAGACAGAAAGTTTTTTTCAAATAGTAAGATATTAATATGATATGTTACATTAATTTTCTATCCAATCGTCCCAACAGTCAAAAAAGTAGCATACTACTCAGAACCAGAATTAGATTTGGAACCGTAATTAGAAGCCATTTATTTCTCTTGAACATGAAGAGGATGGTGACATGTGAGCATCTTTTCAATAATAATGAGCTGATAAATATGATAACTACTAATTAAAATATATATCAAAATAAAGAAAAAGTATAAATATATGCAGTTAAAACTTTAATTTAACTCTTAGATCTTGTGTCTAACTGATTTGATTTGGATTTAGATAAAAATATAGAAATAACTTAAGAAACTTCTTTAAACAAACTAAATCACTCTAACAACTCAACACGTTAGCGAATTTATAAGTGAAAAATCATTAATGTATGCGAATTTTGAAGAAGGCAAAGGGTAGATTCCCTTATTTTTGTTGTTTCGCTAAAAAGACATATAATTTTGATCAAATTTCGTTGACATTTCGGTGATATTTCGTTGAAATCTTGGAAAAAGAAATAAGGGAGCATTTCAATTTCGATGACATAAAGAAATAGAATTTTCAGAGAATTTCGATGGAATTTCGTTGAAATCTGAGGCCATGGGGTTAGGTCTAGAGGAGAGTCTCCTGGACTAGAACCTTGGGTTACATCTTGACTGGACTCTTAGGTTACAATACACTAAATGTCATATCCTTATATTATATGTACAAGCAGAGAGTTTGATAATTAGAGAAGTTGGATTCCTTTTGACTAAAGCATGGTTGAGCTCAGAATTTTAGGATCACTTAAATTGAGGGTCTTCGATGAATTGAGCCTTGAAAATTCACATGCATTGTCACGAATTAATCCAGCTCCCTCATTCTTTAAGATGCTCGAGGACAAGCATAGTCTAAGTATAGGGGTGTGATGAATCTCTAATTGATCATCACTATATTCCCCTTTTATCCTTGAAGAATAAGAAGTTTATTGCAAATCTTCATTAATTCTACGTCTATAACAATAATCCCCCCATGTAATTAACCCTAATTACTAACCCTAATTATTGTATATTTATCATTAATATTTTCTATATTTTCTCTTTTATTAAAAATCCCAAAAAATAGATAAATATTGTAGATATTCATTTTGGCTTTAAAAAGAAATTAAAAATACAAAAAAATAACAAACCTGTTAAAATAAGTGTTTTTAATTCCTTAAAAATGCTTCCAAAAATATTTCTTTGTTTTTTTTGACATCTATTGACTTTGTGACCAACATGAAAATTGTAGATCTTCTAGAGATCTACAACTTTCATGTTTCAATTTTTCTAATTCTACATCCTTTTATTTTTATTCTAATTTACTTTATTTTTCCTATTTTTTAAATAAATGATTGGACCACGTGAAGCTCCCTAGCTCCGCCACGTGCCCCCTTCTTCCCACCATGCACCCTCCTTCCTCAACCCTTGGATTACCATCCCTCGCCTCAATCGCTTCCATCTCAGCCATTGGATGGCTCACCATCCAAGGGTTGAGCCCTCTACACATCACCTAACACTCTTCCACCAATGGATGAAAGCTCCCCCATAATCTCCATCGCACGCTCTCCCATGCTAGCAGCCCTTAGATGAGATCTCTTGATCTAATCTAGACGACCCCCTCGCACATCAATCATGAATGTTGGATCGCAAGATCCAACGGTCACTGCTTTGTTTTCAACCTCTTGTGCGCCCCCGTCCCAAGCGTTAGGTCTCGCGACACCGTGACCTCGTCCTATTTTGGCGCCCACGTCTGACCATCTCTCTACGGCATAACGTCTCCCCCACGAAAACCAGTCATCCCTCATCCTCGTGAACCCATTAATCTCTACGATCCTTCTTTCTAGCACCAGGTAGGGTAGTTACGAACATCACCCTCCATCACTGTTACACCGCCGCTAGCACCTATAAATACCTCCACTCCACCGCCTTCATGAGTAGTCCACCCTCCAATGCTTGAGTCATAGCCATCTTCCTCCTCCTGTGACAGAGGAGGGATATGATGAGCGAAAATGGCCCCTCCAAGCTAGTGCCGACCCATGGCATCAGCCATGTCATGGCCGTCCTATGCGAGCCATTGAGCTCCCTGGAGTCATTGCCCATGTACGTGCGATGACCCGAGCTTCGCATGAAGCTCGGCCCAAGCCTCCACGTCTCCTTCTTCCTCTTTGGTCCTCCAGGTAATTCACATCTTATTTTTCCTGTGTTTTCTTTGATTTAATCATGCACATGCACACCACGCCACTTCAATCAAACCACAACCAAAGCTTCACCTCGCATCCCCGACCTTCGTCCCACTCTTCTCTCACCTTTCCCTTCCTCCAGATCATGTTCCCCATCATCCCCTTCTTCTCAGATCACTTGAGAAGAACCCAAATGGGACCTCACGTTCTTCGCCCAATTGGTCCTCCACTCCATTCATCTCACTCGCACACACGCTTCTAACACCTGCAGGTGCCTCAAGTCCCCAATGGTCAGAGTTTTGAAGGCTACTCCATTCTAAAGCAAGGTCTCCGGCGAACCTTCACCATCTCCAGGATCCAAACGACGCATGAGCTCCGCCATCCTTCCAGGAGCTTTGCGGACCTCATGCGATGCCTTCCACGGTTTCGAATGATGCGAAGGAGCAAGGAGGAGATAGAGCGGGTTCACCGGAGCACCACCTGAAGGATATGGTTAGATCCTCAAGCACATCACGGGAGCGTGAGCGTCGTATCGAATACGACGAGGAGCGACTAGTCGCACTAGTTGCTCGATGCAGCGGAATTTAAAAATTTTCTTACGACGAAACCACATGATCCAAGAACACTTCTCGGATCGTTTCGTCTAAACCACAAACAAGTAATTAGGATTACCTCTTGAAGCGTGGTTGCGATCGAGTCTCTAAACGAAGAGACCTCCTGTCTCAAGTCCGATCAAACGGAGGAGACGCTTGCGAGCGCGGGGATGAACCGCGTGCTTCTCGCAATCCATGTTGATGATCCAAGCGGCGGATCTCCTGATCTCAACACACGAGATCCGTCGTCTTCTTCACAAGCGAGGCGCACCGAAGGAGACGGAGATCCACGAGCAGACGATCGGGCAGCATAACGACAATGCTACGACGATGGAGAACCTCTCCATGGCATCCATGGTGGACGGCCATGAGAGGGAGAGAGAGGGTTGACGTCTAGAGAAAAAGAGAGAGAGATATGTGCTACAATAGTATCTTGTGTAAAGAAGAGCAATGGGGTGCCTCTCCTTTTATAGGGTTTTGGGATCCATGGATCTCAATCCATGGGTCAACATAAATCCAATGGCTCTCATTGATTGTGTTTCTTTTAATGGCTAAGATTTGTGTTGGCAAAACCAACAACAATTAATTTAATTTAAATTAAATATATGTTGATAAATCAACACAATTTAATCACCAAATTAAATCATCAATACATGGAGATAATGAAAGGAGAGAAAGCCTCCTTCCATGTGGAGAGGGGGGACGGCCTCCCTTTCCTAATGGAAGTGGTGGTCGCCCACCCTCCTCCATTAGGAAGGTGGCTATTTCATCTTTTATGTAATCTCCATTATTTGCAACAACTTTTGTTGCAAATTATTCTACAAAATTAATTCACAATTATTTTGCAGACATTGCAATCTTGCCATTGAAAAATTTGTGAATCATATTCACAACCCAAAACAAAAATGTAAATTACATTTTCAATTCAATGTCCAATGTGAATCCAATTCACATTAACATTTAATTAACAAATGTAAATTACAAATAGCTCTCTCTTATATATTATAAATTACATTTATAATATATATGACTAATATAGATATTGCTATCCACATTATTCATATCCATGATAATTAAATCATATTTAATTATCTTGGATCTCTATTCTCTTGTTCTCAAATAACATGAATCATATTCACATTATTTACATCTTTGATAATCAAATCATATTTAATTATCTAAGACAACTCTCTATATAATATGAATCAAATTCATATTAATCATGATAATTAAATCACATTTAATTATCTGTTTTCTCAATGCTCGGATACATATATCAACAATAGAATTATCCATGAACTCTTTCAAGGATAATGCGCTTTCTTCGCGAATACTTGGAGATAACGACAGGGCGACTGTATTGTTCCACGTATAGTGACATGGATATTGAGATCACATCTCAAATCCAGATCTCGGGCCTCCCATAGATGCTTGATTAAATCAAGACCGTAAATCTAATCTTCTCGTTGAATCTGAATCACATTCAGATCAATGTCCAACATTTGGACTAAGATCATATTACTTCTCTACTGAGAGGAGTCACTAAAATCCAGACCCGTTTCATCACTCCCTAGGAATGGAAGCATCATGGTTATACAATCGTTATGATCACATCACCCTCAGGTATTCCTAATACATGTACATCCTGCATACTGGAAGACTCAGAATAAACCCAAAGTATTAGATCAACTTTACACTGTCTACTTCAGGGTTCTATCAGTAAGTTTCTCATTCGATCATGGGGAGTCAGTATCGATCATATACTTTCCAAAAGCATATATCATACCTAGGTCTTGATCATATACTTTCCAAAAGTATATATCAAACCTACAAATTCAGTAAAGCTTCCAAAGCGAGACGACCATGCGCATGGAATTTGATTCTTCCCAATATCTCATGAGTGAGCTCATGTCTTACGGTTCAGTAACTGAACCTGTATGATCCCTTTGAGAGATCGTATTACCCATATGCCCTTATATGCACACCAGCGCGCCGGTGTATAGACCTTGATTAGGTCATCAACCTATTGGTCTGCCAAATGTACATACTCAAACATATAGTAACACATCTGTCTCTGGTCAGAGGATGCGTGCCTTTATCATGACAGCATACGATATAGGACTTTGGTTATCTCGATCTCGTTAAATCAACTCTTTGACCTAACTAATCTGACACCTTCGAATCTCTATTCATATGCAGAGGACCTGCATCAAGAGGTCGGTCAGATATCAGCCTAACTGAGATAGGATTGCCATCTCCTACTCTGGCTGGAGATCATCTCTTAACAATCATTTGACGGTGCTTGATGAGTCCTCGATCTAACTCTTTAGATATTCATCCAAGCACCAACCTCTATGATTCAATAATTGAATCAACAGCTGTATGATCATCAAGATGGCCATGGTACATAACCCTAATTGTACTAAGGGACCTATTATGCAAATTATTCGTTCTTCATTTCAGATCAGGGAATGATATTTGCAATAACATTTATTGCATAATGGCTCGCCGTGGGCTCGCATGTCCAACAATCTCCCACTAGCCCAAAGAGCCATTAATGGGCTAATCACTTAAACCCGCACTCACGTGACAATCATAGGCTATTAAGAAAATAGCTAGGTAAGTTGATCAGTCACTCTGTTCCCGCGAGACTACGCCAAGTCTTTTTACGGCACTTGCATATCCCTAGTAACAGTGTTCGCATCTAATGCGAATGTTGCATCTCATGCAACCAATACTCAATTTTGTTAAAGCTATTATAGGGTCCTTGACACTATAGCTTAATAATTTGTTATAACCAGTATTTCCATAATCCTTATCAGAATACCTTTATCCCTTGAGATCACTATCTCTAAAGGTTTCCAAAGTTAAGACCTTTTAGATCACTATCTATAAAGTCTTAAGTACTTGAAGATAAGACTTTGAGATCACTATCTCAAAAATCTTATCATCTATGAAGATTTTGTTATTACTGCAATCAAGTGTTTTATCTCCATAGTAGGATTAGTAACAGTTTACTACTCCCACTGCATGGCAGTCATCTGGTATTTGTACACATCCAGCATACACTCAGCTTCTCGTAACTGATGCACAAGTGCAAGAAGTTTGTATTCACATCCTCAACTCTTTGAGGTGCTATCCCTTTAGATAGGTCAGTACCATATCCTAAGGGAAGGAAGCCTTTCTTAGATTTTTCCAGAAATTGGAATAAGTCCAAGGTGCACTACTAATGTGACGGTCCCAATATCCTCTTCTCTTTACTTCTGAACAACTTCAGAACTAAGATCTAAGAGGTATCTTTGAGATCATATCTCAAGGAATGGGATAACCAGATTATAAAACACTTATTATTATCATCCTTAGATCATTCCAAATGATCAGGATAATATCTACATTTAGCACGATGAACACAATGGCACTCCCACTAAGCTTCACATGGTTCATCAAGATTTTATCTGAAATCATAACATTTATAATTTCATCAAATCTTATGATCCAACTACAAGAAGCTTATTTGAGTCCAAAGATGGAGTTCTTTAGCTTGCACACCTTGCTTTCCTCAACCACGAAGCTCTGGGGCTAGTTCATATGAATATCCTCAGAGAGGTATTCATAGAGGAATGCAATCTTGACGCACATCATGAAGATGTCATAGTCAAGTTGTGTAGCTATAGTTAGCAATATTCTGATGGGTTAAAGCAAGGTCACTGGAGAGCAAGTCTAATCGCAAGAGATGTCTTCTCTTCGGTGTGTAGCTCATGGCTACGAACCGTGCTTTGAAGGTCTCTACCTTCTCATCAGGTTCCCTCTTTCTATTGAAGATCCATTTAGACCTTAATGGGTCTTACCCATATAGGTAAAATCCTCGAGGGTCCATATACAACACTTGTATATGAAGTCTACATTAGACTTTTATTGCTAACTTTCATCTATCCATGTCATGATCCTCAGGAGCTTCATCACATGAAGTCCAATCATTTTCACATGGAATACATCCTCAAACTTATTTGAATAAGTATTAGTGTTTCATCTTCAATTATTCTTTTAGTTTCCGATTTCAGGAGCCTCATTATCTTCTCAAGATTAAATAAGTTCCTTTACTTCATTTTATCTTGATTCTTAAGAGAGTCATCCTCTAAGAATCACATTCTCATAGATGAGATCCTTTAAGAATCTCAAGGTCATAAAGTATGTATACAATACCATCCTTTATTTTCCTAATGAAGTAGCACTCTCTAGTGCTAGATTCCAGTTTACATGCATGGAACCTTATTAAGTATATAATGTAGTCTCTACTATATATATACCTTGGAAACTAAGAGATAATTATGTTAGGATTAATCATTGATTAAATCATGTCACAAATGATTAATTGTATCTCCCTACAACTCTATTGAATTAAGGTTCATCAGGAGGATTGAGATAGGAATGATATTCATATATCCATAAGGTATTTCTTGAATTCATCTAATAGGTACATGCTACCTTGGTTAGATCAAATTCATTTCATCTTCCTTCAAACTTTGGTTCTAAACCAAAATTGTGAAATCTTTGAACATTTCAAAGTTTTCTAATTGAAGAGAAGAAATCTCATATCACAAATAATCACTAATAGATATCACATATCCATAATGTTTATTCCGATATAGATGATTTACATACATCAATATGTATGAGATAACATCTTACACCTATCACAAAGAAGGGTGTATTGGACATTTTTACTTTGAATACAATATTCACAAGTATGTGAGATTTGAATCTTTAGACAATCTAAAGTTTCATGTCTTACTAGTCCATTGATCTCATCAACAGACATGTGTCCAAAACTTGATGCCAGATCATTGTCAAATGATCTTTATCCTCCTATTGATCTTTAAAGGTTTAATTTTCAATATTAGAAATCTTAATGAACTATTCATTAATTTTCTAATTTAGTAGAGTCCACTAGATTTTAGACTACTATCTGAAATATCTCCAGCATAACCCTTTATGATAGATTTATTACAGAATTCATGTTTATATCCAACAATTAGAAATAAACAATGAGTGTATTCTAATATCTAGGTCATAGAGACATTCTCTAAGACTAAGGGCTCCCACTGAAAATATGAAGTTTATTGATCCAATGGAAATTGTTGCAACACTTGCATCACTTTCAACATGGATGACCAATAAACCTTAAGATCAAATTTCTAATATTCTAATACATATGCAACCAATTGCAAGTGTTATTAGAAGATTGAGATACAATTATTAGACTTTATCTTATCAAATAAGTAAGTCAATATCAATGATTATATGTAGATTAATCTGATGTGCTATCTGATTCCTTCGCTAAGGATTCTAGTTAGATTTGATAGTCATACTATCAACACATCAACATATTGCAGTATTGGCATTCATCCAACTCTTTGGATGTCATATGGAAGTCACAGAAGTACAGTCAACTCCTTGATTATACTTCTTGCTTGGGTCCAACCCATGCTTCCACTACGCTCCCTTTATCTATAAACAACCATTGCTTAAGATTAATGACCTCTTATGTTAAATTTAAAAGAATTTAATGTAAGAGCATTTCGATATTTATACATGCTTCACTCAATTCATACAATATGAATATAATGAAGCTTCATGAATGACTATAGTATAGACAGTAGAATGATGACGCTCATCATCTACATCCATCTAAACTCTTAAAACATAGGTTCAGGTAGGTAACAATTTGAGTACATCATCTCTTATAGAGCTACCATACTACATGATGCAGAGAACCATGTCATTCATGATTAAATGTCAAGAGCACATATATATGCCATAATATCTTTATTGATTTTATAAGGATTATTTGATAATTACGATCATCATCGACATGTCACTTCCAAAGTACATTCGATGAGATCAAGACTTATAGAGACATACAAACCCTAGGGTTTTAGTCCTATTGTCTTATTTAACTATCATTCCTCATTATTATGAGGAAACTTGCACATTGCAACCACATACATTATGTGTCCAATTGCAAGTATAATATCTGGATCAAAAGGTCCAATCCATGATATTTTACTGGTTATCATTGAGTATAACATTGAGTGGGATTAATGAAGGATTATCTGAAATAAGAAATTTGCATAAACTTATATAAATATATAATTTTACTTTGATTTAGGAATTTTTATATCAAAGTTGTCTTGCCATGTCAACAATGAAAGTTCATTCCCTTAATCACTTTCAATGTAAGAGATATACTTACCATTATATCTCAAGCAAGATCTAGGATCTCCTTCCTTATCTTTGTTACATCCCAATAATATGAGAAACTGCAACTCGGATAAAAAGAAGCAGGAACACATTCCGCCTTGCAAGTCCAACTTGCATCTCCCAATTCGGTCTTTAACACCCGGTCCTACCACCCCTAAGGTGATGTTGACCCGTCATTAATTGAACCAACCGTCAACAGGAATAGAACTCGCTATGCGCAATCCAATATCGCCCCAATAATATGAGGATCTGATATTGGGGTCACTACGCATACGGCCTTACTCTTTCGAGAAGAAAAGAGCCCGATCCAGATGCGCTTGCATATAGGAGCTGTCACTTCGGACAGGTGTCTCCTATATACAATCCCTGGTGACGGAACCCTTCGCCTTGACAGGAGACCATGGATGACACTTATGTGATCCTCCATATCATATTCAAATTATAATTAATCATTATGAATCACATTCATTACGATTAATTCTTCCAAGGAATTAATAACTCTATTCATAATAGAGTTTCTTAATTGGATATAATTAACTTAATCATATTAAATTAATTTTTCAAATCCAATTCAATCAACAAACTTGATTTTACTTGAATATATGGTATTATCTCAAAATACGTATTAATTCGTATTTTAATAATTAGAAAAATACAACTTAATCACTCGGACATTATCCCGGCCCTACCCGCTGTCATGGCCAGTACCGGCGGGAGTGGGACGGATCGCATACGTCGCAACCCGCTACCCCAGCGATCCCCGACTAGACACCATATCCGCCTCGAGAAAGGATAATGCCAAATTGATTAATTTGTACTTGAGATGATCATCGGTTCTTCAACCGAAATTATACCATATAGTAATCAAAACAATTTTGATTATAAGGAAATTTGCTAGACAAATTCCCATTCCTATTCAAGCAAGGAGTTTGATGATTGTGTTTCAAATTATGATTTAGATCAAATCTAATCAATTAATTGGTTGAGGATAAGTCAATTAAGGAAATAATCATCTTCCAATATTTCTCAATATTTTCCATAATTATTTCATGAAATTAACAATTACTTTCACTAATTGACAATCACATGGTTCTTGATTAGGAAAGTAATTTCAGCAGTGACCCCTACTTACTAAAATTAGCATATTTCAATCAATTTAAATCCAAATTAAGCAAAGTCAGTTTCCAAAGTTTGCTAATTTGATTTACAACAGAATATAAGTGATTTGCACGCATTTCGAGGCTTCTCTAAACAATAATTAACTCTTTAATTACGTTAAGATTCGCAGTTCCTGTAACAGTGAATACATGTTCATTAAAACTACCATATCTAGAGCATACAAAATCCGATTTACGCAAATTCAGATCCTATGGTTTCCTTATTTAATGGGGAACAAAATCCAAGTGCTATTTTCGTGTTTAAACAATTTAAACAGGGCCGAAAAAATACATTAAACAGATCTGCGAAATCAAATGCGATAAAAACTTTCGTGACCTTAACGAACCCAAGTCGTCCTCGGTTAGCGAATCATATTCGAAACCATCGACCTAAGGCTCTGATACCACTTGAAGGATATGGTTAGATCCTCAAGCGCATCACGGAAGCGTGAGCGTCGTATCGAATATGACGAGGAGCGACTAGTCGCACTAGTTGCTCGATGCAGCGGAATTTAAAAATTTTCTTACGACGAAACCACATGATCCAAGAACACTTCTCAGATCGTTTCGTCTAAACCACAAACAAGTAATTAGGATTACCTCTTGAAGCATGGTTGCGATCGAGTCTCTAAATGAAGAGACCTCCTGTCTCAAGTCTGATCCGACGGAGGAGACGCTTGCGAGCGCGGGGATGAACCGCATGCTTCTCGCAATCCATGTTGATGATCCAAGCGGTGGATCTCCTGATCTCGACACACGAGATCCATCGTCTTCTTCACAAGCAGGAGCACCGAAGGAGACAAAGATCCACGAGCAGACGATCGGGCAGCATAACGACGATGCTACGACGATGGAGGACCTCTCCATGGCATCCATGGTGGACGGCCATGAGAGGGAGAGAGAGGGCTGACGTCTAGAGAGGAAGAGAGAGAGATGTGCTACAATAGCATCTTGTGTAAAGAAGAGCAATGGGGTGCCTCTCCTTTTATAGGGTTTTGGGATCCATGGATCTCAATCCATGGGACAACATAAATCCAATGGCTCTCATTGATTGTGTTTCTTTTAATGGCTAAGATTTGTGTTGGCAAAACCAACAACAATTAATTTAATTTAAATTAAATATATGTTGATAAATCAACACAATTTAATCACCAAATTAAATCATCAATACATGGAGATAATGAAAGGAGAGAAAGCCTCCTTCCATGTGGAGAGGGGGGACGGCCTCCCTTTCCTAATGGAAGTGGTGGCCGTCCACCCTCCTCCATTAGGAAGGTGGCTATTTCATCTTTTATGTAATCTCCATTATTTGCAACAACTTTTGTTGCAAATTATTCTACAAAATTAATTCACAATTATTTTGCAGACATTGCAATCTTGCCATTGAAAAATTTGTGAATCATATTCACAACCCAAAACAAAATTCAATGTCCAATGTGAATCCAATTCACATTAACATTTAATTAACAAATGTAAATTACAAATAGCTCTCTCTTATATATTATAAATCACATTTATAATATATGTGACTAATATAGATATTGCTATCCACATTATTCATATCCATGATAATTAAATCATATTTAATTATCTTGGATCTCTATTCTCTTGTTCTCAAATAACATGAATCATATTCACATTATTTACATCTTTGATAATCAAATCATATTTAATTATCTAAGACAACTCTCTATATAATATGAATCGAATTCATATTAATCATGATAATTAAATCGCATTTAATTATCCATTTTCTCAATGCTCGGATACATATATCAACAATAGAATTATCCATGAACTCTTTCAAGGATAATGCACTTTCTCCGCGAATACTTGGAGATAAGGACAGGGCGACTGTATTGTTCCACGTACAGTGACATAGATATTGAGATCACATCTCAAATCCAGATCTCGGGCCTCCCATAGATGCTTGATTAAATCAAGACCGTAAATCTAATCTTCTCATTGAATCTGAATCACATTCAGATCAATGTCCAACATTTGGACTAAGATCAGATTACTTCTCTACTGAGAGGAGTCACTGAAATCCAGACCCGTTTCATCACTCCCTAGGAATGGAAGCGTCATGGTTATACAATCGTTTATGATCACATCACCCTCAGGTATTCCTAATACATGTACATCCTGCATACTGGAAGACTCAGAATAAACCCGAAGTATTAGATCAACTTTACACTGTCTACTTCAGGGTTCTATCAGTAAGTTTCTCATTCGATCATTGGGAGTCGGTATCGATCATATACTTTACAAAAGCATATATCATACCTAGGTCTTGATCATATACTTTCCAAAAGTATATATCAAACCTACAAATTCAGTCAAGCTTCCAAAGCGAGACGACCATGCGCATGGAATTTGATTCTTCCCAATATCTCATGAGTGAGCTCATGTCTTCCGGTTCAGTAACTGAACCTGTATGATGCCTTTGAGAGATCGTATTACCCATATGCCCTTATATGCACACCAGCGCGCCGGTTTATAGACCTTGATTAGGTCATCAACCTATTGGTCTGCCAAATGTACATACTCAAACATATAGTAACACATCTGTCTCCGGTTAGAGGATGCGTGCCTATATCATGACAGCATACGATATAGGACTTTGGTTATCCCGATCTCGTTAAGTCAACTCTTTGACCTAACTAATCTGACACCTCCGAATCTCTATTCCTATGCAGAGGACCTGCATCAAGAGGTCGGTCAGATATCAGCCTAACAGAGATAGGATTGCCATCTCCTACTCTGGCTGGAGATCATCTCTTAACAATCATTTGACGGTGCTTGATGAGTCCTCGATCTAACTCTTTAGATATTCATCCAAGCACCAGCCTCTATGATTCAATAATTGAATCAACAGTTGTATGATCATCAAGATGGCCATGGTACATAACCCTGATTGTACTAAGAGACCTATTATGCAAATTATTCATTCTTCATTTCAGATCAGGGAATGATATTCGCAATAACATTTATTGCATAATGGCTCGTCGTGGGCTCGCATGTCCAACACCACCATCACCGCCGCATGAGGGTGGAGCAGGAATACCTCGTGAAGTACATGTACCGTCCGATCTCTTTAATTGGACGGTAATGATCAAATGCCAGCTTCCACCTCAACCCTGCAGAATTGATGGATCCAAGTCACTCGCCCGAAGCTCCTGAGTCAACCACGTGGCTCCCGAATTTTCCACCCGCCAAGCCTCGATCTGACCTCGGCGTGTCTCACGTGCGTGCTCGGGATATTTGCTCATGAGCCCCCATCGACTTTTGTTATTCACATAGACCCACGTGCTCATGAAAAAGTTATAGGGAAGGGCCACCGACTTTTGAATATTACATTTATGCCCTTCCCATGACCTTTTTTATATGCTTATGAATTTATTTCTCATGTTTTTCTTGCAAGTATGCCCCTAGACTATTTTGTTCATATCATGAGCATATGGACTCTGTTTCAGTTGAAAGTCTCATTTATTACTAAAATTATTTTCTATCTAATGGCATCTTTTATTTGATGATTTGACATTTAAATACACATGCTATATTTTGAGATCTATTGTGTCAATTGCTCTCCGTTCTTTGATGATATTAATCCATTTTATTGCTCAAATTATCTCTGAAATTAACCTTTATTTGATTGCTTATTGATTTGATTATTCTTAGGGCATATTTGTATCTGCATCCTCCTACCTCATGTCATTACTCATGCAACGTATTTAATTGCATAAAACCAAACAAAAATGCATGCATCATCATCACTGTGCCATCTTATTTGCATTACATATTTTTGCATGCATTGTATCTGCATTATGAAGATTTAGATCTATGAATTTAATTACTCTCATTTTTAATAAATAATTCTCGATAAATCGATGAGGAGGATCGTGTCCCTATTTTTGACCTTGGTATCTTGCCAAGTAAAATAATTTCTACATATTCGAAGGTGTGATTTTTGCATGAATCGTTCTCACCGCCTGTACTACGACATGTGGCGATCATTAAAGCGGTGAGAATGTGGTTCATCAGTAGCTCGGGCTAAGCGTAAGAGAGTGAAAGAGAAAAAGCGTAAGGTTGTGGATAGTCTAAGTATAGAAGAGGAGCGAGAATGGGGCGGACAATAGAATAAGTAGATGAGAAGGGTATATACAGCGGGCATCGGGTCCCCCTATACTTAGGCTCTGGTCAGTCTAAGTTTAGAAGAAGTAGGACAAGGGAACCGATGAGATCGGGTAGAAGGTGTCGTTGTTCAAGGAGGTTTTCGGTAAATTTTCTTTCGAGCATGTGGCGGGAGGGAATATAGAATTGAAGAACGTGAAGAGCAAGAAGATTCTCGGCCATCGTCGGAGTCATCGGGAGGATAATAGTCATGCGCAGAGGATCTCCAACCATTGTCAACTAAAGTAAGTATCATGTGATAGTTGTTTTACTAATTGCACTTACATGATGTACCACCAAAAAACCAGATGAGGAACTTGACGAGGAATCTTTAGAAGTCTCCTGATTTCTAAGGTCAAATGTGACTTTCGTAATCGGTTTGTTTCTGGGAGAATGGTCATAATTCTTTTCCCAACCATAGGTAACAGATCTGGAATTTGTTGCGTCTATGGGTTCCTCGTCAGATGAATTACTGTAGAGTTTCTTCAATTTGAGTGTGTCTTGTGTGCTTGTCCCTGGTGGTAGAAGATGACGCCTTTTGATGTTCTGAAGTTTTGGTGACATGATAGATTCACTGAGTCGGCTCCGTGACTGGTTCAAGTATTTCATGAATTGCATCTGTCTCAAAAATTGGACCACTCAAATAATTGTGACAATCTTCATAAACATGGTCCAATTCCACACTAGCTCATGTATCTGGGTCCATCATAGGAGCAGTGTCAGGGTGTTTCTTTGTAGAGGTATGGTGAGACTCGAAGTTCAGTTCAACAGTCAGTTTCTTGGGTGTCTCTACCAGGGTTTGTGTTTGTGTTTCATGAGGAGAGGTATGATCATGTAAAGTGGTCATCTCCTGGTCACGGTTATTGGCTTTATGTTCGATTGTCTCAGGGTCAAGTGTGTCATCAAGAGTTTGATCATTAAGGTTCCGGTTCGGGAATCTTATTTCTTGAGTCTCACAGTCGATAATTGCCTTAGCAGCGGCTAAGAACAGCTTTCCCAAAATAATGGGAGACTCAAACAACTCTTCTCAATGCTTAATGTCTAGGACATGAAGTTCACTCTATGTTTGACACCTTAGAAGTTCATGACAACAAAAACAATTCCTCTCGATCTTTTGGTGGATCGATCAGGAAATTGAACGATCACTCTGGTCTTTTTGAGCGGTCCAAGTTTGAGTCGCGGATTTTGGAAGGATGTTCAAGTTGGAATCGTCATCACTCTGAACATGAGTAAACTCAGTGTTCTCAATTTCACAAGAAACCCTAGTTAACCATTCGACTCTACGACTTTTTCTTTTTCTGGTCATTGCCATTGAACTGGCCATAAATTAAATGGAATTCAGTTCTAGATCTCTTTCTGCCCATCTTCTTGGGTGATAATCAACTCTTTACAAATCCCTGAAGATCAGACACACGCTCTATGGCCTTGATTAATGGAAGCTCTAAGATCAGACTTCTACAAAATGCTTCCATATTAGAGTTATCTAATTTTTGAATTTTCTATTTTTCTAATTTTTTGTTATTTTTATTGGAGTTAGTAGAATGGTCGTAGGACTGGTCAGTGGTGGGTGGTACCTATGGTGTATTTGCCTGAAGGATTTGCACAGGAAACAACTCGGGTTCGCTCTGTGTGGTCCTCACTCCTCCTTGGATGCTCATTATTTCTTTAACCATTTGGATGACATTACCAAGTTCTTGTATCAAAGCATCGGCTCTCTAGTTGATTCAAGCTATGGCATCCATTATCGTCTCATGACTTGAAGATGATTGATCGTACTCGACATGCCGTGACTCTAGCATGCAGAATCATGAGCCGAGTAACAGTCATATTATGTGGTAGTGGCCTGGTCATGAGTTCTATTTCCTTGACTCTGGCTCTCATAGGTCTGGTCAAAGGAAAACAGGTTGTACGTGGGGAGAGAGTCATCCCGAGTAGGGGATGGTTCAAGCAATGAATTCTTAATTATAACATGGAATCATGTTTCTCTATCAAATTTGATTATGCACATGTCTATCCTTGAATTTTTCTCACTCCATTATTTCTACATAATATTCATTTGGTTCTGTGAGTGGTTCATAGTGTGAATATTCAATTGAAGGAGTGGGGTGGAATGAGGGTGAAGTGTATGATGGCTGATGGAGAATCGACTCAAAGAAAGGATTTTCATGATATGAAAATGAAGACGAAGATGGCCAGGATTCAATCGTGTAAGCGTGACCCACAGAGTTTGGGTATGAATACCAATATTCTGACATCTTAAAAAATGGAAGTGAACTGATTTACGAACCTCGATATACAGATGCAATTGCAATGAGCTTTGAACGTACACAATGTAAACCCCAAAATTCATGAATTTCATATAGTGAAGGTCATGAAAGTTCGGCTACTTATCTTTTCAGTTTTAAATTGGTGATAAAATAATCCCTTAATCTGTTACACACAGGTGCAGTCTCCTGGAGTAGTTTATGTCCGAGTTGGTGAAACACACCAACTTTAACACAAGACGACTTCTGCTAAGGTCGGAGGTAAGTGCTTGCAGCAATAACATGACTCAAAAGTCAATCCAAGCGCTTAGGGCACAAGTCCAAGGATTTTGGCTCTAATCCTTAGCGGTTGTGTCCTTACCTCTCAACAAGCACAATATATTCTGTGTACAAGGATGGAGTTGATCTCCCACAATTAATTATTTTCAATTTTTATCAGATTTTAATTAGTCAATAATATTAGCAGTCCTCTGATTTTAATTTGATTATTACTTTGAATTTGAGTGGAGATCAATACACATCTACGCGAGGATTTCAATTTCCTTTCACCCTGGGAGAGTGTAAACCGAAGGAGAATCAAAAAAACCATGCAGTGGGAAATAGAATGATAAATGCACTTACAGTGCTTCCTTGCAATCTCTATGCAGGATGCCCAACATAATTGAAAATTTCCCTAATCATATATTTCTAATGCATGCACGGGAAACCAGGCTTAGAACAGGAATTTCTATTAGCGAGTGAAAGAACAATTTAATTTGGCTAAATGAAATCGATCTAGTGTGTCTAATTAATGTGAGAGTGTGAGCCTAGTCCTACGAGCATAAAAATAAACCTAATAGCTCTAATAGTCGTGGTGCAATCCTACGACTGCGTCAATCACCACAAAAATGGGGCCTGATAGGTCGAGTGTCCAATCCATGTACAAACGTGAAAATAGACAGAATAATTACAAATTAATTACAAAAATAAAAGAAAACACTCTCTCTCCAGAAAAAATCCCCACGCCTCTTCAGCGGGCTCGGTCCACAGAATCGCCCGCCTATGGTCGCTTCGATTGCATCAGCTTTTGAGAGAGACGCTTCAATATACAGGGTACCTCGCACGAAAAATAGAGAAATATATGTCAGAGATATATTCACAAAAATATTTGGAAAAATAAAAGAAGTAAAAATACTGAGAACATAAATGGAGAAATAAAAACAAAAAAAATAGGGGTCAGACTATCTGGGGATGGAAAACCTAAAAAATTAAATTATCTAAAAATTAATCCTAAACTGTATACCTCCTTGGCAAGGGCACCATTCGACGGGCGCTAAATTTCCCTTATTGATTGTTGAAAATTAATTGATGATGCCGTAGAAGTTGTAGTCGGGAAATCCAACATTCGTCAAAAATGATCACACCGAGAAATGATATGGAGAATCAAGTCTCAATGCAATTAAATTTATTTATTTTACTTGGATAAGTCTCAATGTCGAACTCACGAAGGCAATATGAGGGTTCAAAATTAATCTTTAAATAATTCAAGAAATTAGATTTTCAGATAGAGAGAGAAAAGAATATTTTTAGTATTTTTATCTTTTCAGCTTTTATGGGTTTTAATTTAAAAGAGATGTAATTAATTAATCAAGGAATATGGTGCATGACTTTTCAAAATATGTTTTAATGCAAAGAAAATAATGCTATTTTGTTTGGTGAGATATGCAATATTTTTGTGATTTTTAATTGATGCAATAATATGATGCAAAATGACAAATGTAAAGCAGTCAAACCAAGAAGCAACCAAGCAATTCAAGTGAACCTCCCCTCAATTAATATACCAATTAATATCATATTAATTTTCCACTAAACATCAAAATCAAGGCACAAGTTGTTGAGCAAAAGAATCAATGAAGATAAATAAATATGTTCAAAATGAACAAAATAAATTCTCAATTAATTAATATCAAATACTATCTCAAAAATAGATCCTTGGTATTTAGTCTGATAGACAATAATTCAAGTCTCAAATCAATACCAAGTATGTGAAAATCCAAAATTCAAGTTACATGGACTAAATAGTAAATAAAACTAAGAAATTCTTACAGTTATACCCCTGAAAGGATCTTTCTGAAATTTGATGAAGTCGGCGGTCTCATTATGCAATTTGCCCTGGCAGGGGTATATCTACAGTTTCTAGAAGCTTGGAGGGTGCGATTGTAATATTCTTAAAGTCATTTGTGCGACGCACGTGACAGGGATCTCTTAGAGATTTTGGAAATACAAGGGGTTGTGGCTGCAAATTCTCCCAAGGCGTGTGCAAGACACGTGGTTTTTGGTTCGGTTGGGGCGCAGAACTGACACTCCATGTGTCATGTTTTGGTAGCTTCGGTTCTATCCGAAGCTTGTGGCTCAGGTGGCAGGCCTGGGGAAGATCTTAGGAGTTTGATGTTGCTTCAATCGATGGCCCCAATTTGGGCGGGGTTGGACAGCCCAGATGCTTCTAGTTTTCGATCTAACGGTTCCTGGAAGTCTGAACCTTGGGATCCTCGTTTGTTTTTGTTGCTCGGTGGTTGGCAAAAGTGGTGGCCGACACACGACTGTAGGATATCGGTGGCGTGACTGCGTTAAGGAAGATCGATTGACGACATGGAGCTCCTTGTTGGTGATGGTCGGAGCGCAGGTTGGTGAGAGGGTGTGGAAGAGATAAAAGGGAAGGCGATGCGGCTTGAAGGTGGTGACGGGGATGTCAATCTGTGGAGACGTGTGAAGTGGCGGAGCGAAGGTATAGATCGAGGAAGATATAAGGAATGAAGAAAGACAGGGAGAAGAAGAGGATGAAGGGGGTAGCTTTTCCTGAAGATGGGAGGAGATGAGTTCTCGACTTCGGTGATTCTCGCCTCGAGAGGAATGGCAAATTCCTCAAGACTTCTGATGTCGACCAGAGGAAGACACAACAACAAAGGAGAAGAACCCCCTCTAGATCTCGCTCGGAAGTATCTTAGCCAGAGTTGGGTTCGTTCTCACCGACCCAACTCCCAGCTCTCTTTTCCTCTCTATTCGTTTAGGGACGATGACTGTGGAGAACGACGGATGGTTCTGTAGATTGGAGGCAATGGGTGTTTGTGGTCAAAGATAGGGGAAGTGGTTGCTCAGCTGTTGATGGGTTGCAAGATAGAGTGAGACGGTCGTAGGTAGTTGGTGAGGTTAGAGGAGTCAGAGCGATGGGTTCCGACAATAAGGATAGGAACATCGGATTGATCAGAGATGGTCATTGGGGATAAGGTTTGTTAGGTATCGGGGATCGAGTTGGTTGGTGATTCGAGGGGATATGTACAACGATGATGGAAGGATTAGGGTAAGTTTGGGCTTCATTATATCTGGAGAGTGGATAAAGGATTGGGGAATGGTCGTTGGTTACGGGGATGGTGATGGAGATGAGGTGGGGAAGCGGAGCTGCTGGAGATGGTCGGTCAACAAGACACAGCGGCAGATGGCGGTGATGCAGAGGAGGGGAAGATCATGTGCTTGAAACGTGAGGAGGGAATAGAAGACCACGTGTCAGGCACGTGCGAGGGAGTCACGTGCACTGGACGTGGAGAGAGGGGGGACCAGAGCCTGGTGGCTCCAGTAGGATTGAACCACGTGGCACGATGTTGACCAGAATGGTTGACCACTATATAAAATGAATGAATAAATCAACTAAAAATAAAAGATGGACTCATAAGCAAAAGTGCACAACACGAAAAATATTCATCTAAATGTGACCTATAATGTTCATGGAGGATTTAGGTGCAAATGAAATGGAGAATGCAAGATATGATTTTTCCAATGGTGGTTTATATACATAAATACCATTTTTTTATTTGTAATTTTTATTTGATTTTCCAATGATAAATGCATGCAAAAATCAAACATGCTACGAAATGATGTCCTAGACTCAAATGTGATTTTTTGGAATTTTTATGGGTTTTAAATAGGTCATAAAAATTAAGGGAGTTAATTATGTACAAGTGGATTATGTGAGTAAGCTTAAGTCAGAATTGATCTTTTCATTGCTTTTCTATTTTTTTGGATTTTGATTTTTATGTAATTTATTAAAACAAAGAATAAAATAAAGAAACAAAAAGGAAAATATTTAGAATGTGTGAAATATGCACATAAAATGATGGATCAAAATTAGCAAATTTGTATAAAGCACGATTAGGTCCCAAACCCTAATTTCACAAATGAATTGATTCTTCTGAATTTGGTCTTAATTCGTAGATAAATGAATTTACATTAATTGAAAAGTAAGTAGAGTTCATTTGGACTTTGTATGAGAGAGATATTATTTTTGTCTGTATATCCTGAAATTAGGGCTTGAGATTATTTTGCATATGTACAAGGTAGCATTTTTTAAGGATTTTTCATGGATTAAGGTTAGTAACATGTATACAATGGAGTTCACTTCAGGTCAATTGGAGTTAGCATGAATTAAAAAATGCATGAAGTTAGGTGAAAATATGAAGATGATTATGAACGCAGACGTGAATGTTAATTTATGCCAATTAATTATGAGTGAAAGTTAATTTTATGGAGTTAACATGTAAATGATCCTATATTCTCAGGATGAAGCTCTATTTTCATCTAATTATACTGACGAATCACAGATTCATCGACCCCGTATAGTTAAACCTTACTCATCCTCGAGCAACTAAAGAAATGAAGAGGTGAAATGAAATTGGGTTCCATACCAAGATCATGAGTAAAAGGTCAAAATGGAGCTAGACCCGACCTTTGGATTAATAGTTTGGCGGGTACTTCTGTGAAAATTAGGGTTTTAAAATCAACAACCTCCATGTTCTACACATCATTGTAACTGTCGGCTCAAAAGTCATCTTAGATCAATCCTCTTCCCAAAGCATACCCCATGAACATTGAACAACTGTCTCATGTGTGTGAAGGGTGTTATCGCTTCCCATCAAGAATGTCGGACTACTTTGCAAACCTCTCCTCCAATAACTCGTCCTCGAAGAGTCGGGTATTTCCTTCTAAGTCCAAGTACGTGGTGTGTCCACAATCGAAGGAGGGGGAAGATAGCAGAATAAGAAGAGAATTGGAGTGTGGCCAGTGTAGCCACATCTCCTTGTGAATCCGACCATTTTAACCAACTCTCCATCAAAATATGCAAGTTTTCTGAAGCTTGGACCTTTTTGGTCAAATTTATATTTGGTAGTTGACTTCTTTTGGTGTGGATTTTTGATTGCTCTGCATGGAACTTTTGTGCCCCTATGGATATGGAATCTTTCTTTCTGCACATGTTTTGAGGTCTTAGAAAAATTGTGCTAGCAGTCCATCCCTCATTCGAAGCATTATTTCAACATGTACTCCAATCTTTGGATGCACACACTACCAGAAAAGAGACTCACAAAATCTTCCAACACCCCATCTGAGTTGAGCTAAGCGTATAGTGCGAGAGTACAGATTAATTCTCTATTCAAGAGTCGTATCCAAAATGAGGCGATCAGGTTAGACACTAATAGTCAAAGTATGCACATTGTCATGTAGAACTCGAAGAATTAAATTTATGACCTGGAGCTTCTAAACTCCTATTTCTCAGTGAAGTTCCTCTTAAAATTAGGTGAGTTAAGGTCAAGTAAAGACCCATCTCAGTTTCTTCTTATAACTCAGTTCAGAACTCAAGAACTTTCACCAATGCTATGCATGAAAAGCTGGATGGAGTGCAGATGCGTGAAGTGCAAACATTTTTTGTCATTTCATATTTTGTGATTTTTTTGTTATTTTTTTATTGTTAGATAAACAATGACTAACCCAAGCTCATATGAATAGTTGCATCCATTTCATCCGATATGGGTGTAAGTATGAACCGTTAGACGGATACCCATGTTACTTCAAGACGGTGCCAGATGCATTGTCTTTAACCACCACTCTTCTAAGGGAAATCGTAGTTCCCTCACTGAAAAATAGCTACTCATTTTTAAGCTTAGTAGTCAGAATTTCTACCAAAGAAAAAGAAAAGATATTAATTTTTCAGATTTTATATTTGTTTACAAGATTGTTACCCATCCCGTAAATAAAATATAGATTTACGCAAAAGTACAAGCTATGGATAAAATATATACAAAGTATACATCCCCCCCCCCCCTATACTTAGCAAGTGATGTCCTCAGAGCACAAGAAGCGTAGAGAAGTCATAGTTCGGACTAAGTGTAAGAGAGTGAAAGAGAAAAGAAAATAGAAGTCAACTCACCCCCCTATACATATTGTGGACAGTCTAAGTATAGAAGAGGAGCGAGAATGACGATCCATTTCTCCGAGGTCCATTTAACTATTTAAATCTTATACCACCCAATAAATGGTGATATTCATAAAGGGAATTGACTTGAGATTTCTGCAACATCCCCTGATAAATCCCACGTAAAACCGGGGATGGTTCTTTTCCGAAATGTGTAAATCATTGCCTCGTTCATGAAACAACACTTCTAAAAACATTCACTATACAAGTATTATACTTCATGCGAACTATGATTTTCTGAAATGCTTCAGGCACAGAGGTAGAGGGCAGATGTATAGCATTCTTGTTTCGTTAAAAATTATGGAAGATTTCCTTCAGCATATTCTGCTCCTGTTGCAGCTGCTATTGCTGTTTTCTTGATCTATTATTGGTCAAGGAAGTTTTTCTGACCTCTAGGAATATCTAGTACTTTCAACTTGATTGATGGGACACTTACCGAAGATATCAAAATGAGCATGAAAAAGCTATTTCCAGAGGAACTGGGTCTGCAAAAGCTACAAAGCTTGCGCGGGAACTTTCCACGTGGAACGAGACATGAGAGGGAGCCTTCTGAGACTTTTGAGAAAGAAAAAGAGAACCTTCCAGTTTTTGACTCATTTTTGGAGAGAGAAATTGTCTTCTATTATGTCTTTGATTTTCTGTATTTTTTTGCAAAGCCATTAAGCACAAAAATGGATTGTTACCACTTCTCATTATAAGAGAGTGATGAATGGCCGGTTGAAAAAGACCACGATATGCAGTGATTATCAATCTTTTTTCGGAGGAAAAAGTATCAATGGTATTAGAAAAAGCATTGCTCCAGACCAGAGATTCTGCAGTTGAATATGCATCCTCTATACGGTGAAGGCGCACTATAAAATACACACTTAACTGAGATGATATCAAACACTACTAGATCAACGGACACATTAGTACATCATGCTTTTGATCTCTATTTTTTCATTCTTTCAAACTTTTTTAAAAGTTTACATCAATAAATAATGTTTCAGTTGTGCTGGCTGCTTGTGACGCATTCTCATTTCCACACTAGCGAGCATGTTTGGACGAGAAATGCATGTTGTTTTTGCAAACAATCCTAGCCAGCAAAACCAAAACAGAATGTGTGCATGCTGAAGTGAAGATTCAATTACATCTCCGGAAAACGTAAGTTACTAGAAGAGCTCACAAGTCCAAAGTATTTGATACTGTTGGGGTCTCCTCCCTGAACAACAAATCTTATAACATAAACCTTAATAATTGATTTCAAAATCATACACTCAACTTGAACACATGGATGGAACACAGTACAACCTTTGCAAGGTTGCATTATTCAATCTAAGAGACCTGTAACCAAACTCCTAAAAGGATATGTAAGAATGGGTCATATGATAAAAAACAAGCACTGAATCTGACACGTAAATGCTTCTGTAATATACTCCAACGGGATGAACTCAAGGCAAACTCAATAGGTTACCTCTTAATGACAAGCTATCGAGCAAAAAGAAACTAATTAAACCATACAAGGATAAGTGTGATATTTAGGGTTACATTAATCTGACATCAATTTTTTTGAGAAAAGATGGGATGACCCTCCAATAGAGGTCCATCCAAAAATAAATTATAATCTGATATCAAAATTAACAAATGTGTTTTCCCAATTCTGTAATGAATAAGGCTACCAATATCCATATGCATTCAATTGTAATTACTACACAATTTCAACTTGCTAGTACAATGTGCAAAGAATGGAATTATACAAAGACTGACCTTTGAGCTGGTTTACTACTGGTTCACAACCATGTGAGCTAGGACTGGAAAAGCCAAACCTTACTCCATTCTGTCCGTAACTGTCGTTAAGGGTGCTTTCCGAGCTGTCCACGCCCCTGCTGGACCACCTGCCCTTATTATTCTGGAGGGAACCACCAACCACAGACTGAAATTATCGGGCACTGGTGGCCCTCTAATGAAGCTTCTCCCAGAAGCAATTGCATGGAAAAGTCACAAGATTCAACTAAAATTGCTGGGTGAAAGATCTATACAAACTGCTTGGCTATGTTTTTCGGACCCTACAAATTTACATTGCACTGCTCCATGAAAAGATTTCCTCGTGTTAGAAACTTCTTCCAGTACTTTTTGTATTTTCGAATGCCAAGATCCAGCCACGGCTTCATGTTACCATTATAATGCAGAACTGCAGCTTTTTGTATCTGATTTGGGTTGAGACCATATTTAGTACCAAGATCTGAAAGAACCCAAGAACTATCCAGAGGAAAAGTCAAATCTTGAAAAGCAAGATAACTTGCAGGCAATGCAGCAGCTCTCCTCGATGTGTCGCTCTCGCTTTGAAGCTGAATGCAAGATAACAATACTGATTTTAAGTTTACGAAAATAGGCAAGGAATATTTGATTGGTGAATGATGATTTATATCTTTTAAAAAAATGCCTTGCCGTCAAACAATTTAAACAATACTGGTTTTGCCGCTCTGAGTGGACCACTGATAGCCAATGTACAATAGAATTCACGATAATAAATTTTGTTGGCACAATCCATGAGGAAAATTAACATGTACAATACATGAGGATTCTTACTCCCCGTACCTCCAGTCAAACTTATATTTTGTTAAGTGTTGTAAGAGAGCTGTTGCCCCTGGCCACAGCTCCCTTTGAGGAGGTAGCCGTGGCTGGGGGGAACGGCTCCCCTATAGAAATCTATAGGAGAGACGTTGCCCCGACCACGGCTACCTCTTTAAAAGGGTGCTGTGACCAGAGGCCACGGCTAGGGCCCAGAGCTATGTTCTTGAACAGCGGTTCAGGAGAATTGTACTCAAGAATTTTGCCTGGAAAACAGGTCTTACATAGATTTTACAAAATATATAGTAATGCAGGTGCTTTCAAATTGATTTTTGTTGAGAGATTATTCTATCTTTTCATGTTTTGTGTATTTCCTTTCTTTTATGTCTATAGTTTCATGAATCAATTCATTATTTCATCTACACATGGTATCAGAGTGGCAGTCCTAGACCGGAGTTCTCGTACCTCATGCTCTAACCCAACCCGCTTGCCACCTTCTCTTCCCTCTATGACGCATGTTGCCGCCGTTGTCATCGAGCCCCCGTTTGCCACCCAACACAATTGCGCAACACCCCAGGCTACCTGCACGGTAGTACAGGCCACTCGCACGGTAGTCTACGCCCCCCGCATGTGGTCTAGCATCCTCGCGCAACACCACTATGCAGTTAGAACGGAATCTTTGTGTTGATTTGCCCCTGTACAGTGTCTGGCGAGGCTGATTCTTGCCGCCAAACATCGTGAGAATCCCCCTGCATCACCGCTAAGGGCATGTGGTTTCATCTCGTGTTGCCAACATCACCTAGGGCATGGCAAACAGTCTGATTTTGATGTTTCAAGGGTGATTTCAGACCTATAAATCACCCCATCCGTCCTAGAGTGTTCGCAAGATTGGATGGGAACGGTTGTCCCATGAGTCTGCACAATATGTGAGTACACATTTGGATTGGTAGGTCCCACAATTTGTCCCATGAGTACACATCGTTAGACCTACCGTTCTTGGCTCTGACTTAAGGAAGTACTTCAACAATCCCATATCCTTGATCATGAAGTGAGCGACTATCAGCTTCTTTATCACCTCAAACCATACTCATGACATCATTACCTATTAGAATCATGGTATTAAAAGGCGTGCCTCAAGGCTCTTAAGGCATACTCCTCAAAGAGAGATGAGCCAACTTTACGCTTGAGGCAGCGTTGTAAAAGTCGCCAGACTGGTCCGATTAGTAGGTCTGACTAGTCTAGTCAGTAGGGAGACCGACCGAGTACCGACTAATTCTGACTACGCACACTAGTTGACCATTTTTTGCTTGGAGATACCATATTTTTATATGTTTTGCTTTTTTTATATGGAAAGCCATTATAATATGCATAGTGTTTTATTTAAATTCAATTACTTTTTTTATTTTATTATGATAATATAAAAATGTACAAGATCTATGTAAATATATGTATAAAAATGAGTTATATATTTAAAATAATCATAAAATTCAAAGCCGATTAAAGTCCGACTAAATCCGATTAGTCGTCCGACTGACGATTAATCCTTAATCAGTGACCCGGCCGATCGAGTATCGACGACCGACTTTTGCAACCTTGGCTTGAGGTACACACCTAATTCTCCTTTAGCAAGGCGCCCGCTGGGTTTCGTCGAGGGTGTCAGAGTCGGTCGAAGCATATAACATACCGAGGCATTTTATGAAGCATTAGGGGCATTTTAGGTATTTTATTGATGACTTTAAATGTCTAATCTATAGCTTGAGATGATTATAAAAGTCTAGTTGTTTAGAATATATTTCTAAAAGATGAATGTGTTTTTCTGTTTATTTCATGTTCATATTTATTATTAAACATGTCCAATTTGCAGTAAAATCTTAACATTACACACTTAAAAAGACAGATCCATAAATCTCAGAGCAAACGACGAGACTCTCGTCTAATAACAGGCTTCGCCCGCCAGCGTTGGGGGAGGTAACATAATAAGCTCTTTAATGTTCCGAACAAAATAGATATAGATAAAGGCATCTTAATAAAATCATCTTAATATGTTAGACACAATATATTACATCAACACGTTTAATCGCAATTTTTTAGACTACAATATTTTAATGACAAATATGTAATTATTGATATTTTCATGACATTTAAGCTGATGAATCCCCTTTTAATTGGATAAAAAATTTTGTAGAAAGGAATATAGAGTTGTTATATCTTTTCTTTTGGTGTTCTTGTCTCTATAATTGTAGTATATATATATATAGTTAAATAACATATGATTTCATGGCATATACTTATGTGTAGTTTTTATGCGCATTTTTCTCTATGAGACTTACGCCTCGACCACCTGAAGGCTACACCTTGTTCCGCCTTTTGTTTTTTCAAATCTTAGTCAGAATAATATCGTTAGTGTAGGCCAACATGTCAATTGTGCCTCACTATGTCCTCTTATTAGAGGATTATTTGATAATGACTTAGTGAAGCCCTTTCTCTTTAGAATCCTTGACAGCTTCAGAAACTAGCCCTTAGGACCCTCCTTAAGGTTATAAATCGGCTTTTATAGAAAACAGATCTTCTGACACTCCCCTTGACGCTCAAACCCAAAGTTGTTATATATAGACACCTCCTATAGATATTTATATCAAAAGGCATTCTTTATATCCACTTGATGTAAAAACAAGTCATTATGTGTACGGTGATGGAAACAAGAATCCAAAGAATCGACATACGAGCAGCCAAAGAAGAATTGTCGAAGAAGTCCACCCCATATGACAAGGGAATCCTTTGACGACTAATAAGACCTTGTACCTAGCAACAAATCCGTTTGTTTGTACCTCATTGTAAAGACCCACATTGACCCAACCTGCAACTAGCAGGAGGGTCAACCACAGTTGAATTCCCTTGGATATGAGACTTTTCATCTCCTACATAGCTTCCTTCCACTGTGGTTGGAGAAACAACTCACTATGAGAAATCGTTTTATGAAAACAACCCCATTACAAATTGCTTATATATGGAACTAAGGTGAACTCAAGGACATCGCCTTGACGATAGAGTGCAATGTGCAATTGCAATACTTCTTAAGTAGAGCAATTGAGAGTTTAGTGTCATATACACAACCTATATTCTTATTTGCAAATTTAGGTTACCTTTTATAGCGTAATCACGATTCTCATTTCTCTAAATGAAGAGACATCATGTCTCAAGTCCGATCTGATGTAGACATCACTTGCGGGTGTATGGATGAAACGCATGCTGCCCGCAATCCTTGGTAACGATCCGAGCCGAGAACCTCTTGATTTCATCATATGAAATCCATCATCTTCCTCACAAGCATGAAGCACCGAAGAAGATGGAGATCCTCGAACAGTCAATCCGGCAACACAACGACGGCACGACGACAACAACGCTCTCCATAAACCCTAGAGTGGACGACTACTTGGGATTGATATAGATAGTATATGGACGTGTATAGAGAGGGAGATAGAGAGATTTTGCTGCTCCAACTAGTATGTTGAATTGTGGTAAAGAAAAATCAAGGGTTGGCCCTCCTTTCATATAATTTGGATGTCCATGGATCCCAATTCATGTATACAAATAATCAATGGTGTAGATTAATTTGTGCTTTCAATCAATGGCCTGGATTTTATCGCAACGATTTGCAACAGTAATTAATTAACTTAAAGAAATAAATAATATTAAAGACATTCTTCAATAAAACTAATTTATGTTAAATCAATTATATGTGGAAAATAGGAAGGAGGAGAGCCTCCTTCCCAAATAGGGTAGATATCCACCATGAAGACTTTCTCCGCATGGTCGTCCACTCCTATTAGGAGGGGAGCCTTCTCCTCTTTCCTATTTGATGAGATTCTCAATCTCATCATATTTTTCACATGTTGCAACAACTTTTATTGCTTGAATTTTCACCAAAATAATTCCAAATTATTTTGTGAAAAATCCAATCATCCCATTGATAATTATAAATCATATTCATACATCCAATATTAAATATAAATCACATTTACATTTAATTGTTCAATGTGAATCCTATTCACATTTAATTGTATAATGTGAATCCAATTCACATTAACATATAAATTGTAAATCATATTTACAATTAAATCTCTCTCATGATAATGTGAATCATTGTAGCCGACCCTACTTAATTGTGGGAAAAGGCTTTGTTGTTGTTGTTGTTGTATGATAATGTGAATCATATTCAAAATACTTATGATTATTGTTGTTAGCGATATCCAACATTAACCATATCCATGATAATTAAATCCAATTTAATTATCTCAATTGTCTCTTTATATATATATCCAAATAACGTGAATCACATCCACATTATTGATGATAATTAAATCATATTTAATCATCAATTTTTCAATGCTCAGATATTATCAAAAATAGAATTATTCTTGAACTCTTTCAAAAATAATGTGCCTTCTCCACGGATACTTGAAGATAAGGACAGGACGACTACATATTACATGTATAGTGACTTGGATACTGAGATCCAATCTCATATACAGATCTAGAAGATCGCTCATATATATATGATCAAGTCAGACAGAATATCTAATATTCTCATTGCATCTGAATCATATTCAAATCAATGTCCAACATTTTGACTAAGATTGGATAATCAATCTACTGAGTGGATTCACTAAAATCCAAACATGTTTCATCACTCCCCCAAAATGGAAGTGTCATGGTTATACAATCGTTTAAGATCACATCACCCTCGAGTATTCCTAATACTCGTACATCATGCATACTGGAAGATGTAGAATAAACGCGAAGTTTTGATCACTTTTGAACCATATCCTTCAGGGTGTTATCATTAAGTTTTTTTGGAGTATTTGGTTGTGTGCCTCTTATGTTGTAGATGGGTAAATAGATACCTCTAAGATCCATTTACCCCATCCAGTTGTTTAGTCCCACATCTATCAGTTTGGAGATGTGGAGGTTCAGTGGGGGCTATATATAGACCCCCACACCCATTGTATCCATGAGAAAATGCAATGCATACATCAACCCTTTGAAGCATTCTCCCGTGATTTCATCCCGCCCCTTAGGGAGTAGGGTTTCACGTTAAAATCCAGGTGTCCATAAAGTTTTATTCTTTTCTCTGATTTGCTTTCGCATGTTTATCTTATAACATGGATCAGATCAGGCTCGATTTTCGAGGAATCATATTATGTTTTTTTATTTTGTCGAGTTCGAATTATTGTTTGTGAATTTGTTCGTAGAGAATGTTCATTTTTCGATTCAAGTATAGGGTTTCTTTCTGAAACCCTAGTTCTCGTTGCCGCATCTTCATATTCTCGACAAAACGGGAGTCGCAGCTTCCTCTATGACTGCTCCACTTCCAAGCGGAGCTTCGAGGCAGCGTAAAACCGCAACATCTCTCCTCCATGTCATCTGCCTTAGTGTGACACTCGCAAGGAGCCCCAACCTCGCGCGCGATCTCAAGGCTCCTAGGCGGAGCCACTGTCGCCTTCTCCTTTGGTGGCTGCATCTCCAACGCACACGAAGCGTGCACCAGCAGGGACGCGACCAGACGCGACTCCATCGAAGCGGCGTCGAAGCCCCTCTTCACTCCCCTTTGCGGCACAGGCACCGACCTCGCACAACCCCCAGGAGGCTTAATAGGCGCCAGCCCAATCCCCCTCCTCGTCGCCTCCTCTGGCTGCATCCTCCTCTCCAGCGGCGAGCCCTAGCCACAACGATCCAGGCCTCCCCCCATCCACATGTGCTCCGACTCCATCGACGGGCCCATCTTCAGCAGAGCAGAAGGCAAAAGCTCTCCATCAAGGGGTGGTGGCGCTTCCAGCAGGAAGAGCCCCAACGGGGGGCGGCGATTGAAGAATAGGGTTCCCAAGTGGGAACCCTCGATGCCCCTTTATTAAAAAAAAGTGCGGGTCATTTGTTAGTAAGGGCCCAGAGGCGAAAGTTGTAAAAAAAGGGAGTGGGGGCTGAGTCTTTGGTCCCAATGTTGGGCATGAATTAAAAAAAATTATCTGTTTTTCGAAAAGTTGCGTACAAATAAAAAGTCATCCGCATGTTCACAAAAAATCAATTAATTAATTAAAAAATGTGAGAAAAAAGTCGTAAAAAAATGATGAATAAAACGACTTAAAAAATGATGCAAGAAAAGCCAGAAAAAAATGTTGAAATAGCTTAGAAAATAATTAAAAAAATGAAATGATGATTTAAAAAAATCATGATGGCTATTTAAAAAAATTGATTGACAAAAAGCCACAAGTTCATGATTTTCTCCCCATTATCTTGTCTTCTCCCAACTTTGTCGATGTCATTTTCCGACAAGTATGGGAGAAAGGGGAAGTATTGTGTAGAGTTACAGGTCCGAGTCAGATCCAAATTCTCCAGACTCCAGACTCCAGGCCATTCAGATTGTTCAGACTCTACAGTTCGCAGATGAAGATTCTCCAGGCGCAATTTAAGACTCGATGGTCAGATTCTGAGTCCTCAGTTTGACTCACACTCCAGCTCGTTCGTCTCCTCACCTACACGGCATGAGAAGCAACGTCTTCGACAACAGCCGACAGTTGTGCGTGTTGAGTTGATATTGTCCGTAGTGTCCTGTAGTGTGAGTTGAGTTTCTGTCTGTTTGTCCAAACTAAGCATTGCATGCTCCAGCTTGAGGAGGAGTGTTGGAGTATTTGGTTGTGCGCCTCTTATGTTGTAGATGGGTAAACGGATACCTCCAGGATCCATTTACCCCATCCAGTTGTTTAGTCCCACATCTACCAGTTTGGAGATGTGGAGGCTCAGTGGGGGCTATATATAGACCCCCACACCCATTGTATCCGATGAGAAAATGCAATGCATACATCAGCCCTTTGAGGCGTTCTCCTATGATTTCATCCCGCTCCTTAGTAGGGTTCCACTTTAAAATCCTGGTATCCATAAAATTTTATTCTTTTCTCTGATTTGCTTCTGCATGTTTATTTAATAACAATTTATCAATCGATCATTGGTAGTTGGTATGGATCATATGCTTTACAAAAGTAAATCTCATACCTTCAAATCCTGTCTTGTTTCCAAAACAAGACGACCAATGTTAGAATTTGGAATGTTAACATCAATAACATAACATAGGTCCTTATTGAAGTCACAACCACCACCAACAAAAGAATCATGGGGTCTCAAGATAAACAAATGTAAAATTCGAAGTTCCATGTCAACCGATCTAGATTTTCATCCAAATATGCAAATGCAAGTCAAATCTGCGACTACGAGAACCAATTAAAAGCCTGACGACATAACTCTCGACTTTAGAAATGTGGCTTCCACTAGTCGAATACACATATACGGATGCATATCTGGTTAATGTGAATGGGAATTATTGACAGGACAAGATGCTGCTAGAAATTATGAACATTATTGAAACAGGAAGAGAAGAACATGTTACATTGCATGTAAAACATACCATCTGAAGGAACATTTCATACAATGTTGTGATATTATGCTCCCTCCACTTCTCCAAGTCAATTATATTGAGGCCTGACATCCATATACATGAGTCTCTGTTATACTTGTTTCCAACTAAATAATTCTTTAACTGGCCTAATCGCACATTGCAGAAATGCATGGCACCAATCACTTTGCCATCCAAATCAAGACCCCATAATGGTGATAGATCTCTCTGTACAACTACATCCTCATCCAAAACCACTACCTTCTTTAGATTTCTGAAAATGTCAGGAAGAATAAACTGTGCATGACCAAACACTGAAATATATTCAGTACTCAATTGAGCCGATAATGGCTGATCAATGCTAGAAAATGAAATGCGGAACTCCTCGGTAAATGGCGGATGACGCTCTAAAGCTAGCTTGTGTAAGTCCTCCGTGTCAAAGTCTTCAAGATTAATGACACGAACAACTGAATCTCTGTAAGAGTTTTCTGAAAACCAGAATGTCATAGCAAAGTAGTTCTGTCGATCGGTAACTACATGAAAAATCTGATTCCCACTCTCCTACAAAATATAGAAGAACCATAAATATATAAATGAAGATTTTAAGAGTTACTCGTCCATTCCACAAAATGTGCTTCTTTCGGTAAAAATATAAGACATAAAGCAATTAAAATACTAAAGTAATGTGCATATCATGTACCTTTGAACTCATCACAGTTGAGTTAATAACAACTGATGACGCCAGTACATTCCTGGAGAATATAACATAGTTTTGAAGGGATGGGCTCTCAATTTCTCCCATGTGTAAAGTTTTAGTATTTCCTGAGGAGCGGATGAAGTACTCTACTGTCAATCTCAATGATAAACAGTGGAGGCTTTTTGGCATAGTATGGACACCAAGATGATACAAGAATGCGCTCTGTCGCTTATGAAAATAAGCTTCATCCTCCGTCAAATCAAGAATTTGCCTTAATTTCTTGTGCACATTAGTGCAATCAACATTGACTGATCTTGCTCTAGCTATTGCGTGTTCCATTTTCTCGATTGTTTTAGCAACACTGACAAAAGCAGATCATGTCAATTTAAAATTTGCATGGGTTGGTATCATTTGCATGCAACATCAAAAGAAAGTTGAAAAAATGGCCATAAGAGAAAATAAAGGATGGAATTATTAGGGATGAGTATAAACACAATATATGAGTGCTTCTGAGAAAATTACATCAAGGTCCATAAGAATAGAAACGAACATCTTTTAAATAAAATAACTGGTTAGCTCAACAGAGGAATCACTTTTAGAGCATTTCTTTGGTGAAGATATCCACCACTAGATACTTTAAGTTAACATCAGAGGCGTAAATAAATCCTCTCAGGATCACTTCCATGTGTAGTGACTATCGACCTCATATGTGTAGTCCGTTCATGGATGACCGGATTGTTTGCAGTGAATTGGACTGCCTTGTGGTCACATCTAATTTCCATACACAAAACTTACCATAAGCTATATGGAGTTCAGCATGTCCTTGGCACAGCTGCATAGTCTACATCAGTCTAAAGCATCACATTTAGTTTCGCATTTTTTAAAAACACCAACCTTATATCTTAATGCAATCATTGAAGTGAATGGGTTTAAAGAGGTCTTTCTATGAAATGACTGATTTTACTCACCGCGAGTGGATTGACTAGTCTTACAACTGTGGCATTGAAAATGACGATGCGAAGTCGTAATCAGAGACAATATTGTAAAGAACAATAAGGAACACTGGGATTTTACATGGAACCCTACTCAATAAGGAACGGGATGAAACCATGGGAGAATCACCTTGAAGAGATGATGAGCCTATTATGTCTCTCACAGTGAATACAGAAGGTGTAGGATTCCCCGCCATAATGATTGTGTCCCAGTAATAGATGATGTGGGACTGATATAGGTGCATATGGTAATCGGACCCAGGAGGGATCCAATTACCCGCTTATGGATGCATATTCTAACACCCCCCCCCTCAAGCTTGAGCATCCAATGCTCAGCTTGGACAAATAGAAAGAAAGCATTCACTCACAGAATACAAGACAATACAGACAATATCAACTCAATGTAAACTCTATCGATTACATGTTGAGGATATTGCCTCTCATGTTGGAATAGTGAGGAGAAACTAAAGGGATGGAGTGCAATAAGTCTCCTCGTCGGAGAATGTGTGCTATGTACTACGATTGTCATAGTCATCAGAACTGAATTGAGTTTCCTCATCGAAGAATGTGTGCTTTGTATTGCACAGAGTCGCCTGAACTAGAACGAGTCTCCTCGCTGGAAATAAAGATGCTATGTACTGCTTAAAGTTGCATGAACTGAGATGAGTCTCCCTGTCAGAGAACGTGTACTCTATTCTGCGCAGAGTCACCTGAATTGGAATGAGTCTCCTCATCGGAGAACTCTGGCTCGCAACACGTTGGAATTTAGTGTATCATATGCAGACTTCTCATATCTTTCTGAGGGGACAAACTAAAGAAAGCTGTGAGAATACTGAGAATTGGAGGTTATGATTACTGGAGAAAGTCATGAGAATATACTTGCTGGAGTTCACGGTCATTGGAGATGGAGGATGAACCGAATCTCCTCGTCGGAGAACCCTGAGAAACTGGGTCACTCGAACATAGAGTGCCTCGACGGTAGAGCATAGAGTGCCTCGATGGTAGAGTTTGAATCTTTGAATCTGAATGCTCTACACAACATATCCCATTTCTTCCAAAGTTCTTGGAAAAATATGGCATCGACCAAGTTGGAAGAAGAAATAAAGAGGGACAGAAAAGCTCACAATCTCTTCTTCTTCCCCTTTTTCGACTTTTCTCCCTTTTTATTTATCTCCTTTTTTTTGTTTTTTAGATGCAATAACGCACCCCTCCTCCCTTTTTTTATGGCCCAATTGGGCCTATCAACTCGGCCCCCTTTTTATCATAACACCCCCAACCTTTTTTCTTTAATACAGTAGCAACAGCCCAAATTTACTCTCCCTCGTTTTTATATATTTTTAAGAATAAGACTTAAGGGGTGTTGGCCTCATTTGTCATCTCATGATAGAGTTTTCTCCGAGGAAGAGCCCATGTCATCATGGGCTCTTGATTAGCGGCATTGATATGGAGATTTGAGAGGGATTCGCCTGGAGATCGAAATGTAATCTTTGACGCATTGTCACCAGGAAATAGGAGGAACTCCGCATGTCGATGAGGAATCATGGGACTTCAGTCGTATCGCACTATCTTAGGGTTTGGCATAACAGAGCACGCGCTTTCTAGGTTTCCATCATCGTCGACTAGAGGGAGACCTGGAGGGAGGTGTCGCGTGTGTTGCCTGGAAGTTGTGTGGGCACTGTCTGGGTTAATGTGGGGTCATGAAAGGGATATCCACCGAGAGATCACCGTCAATGGGACTTTTCAGGTTCCTTAATTGGGAATCCAAATCTCATTCGCCTATGATGGGGCAAAACACTGAGATTGTCGTCGCCCTTGAGGTTTGATGGTGGTGTGCAAGTGTATCGGAATAAATTTTCAAGAATAATGCCAACTGAACCTGCTCTGATACCATATTGAAAACAACAATGCAGAAGCGTAATAAGAGATAATATGTAAAGAACAATAAGGAAAATCGGATATAACGTGGAAACCTACTCCATAATGAGTGGGATGAAACTACGAGAGAATCACCTTAAAGGGATGATGAGTCTATTATGTTTCTCTCTCTCGCAATGAATACAAAAGGTGCGGGGTTTCTTATATAGCCTACCATAATGACCAAATGCCGCTAATAGATGATATGGGACTTACATAGGTGCATGTGGTAATCGGACTCTAGAGGGATCACATTACCCACCTATGCATACATACTCTAACAGGTGGCATACGATAATTTTCCTACTAGAGACTTGATTGAGTAGCATCAACAAATTTGGCATTTACATCATAAAGATGGAACTTTGCGACTATCAGTTTGAAGATCGGTTTGGCCCAAGCATACTAGTCTCCTGAAGAAGATAGATACCATACTTCATATGTGGTATCATCGTTTATCATTCCAAGCCACAACAATGCAAATGAAGTATCTCAAGTCTCCCAACATTTTAGTCACAAAAGCTCGCCTAAGAACATCGCTATAACATCTATTATGTGAGATTGTCCCAAAGAAAAGGATGCCATTCACATAAACCACCATCACTACTCAACCCTCCTCAACAATCTGCAAAAACATTGATTGATCTATCGAGGTTCGATGGAAATCAAACTTATCAATAATTGTATACATCATTTAAGTGGGGTTCTTGGACTTTATTTTAGTCCATGACTCCATATATTGTCTTTTGTAAGTGCCATGGTTATCCACACTCCCCCCGATGCTCGATGCCGAGAGGCTAGACCATATATACTTTCTTATTCGTGTCACCGTGAAGAAAGGAATTTTTGACATCTAACTAGAACAAAGGCCAATTTTAGTGAACAATAACAAATATGAGAATACATTTTGGAAGGAAAAAGAGGTGTGACATCAAGGAGACGCCAACCCAAAGAGTTTTTTATATATTCATAAACTTAAAAATAATTACAAGGACGAGATGTCATAAAAGCTTTTAGCATATTCCAATACATTCTCCATAAACATTCTTCCCCTAGAAAACAACTCCATTCCATGCTAGCAACAAAGACAAGAGTATAGCCACTACCCATATCATAGTAACATTATTGCCCCTCCTAACCTCTAACGCACTCCCAAAATGCATCACAACTAGAGGTATCCACCTCAGCAATGTAATCCATAGACAAGACCTCCTTCGAAACTGGGCATCTAAAGAATAGATGTTATATATCCTCCTTCGCATTCAAATAGCACTCGCAAGTGGTCATAGTAGGGGTGTTGATCGAAATGAATACCCTCGAATCCACAATGATTCAGATTCGATTTTTTTTGAAATTTTCAAATCCGAACTCGAATCGAATTTTAAGTGAATTTACAAACTTTTCTTTAAGCCAAGAAAGGGGGTAACACACATTGGTGTCTGCCCCAAAATTTTATTACTTAAAAGGTTTTACAAGTTACAAAAGCCAATCTAAGCAGTCGTTTTACATGAGAGCAGACATTCTCATAGTAGAAGCGATGGCCCGAAAAAAGAACACCATTGCGGGCCAGCCATACGGTCCATAGCAACGTCATCGGAGAAAGAACCTCCTCTCTGTTTCGATCCCGCGCCAGAAATAAGGACGACCAGAAGCCATCAAAAGAGGTGTGGCAGAGCCAAGGTAGTCCAACCTCGAGCCAGACAGGCACGGTAACCAGACACCTAAAGAAAAGGTGATCCAGAGTCTCAATCTCAACACCTCACAGAAGGCATCTATCAAAGGTCACCCCAAGCAGTTTAAAACAACGATCTCTAGTCATAATACACTTGTGCCTAAAGAGCCATAAGAAGAAGCCAATCCTTTTCGGACGAAGAGACCAAATCAGGTTACAGTCCGTGATCAAGTTGTCAGAAGGAGGAGGAGGTCTGCAGATAGCACCGTAGGCATTCTTAACCGAGAACTGCCTGCCCTTTCAAACCCAATGATCCAACCCAGCCGATGGCCTACCCACATTTCCAAGCGAATCCAGAAGGCGAAGAAATTCTTTAAGCAGCTAATCAGAGGAGGTTCTGAAGGACAGCATCTAGTTTCCATTATCCCATCAGTCCACCACACTCGCCGAAGGGTTATCAGTAAGCGTAAAAATTCGAGGAAATCGCGTACTAAGGGGGCCATCCCCCGTCCAGTCATCAGTCCAGAAGACAAATGTAGCACCATTTCCCACAGTCGACCTGTAAAGTTCACGAAAGCGTGGCAACACCTTCAGAATTCCCTTCCAGAAAGATGACTGATTCGGACCACATTGTTGTAGCCCAAGGTCAGCCATAGAGACATCATACAGGCTGTGCAAAAGCCTGCAGCACAAACATTCATCTTTACCCCAGATCCTACTCCCCCACTTTACCAATAGGGCCTCATTAAGGGTCTCCATATTTTTTATCCCCAACCCACCATAGCTATTGGACAGAGTAACAGTATCCCAGTCAACCAGGTGGATACCCTGACCCTCCTGACCGGATCTGCCCCACAGGAACCTGCACATCAGTCGCTCCAGACGCCTCCTCACACCCACCAGCAACAGTCTAGAGGAAAAGAACACCGGGAATCTTCGATAGGACCGCTTTAATAAGTATCAGGCATCCCCCACAAGACAGTAGGGATGTCCTCCAGCTACTCAGCTTCTTTTCCATTTTCTCCACGACCGGTAACCAATCCGCCAATTTGGCTCTGCCCGCCATGAGGGGAAGCCCAAGGTAGCGAATAGTAGGGGTGCACATGGATCGGATTGGATCGGATTTTGGCTTAATCCGTGTCCAATCCACACATAACGGATTTTTGATTTTTCCAGTCCAATCCAATCCATTAAACATGCAAATCCAATCCAATCCAATCCACCGGATTACGGATTGGATCGGATTGGTTCGGATTTTTAATGCTCACCTAATCTATGATTAAGTTTGTAGCATAGTCGAACTCGACGTTCGAATCATGGTTCTAAATTTGAGATTATGGATAAATGTAAAGAAAAGAATAGTTAATTTTTGGAAAGCAATTTGACTTAATTTTTTTGAAAAGCAAAAATATATATGCTTGTTATGAATTTATTACAACCGATCATTGTATAACTAAATAAAAATAACATACTTGTGATTCATAGAAATCATAAAAGAATCATATTGACTTTGAATAAAATTGCAAGTTTGTATATATCAAATAGGAACTACAACTAGATAACTGTGCATACGTAAGGAAGACCTGGCTGCGCATGCGCGCAGCTAGGATAAGGACAACATCCGGCGGAGATATGTGTGCATCTGAGGGTGGAGATGTGTGTGGTGCAGGTGAGTGTTTTGTTTGTAATGGGTCCTGCGTGGGTTTAGGTTTATGTATTATTATTTTTAGAAGTTTATTTCGTTTGAATAATTGGAAGGGCCTAAAGGGCATTGCGGGTAGGTATTACTTTTTTTCTAAACCAACTAGTAGGGTGAGATAAGGGGTTTTCAAGCAAGTTATGTGTAGTAAAACTTGAATTGGAATATGTTTAAGTTATAAAGAGACTAGCTTGGATATTTACACATAGCTTTCAAATAAAATGTAATATATAATATGCTTTATTGAGAATAAATAAAGTAGTATATATTATTATTTATTAACGGATTAAATCGGATTGGATTTTGACAATAATCCGATCCAATCCATAAATGAACGGATTTGTAAAATTCCAATCCGATCCGATCCATTAAACTTATAAATCTAAACCGATCCAATCCAATGACAACGGAATGGATCGGATTACGGATTTTATTCGATCCATGTGCACCCCTAGCGAATAGGAAGTGTACGGCAAGATGTACCCAACTCCGAGCTACAGTCGTACGCCTTTTCAACAGTCATGCCAAACGGGACCACAACGGACTTATCATAATTCCCCTTGAGCCCGGAGATCTCCTCGAAGATATCAAGAGTGTTACCCACATCGCTCGCCTCTTCCTTCCCGCCCTCCATGAATAATATAGTGTCATCCGCGTATTGGACCAGGGGAATACACAGCACTCCGCACCTGTAACCCGAAAAGACACCGCCAGTCTGCACTCTCTCAACCATGCAAGCTATAACATCTGCCGCGAGTACAAAAAGCATAGGGGGGAGAGAACATCCCTGCCTAACCCCTCTCTAGGGTTGGAAGAAACCACCCTCCGGACGCTCATTCACAAGGACCGAGAATGAAGCCGTAGTGATGCAGCGCTTCATCCATAAGACCCATAAATCTGGAAAGCCCCTCCGGTACAGGGCCGCCCACAAGAAGTGTCAGTCCAAAGTATCATATGCCTTGGAGAAGTCAACTTTCCAAAGCATAGCATGCTTCCCACTACGCGTCCAATCCGAGATAATTTCAGCAACCATGACCAAACTATCATCAATCTGAAGGCCTGGCACGAAAGCTGATTGAACCCGTGAAATCAGGTAGCCAAGAACTCTGTTGAGATAGATCGCAAAAATCTTTGCCACGATTAGGTAAATGCCATTGGAGAGAGCAATCAGTCTAAAGTCCTCAATCCTCTCAGTCGAATTTGTCTTGGGGAGATGGAAGATTAGTGCCATGTTTAGTCTTTCAAACCCGGCATTGTACCTGCAGAATTCCTCTACAATATCCAGCACCTCCCCACCCACCAAATCCCAGAATTACTTGTAGAGGCATACATGGAATACATCTGGACCCAATGCCCCCTCTGCGTTCAACTCCCACACAGCCGCTTTGATCTCCTCAGTGGTTACCTGCAGCGTCAAACTTTCTGCATGTGCTTGAGGTAAACGAGATGCCCCACTGGAGCTCCACCGCCAAGGTCTAGAATCCGCCCTCCACGAGAAATCGTGAAAGTAGTCCGCAATCGCATTTCCCATCTCCTTGTCTCCCTCAATTCGGTTGCCATTGATAAGCACAGATCTGGAAACACTGATCCTACGTCTGCCGCTAGCCACCCTCTTTAAGCCCTCTTTAAGCCAAGCAAGATGCGATCTCTGCTTCCACTCAGTTACGTGCTTCCTATCATCTTCCTCAATTAGACGTTGTGCAGAGGTCCTTTGTCCCAGTTCCTCAGTATTCAACAGTCTGACATCCTCCATTCTGTCAAGTCTTTGGATCTCCCGCTCCGCAGTCTCCCTCCGAGCTCTTCTAATTTCTCTGATCTCTTTCTTATAAGCACAAATCCTCTGCGACAAACCTTTCAGTTTTTCCGCAAATCTATATGCCGCCGAGCCAAACACCACCATAGAGGACCAATGTGAGCTCACTCGTTCCTTGAAAGAGTTTTCCAGTAGCCAAGCACGTTCAAATCTGAAAAAGCCTCGTGGCGGAGTGGAGTCCCTGGAGTCCTAGATCAGCGGAGAATGATCTGAATAGGTCCGAGTTCTGCAAGAGGTACACGACATAGGGAATAATTCCATCAGCTCCGGTGACGGTAGGAATCTATCAATGCGAGAGCACGACCCCGAGCTCCTCCATGTGTACTTCGTACCCATAGCATCAAGGACCTCAAGTTCCAGGTCACCAATCAGTTCCGTGAAGTAAGCCGATCCTTGATCTTGGCCTTCACGTAAGCGAGGACGGTCACAAGAGAACAACGTGACATTGTAATCACCACCAACAAGCCAAACACAACTCGAGAACGCAGCTCTCACAGCATGGATCTCGGCCCAGAGTTCATGACGCAACGATGGCAGGCAGGGACCGTATACAGTTGAGAAGGCGAACAGAGTCGTCGTAACGGAGCATTCCAGTAAAACCGTAAGGACATGTGACCCCTTCATCTCCGACCGAAACTAAAAAACAGTATCTTTCCAAGCCAAAATCTCCCCCCCACCCCCCCGAGCTTCCCACGGCATCAATTGCACGAAAATTGGCGATGGCTCCCACTCCAAAAGACTTCCAGATGCCCACATCACATGAGTCGAGCTTAGATTCCTGTAGAAGAACAACATCTCAACCCCATTCCACAAATCTCCCTCCCAACGTCCTCTTCTCTGGGTTACCCAGGCCTCTAACATTCCATGATAGGACCTTCATTTAGTCAAGCTTTGCACACCCATAGCCCTCACAGCTCCAGCTAGTACTGCAACTTGATTCTTGCGTTCGGAGATCGGTTGTGCTTCACCAGTCTGCCCCTTTCTCATGCGTCTTCTCTTATATCTTTTCTCGACTCCTCTTCCAAAGGCCAAACCTGGCATCCTCCCCTCATGACTTAGAGAATTTTCTGCCTTCACATTTTCCTCCATGCAGAGTTCATCCTTCTGGATAGCTACACCGCCCAAGGCCCTAAATGTCGGTTTCGGTCACCATTTCGGTATCGACCAAAACAGAATTTCGATGGAATTTCGGTGGAATTTCGACCGAAATTTCGGTCATTTCGGTCATTTTTTGTACTAGGAACCCCATATTTCGGTCATTTCGATCATTTCGATCGAATTTCGATTTCGACTGGATATCGATATTCGACAGAAATTCGACCGAATTTCGCTGAAATTTGAGGCCATGACACCGCCCAACCCGGCCCAAGTACCATCAAAAACACAGTGGGGCGGAGGAAGAAGCATCACCTTCAACCAGCCTCCCTTCGGAAGCGTCCTCTGAAGACCCCAAGTGTCCACTCGCGCTCTCCAGAAGTAGTATCTTGCAAGGAGCTCGCCCAAAAGGAAACGACGGTGAAGTAGCCCTCTGACGAGAAAGATCCAGCGAGAAGGGCACTTCTCTCAAGACAGAGGTAAATGGGTTCCATAAGCAGGTCGCACATATATCGGTCGACCCGAAAAGCAGAGGTTCAAGATTTTTATCAACTGCTCCGGAGACCCGAAAACGGGTCTGCACCATTAGACCGTTCATGGGTATTTGACAACAAACGGACCAAGACCCATTTAACCCTTGTAAAATACCACCTTGTACAATTGCTCGGGAGACACCGACACCCCCTTCCACGTTCCCATAGATAGAAAAGCTCGTCGAAGATGGAAAGTCCAACCTTTCCACTCTTTCCAGATATGACACCTCGACTTCCGCACTTTCGAATATCTCCCCATGCTGACGTGTCTCCGAGCTCCCCGAGGATGACACTGGGGGGTCTTCCATTGCAGATCGTGGTGGCGGCGAAGGTGATAGGAACTGGATTGAAAAAGGGAAGGCTTCTCGGTTGATGTTTAGCATGGGCACCTGCGAGAACTCTGGTTCAATGTTCCGGCAGTCCAACAGTACCAACGTGACTCCGGGATCTGTTCCCAATTGACAACCATCCGCGAGTATACTTCTAACCATTCCGATCGACCTGAGCGGCCCTTCCAAGGTCCTTACCGTTCTCGATTTGAAATGGACGCCTCTCAGCTGAGCGACTCCTCTGGTGAAGGAAACCTCTCCTTCGTCCGCAGGAAGCGGCAATCGCCAATTGACGTCATTTTTTCCCTCGGGCTCAGTAACTTGATCTCCAGAACGCTTTGCACATAGCATTTCTTAGGTCCTATGGCCAAGACGTCGCCCAAAATCCCCTTCCGAACAATAGAACCATTCCTGCCCATATTGATTTGATAGACAAGCATTCTTTTTCCCAGACGCCAATTAGCAACCGACCATTCGATTCTACGCCATCCTTTCCGACCAGCGCATCCTTGTAGGAGCAGCCAGGTTTCAAAACGCCCCCACGGGGCTCGCTCCCAATGCTCCCGCATGACACATCAACAGGAGTTTCCTCATGCGATCGTTTGGAGGTCCTAAGCACAAACGGACATGTCGCTCATCGATGACCTAGATTACGGCAATGAAAACATCGCGGCCTCAACAAGCAATCACAGGAAACATGGTCCGAGAAGCCATAACGATAGCACCTACGCCCTCTCTTTCGGTAGGTGACTTGTCGCCATCCATCTCTCTCTTCCCTATTTGTGGAAGAACCCTTTTCGGTCTCTTGACACCGCGCACGTAGATCCGCCTTGATCCCCCATCGTATTCCTTCTCAGTGTTGCTGCTTTCTCCCCGTAACCCTTCCTCTCCCCCGCTCGCTCCAACCCTCCATCCTCCATGCCATTGAGATGGTAGGGGAAACATTCCAGGTAGGGGTTTAAATTCATTCTGAGTTCTGAATATTCAAATTCGGTTCATTTTATTTCAAATATGATATGTTCGCATATATTTGAAAGCTTATATAAATTATTTATATAAAGAATAATAAAATTCTAAAGATTTTATTTTATACCTTAATTTTTTAATATAGGTTACTACGATCAGTGTGTCTACCACACAAAAGACCAGGGTTCAAATCCCACTCTTGCAGGGGGTTGCGTTAGGTAGTCAACAGTCAGCGTAAAAAATAGTCGAATCTTTCAACATGGATTTGAGCAAGACTCCATGTAGCCGACCCTACTTATAGTTGGAGAAGTCTTAGTACAAGAAGGTTACTACGATAAGTTTAAAAACTATATAATCAAGGAAGACTCAACTAATGATATATAATGTATAAAAACACCTAATTTTTATAGATATTGAATGTCATTTGCAATCTAATTTTACTATTTTTCTATGAGGAGAAAATTATATAAACTATGAATCGATTGAGAACTTCATGAAGATGGTCAAGTCAAGGGAGGCAAATAGGCGGGGTAGAGAGGCTCCTCTTTTGATAGCCAGTATAGTGGTCATGGTTAGGGATCAAAGCGAGGACGAGGTATGATCCGATAAGACAAGCCTTCTCAGGATCAACCTCAAAGAGAAGCCCAAGGCCCTTCACAACTGGGAAGTCAAAGACCTCTTTTCTAAGGGTTCACGGATAGTACCGGGGTACAAGCCATATCGCGATATATCGGCGATATATTGACGATATATCGGTTTCGACAAGTGACTGACATATCGCCGATATGGCCGATATTTGCCCTTCCAAGACCATTTCCTTCACAAAATCGGGCTGATTTGGGCGATATGGCATCGATATATCGATGATATATCGTATTGACAAGTAGCTTATACCGATACTAATACAAATATTACCTACCTTGGACAGTACTACTTTGACAATTGTGTATAGGAGATGTCATTCCAGACAGGACAAGTCGAAATATATAATGTGAGCAGGGAGCATATTATGTTTACCATTATATGTTGAAGCAAGATAAAACCAAACTTCTATGGAAAATTAAGACAAACTAGTCTAATTATTTGAAGTAACGAGAACAACAACAAATAACTTAGCAAGATAAATCGCTTCATGCATCATGACAAATCACACAAGATTTTATTTATACAAAGTAACAACTAACATAATGGTGAGAAGAGCCTATAAATTACTCAAGTTATGTTCAATATCATCTTGATAATTGTAGCTATCACCATGGATCGCTTTGCAAGGATAAATAACAACACAAGAAAATGAACAAGGAATACTTGCTTATCACTACAGTCATGAAGGAGGAACTTTGACATAACATGGCTATGTTTTCATGTGAAATAAGTGGGAATGCCATCGTCGCTATAAGATTGATGAATATTTATAAAGAATGAAAAGGAGACGGGGAAAAGGTGAAATAGGGAATATGGCAACATGGAATTAAGTGTAAGGTGGGGAACTTCAATAAAAATCTTAAATATATGTTCTTTTCTACTAGATTTTCTTGCTAATATTTTCTAATCTATTTTTTTATATTGGATATTTAGTCATTAATGGCCATAATTATACGTACGCATGCGCACGCATACATGTATGCATATATTCATTCATATAATATAAATGCATGCATACATTTATATATGTGTGTAATATGTAATATATATACATGTGCATACTTACGCATAAATATGTGTGTACATATATATGTCTATATATGTGTATATAATATTGAATCGAATCAAATTATTATCTAATGAACTCCGGTTAATTGAAATTATGTTCATTAGGGAATCGAATCCATGAGTCAAATTCATATTCGATTCTTTTTATTTCGAATCAAACTTTTCCTGATTTTTTATCGAACGAATCTCGATCGACTTCGAATGATTCAGTTCAATTGGCACCCCTAGTTCACAGTTCCCCGAAAAACTCAATCGACTTCGAATGATTCAGTTCAATTGGCAACCCTAGTTCATAGTGCCCCGAAAAACTCAACATGTCACTCGTAGGTCATCAACCATTCTCGCTTCAGGATCTAGACGAAAAAGCGGACCCTTAAGGGTGCATTTGGTTCGGAGGTTGATGCAACGCAGGATGGCCAATTGGGACTCAATTAAATATTTCCGTCCGTTGAAATTTAGCAATTAGGGTTTAATTTTCATTCGTTAATTAAAGTAGGATTATTTTACGGTTAATTGAGTCCGTTGTAAGTTTATTTAAATAATGAGATCGCATGTGATCTTGAATAAATTAATTAGTCGGTTATAGTCAAATAGGATAAGATAGGTTTGAATTTTGATTCTCTTTCTATTTTTGTGATCTTGTCCCTCTTATATAAAGGGGATAGTGGTACTTTGTTTAATTCAAGTCTATAGTTAATTATTTTGAGAATTGCCTCATCCCTCTCTTTCTCTTTCTCTTCTCTTTCCACGCGATCTACGCGGTTCTTTCCTGAATCTAGCGCAACCGACGCGTTTTCTCTTCCCCCTCCATCTGATTTCTTCCAACAAACAAATTTCCACTGTCAAATTAATTTTTTTACCGTTGAAATTTTCTTATTTGCATCATTAACTAATCTATTCTACTTGTTAATATTGAAACTTTGAATCGAACGCCATTAAATCTGACTAACTTTCAGTCGGCTACATTGGACCTTCAACTGACTAAACAACTAGGCCAAACTTTACGACTACCTTTGTTTCAACGGTCAAAAATTGGAATGTTAAATCTGAACTTCTATGAGATTTACATAGGAGTGTTGTAATTTGATAGAAGGTATAAGGGTTCCCTATTTATGGAAGCTTGGCTTCCTTATGTGGAAGTGAAGTTCATTTTAGAGAGATGAGGGATTTTGTAAAATAAATTACATGTGTAAGAAAATTAGTTAATCGAAGGATCGAAGGAATCGATTAAGTTGAAAGTATGAGTTGGGAGATTGAGGTCGTGGTTTTCTATATATTCAGATTTCCATGCTAAACTCTTATATCAGTTATGGTAACATTGTTGTCTATTATTTTTGTCGAGAGAATTGTCAATTGAGCTAATTGTATCGAGTAGTTTACTCCCACGTGGATGAATGGTGATGTTGGTGGAACTATACAGAGCCCCCCACCCCTTGAACTCATTGAGAAATATAATAGAAAATGTATCCTATAGTGGCTTCATCTCATGGTTTCATCTTAATCCTTAGAGAGTAGGATTCCACATATATCCAAATTCTCATCTTGCTCTTGATTCCATAATTTATCTTGTATTTTCACATGGTATCAGAGAGTTTTACTCTTGAAGATCAACTTTCATTTCGATTGCTATAGGGTTCTTCATAGTTCGAAATGTGAGCATGTTACGTGTCACCAAAGCCAACAGCAGTGCAAGGAGAAGATGGCCAGGCATCGTCATTGTGGCATCAATAGATGGGTGTCGCACATGGTCTTTGAAATAGATTAATGGGCATCAAGAAAGGGGAGCTTAAATTATATAACAACAACAAAGCCTTTTCCCACAATTAAGTAGGGTCGGCTATATGAATTCTATGCCTTCATTCAGATCTATCTTGGGTCAATTCCGGGCTTATATCTAAAAAACTAAGATCCCTTCGTATAGTCTCATTCCAACACTTCTTGGACCGTATTTACGACACTTCTTGGCTTAAATTATATAAATAAATAGAAATTTAAAAACTACTTTACAAACTAGATAAGGATTTTAACATGGAACCCAGGTGGGTAAAAACAATTACTTAGAAGTTTAGAATCGCACTTTAAGATTCCCCCCTCTACACTTATGTTGGAGGCATTTGTCCACTTTACCTTACTACTTCCAACAAGTGTAGTAAAAACCCATGTACAACTTGCACCCTTTTCTGTACAACTCTGAATAAACACTTCACCTTTCTCATAAGGTTATCGACCGTGAAGTCTAATCTCAAACGTCAGTAGGTGGTCTTCCTTTACTTGATATTGACCTTACAGCCCGCCCACGAAGTCTATCCTAGTATAATCTACGGAGAGTATGGATTTTCTGAAGTCTACTCTCAGGATGGTATGCCTTAAGCAACCAACACCTCGGGCACTAGCATTAAAGACTAAAGTATAGAAGATGATTTTGATGAAAAGATGTAGATCAATTTAATACAGGCTTGTTCAAGAAAGCTTCCCTAAAATTTTGACAGTGTATTTACACAAAAAGTTGGAAGCGATGTCAGAATTGTGGATAGATATCAGAGTGAGATGAGTCAATGCAGCACTGAAAGCAAATGGAAATGGAGTGCTTGTGAGTGCTTAGGAACAGGATAAATTGAAAGTAAGAATCTACTGATAAGAACAAAGGTAAATGCTATTGGAACTGAATGGATCACGGTGAAAAGGGAGGTTATTCTCGTGCATGATAGGGAGCAAATGACAAAGGTATACAAGCCAACATTACTGTTTACAATTGTAAGAAGCCAATGGTCAAGCCAGTCAACTGAAAGAATGAATCTGTCGATTAGTATAAGATTAGTCGATTGGTTTACAATAGGGTTCAACTGATTGAATGTAACATTCAGATACTGCTAATAATTGCTCATGCAACTTAGTCAACTAAGTGATAAAGATAGTCGACCGAGAGGGAACTGTTCGACTGAATTTGGAGTTTTCGATTGTTGTGGTTTTGATGTCAACAGTAGACTCTTGACTTGGATTAATCAGTTCAACGACTTTGACAGTCGCTAATGGATATTTTTTAAGGAATCAAATGATTTTTAGTGGGTTCTATATTTTAGGCTTTTTTAGAAGTATCACACCAAACAAAAATGATAGAAACGGTGAATCTTCGATCAGAATATTGGTTGACAAAGATAGATATTGAGACGGAAAACAAAATCTTTGTTGGAGTATAAGTTGTATGCGCCTATTGAGTTGTAGCAGGGTAAATGGATCCTGGAGGAGATCCATTTACCCCATCCAGTGTTTAGTCCCACATCGTCCAGTGGTGGGACTTGGAGGCTCTGGAGAGGCTATATAAGGAGCCCCAGACCTCCTGTATGCATTGAGAAAAGAAATGCATAGCATGCCCCTTTGAGGGCTTCTCCCGTGGTTTCATCCCGCTCCTCATGGAGTAAGGTTCCACGTAAAATCCCGTTGTTCCATATTTTGTTTATCTTTTTCCATGTTTACACTTCCGCTTCCGATTTTCTAACATGGTATCAGAGCGGGTCGATTCTCGAGGAGTTTTTTTTGTGTTCTTTATTATTTGAGAATCGAGTATCAGATTCTTCTCAATTGCTCTTGAAGATTTATATTTGAAATTATGTTATAGGGTTTCGATTCGAAACCCTAATTCTTGGAGTTTGTCATCAGCATCTTAGCAAGATCCAGATCTCAAGAGTCAAGGCGGCGCTCCATGCGGGAGCTCAACAGGCGTAGCCGCAAATCCTCCAGTCGCAACCATACTGGATCTCAGGCCAACCCAGCTGTCTCCATATCTTGCCCAGGTCGACTGCTCCTTCCTCAGGAAGCCTCCTCGCGCGTCTCCCAGCAGGTGATGCCATCTCTCGCGCAAGGGCCCTCCTGGAGACGCATCTCCTCCCGACGTGGATCCCCTCCGCGCGCTCTTCCTACAGGCGACGAGCCCTTCTTCATACGGCAACAGCAGTTCCCTCCTCCCGCATCTCTTCCTCGGGCGGAGCCTCCTCCATGCGCCATCACGCTCCCAGGCGAGCCCCAGGGGCGTCGCACCCCCGCGCGATCTCCTCAAGACCCCTCCGCAGATCAGAGTGGCGCAGGCGGTTCCCTTCCCCAGCGCGCAGCGCGCGCACAGGCGACGTGCGGTCAAACTCCAGATGCGCGCACAGGCGGCGGTGTACCCTCGCGTCTGGCCCCTCGTCGGCGATGCCGCAACACCTCCCAGTCCTCGCGCGTGCCTCCTCCAGACCTTGTGCTCCTACAAGCGGAGCCCCGATCGTAGCTCCCTTCCTCTTGTGGCGGCGCAGGCGGCACCGCACAGCCCGAGCATGCCCTATCGTGGGGGCGGCGGCATTCCACGAAGGGGTTCCCGTGTTGGGAACCCTAAGTGTAGCGGGCCTTATAGTCAAGAAAAGGATGGGCCCCAAAGGGCCACCGTCAGAGAAAAAAATTGAATGACGGCTTTAATTAAAAAAATGAATGAAGCCGCAATATAAAAAAAAGGGAAAGAGTGGCAGCGGCATTTGTTTGTACCCAGTTGGGCTACTATATCAAAATTGAGGAAGGCCCAGTTCAGTTTTAACAAAGAAAAAGGCGCGTATAAAAAAAGGCCGTACGCAAGTTTTGTAAAAAAAATGCAGAGGAAAGCCGTAAAAAAAAGGTTGACGGCTTTAAAAAAATGAAAAAAAGAGCCGTAAAAAAAATGAAACGGCCAAAATTCATGATTTGAGAAGCCGAAAAATTTGTAACGGCTTATTTTGTTCTAGGGTAAAGTACAATTTGAGTCCCCATCTATGGGTCCGATTCCAAAATGGGTCCCGATCTTTAAATTGTAACGTTTCGGGTCCCAGAGCCATTAATGTAAGGAACTTTTTGGGGCTAATGACGAGTATGCCCTTATTTAAAAATTGGAACCCAATCCCCATTCCCTTCCTAACAAGGGCATATTCATCATGAACCCCAAAATTTCCATTTTCTTAACGGTCCTGAGACCCGAATCGTTACAATGAAGATCGGGACCCATTCTGGGATCAGACCCATAGATGGGGACCCAAATTGTAATTTACCCTTTGTTCTATTTTCCCCATTTATGTATCTCTTTGTATTCTCCCAACTTGGTCGACGTCCATGTTTTCCGACAAGTATGGTAGAAAGGGGGAGTATATATGTAGAGTCACAGGTCTTCTCCAGATATCAGAGATTCAGATGCCAGATGCAGATTATCCAGACCGATCAGATTTTCAGAGTCTACAGTTCTTCAGATGAAGATTCTTCATGCGCAATTCCAGACTCGACGTTCAGATTCCGAGTCCCAGTTTGATGCGCAGTTGTTCAGACTCGACGATTGTCTTCCGAGTCTCCAGTTTCAGACACGCGCGAGTTTGCGGTCATTTTCAGATGAGCATATGTTGCCATCATTGTCAGAGGTCCCCATCATTCTTCTTGTTGTCAGGCCAGAGTTTTCATGTGAGCCATAGGGACTCCAGAGCAGAGGACCATTCCCTTGAGGGTAAGGGTTTTCATGTGGTATCATAGGTAAACCAGAGCAGTGCACCATTCTCTGAGCCATATGGGAGAGACCCAGTTCTCTGACGAGGAGACTTCAGGCACAGTTTCAGACTCGATGGTCAGATTCCGAGTCTTCAGTTGACTCACACTCCAGCCCGTTCGTCCTCCTCACCTGCACGGCATGAGAAGCAACGTCCTCGACTGCAGCAATGTGCGTGTTGGGTTGATATTGTCCGTAGTGTCCTGTAGCGTTGAGTTGAGTTTCTTTCTGTTTGTCCAAGCTGAGCATTGCATGCTCCAGCTTGAGGGGGAGTGTTGGAGTATAAGTTGTATGCGCCTATTGAGTTGTAGCAGGGTAAATGGATCCTGGAGGAGATCCATTTACCCCATCCAGTGTTTAGTCCCACATCGTCCAGTGGTGGGACTTGGAGGCTCTGGAGAGGCTATATAAGGAGCCCCAGACCTCTTGTATCCATTGAGAAAAGAAATGCATAGCATGCCCCTTTGAGGGCTTCTCCCGTGGTTTCATCCCGCTCCTCACGGAGTAGGGTTCCACGTAAAATCCTGTTGTTCCATATTTTGTTTATCTTTTTCCATGTTTACGCTTCCGCTTCCGATTTTCTAACAATCTTCATTATAATATAGAGTGTCTGATTTAATAAAGCAGCTTTAATAGATAATATCTGATAACAAATAATTGTCAGGCAACTGTCAGCTTGCCTGCAAACAGGATTACAAGAGCAGAAAATGTGTTTGTGAAGTAGTCAATATCAAAATTGAACAGTTATCTTGAGAACTAACCGTGTTTCTCCATCAGGAACCCTAAAAGGAGGAGGTGGGGGGATGATGCCCCAAGTGTCTTGTGGGCATGGGTTTCTTTCCTTTTTGCTTAAATGTTTTATTTATCTGTGAAAGCCTGACATGGAGCAGTTGCTAATTGTTATGACCTTTAAAAAATGGGGAGAGGGAGATGTAAGATTGAAGGAAAAAACACAACCAACAAAAAAGGGAAAAAATTGCGAGAAAAAAATGATGATCATCATCATCATCATGATTGAAAAAATGGGAAAAAAGAATAGGAGGATCACGTCCCATGTGTCATGTATGGAGTATTGAGATATCATTTATCTTTTCCTATTTTAGGTATTATTTTTTCTTTCCGTCTTTATTATGTAATTTTCCTAACATGATTCTCCTCTTATGTAAGAGAGCCCTAAGGCCTCATTATCCATCAACTCATTCTTTTCTCTACACACGGTATTTGGTTGACGGTCCTAGACCGGAGTTGTATCTTGTGTCCTAATCCCACTTGCCGCCCCCCATCCCTCTCAGCCTTGCGTGCCGCCGGCAACACCACACGCCACAGGCGACCCTCGCCGACGTGGGCAAACTCTAACTTCTAGAGGGGGGTGTGCTCTATTCTCCCTCAGGTCTTTGTTGCCTTCACATCAGTACTTAGTAATGGAGGTGTTTATCGATTCTAGCAAGACGAGTGGACCAGGAGGGATACTCTTTGTTCTCAATTCCCTGGGCTCTTTTCTTTGGCCTCAAATTGAGAGTTGGTGGTGGGGAGGGCCGGGAGTGATGGCACTTGGATCATCCAGTTCTGTTCAGATCTTCCGAACCAGTGCATTGGAGTTCAAGGAGATTGGCGAGTTTCTTTCGTAGATTTCTGGCGCATCAGGTGGGAGGGATCACTGGACGTGAAATGATATTCAGTCTTCAAAAAAAGGTGTATAAGGTGCTCTATGCCTCTATGGTTTTTGGTCTGGGGATTGTTGTCTTCGTTGGGCTGATCTAAGGCCGGAATATCCCATGACGGATAATGATTTTGTTATGGTTGCTTGTAAGGGATCGTTTGATGATTGATGCATGGAGGACCGGTCTTTCCAGCGGACTAATAACTTCTACCGCCGCTGTGGTGAGGAGCTGGAGGATTTGAACACCTCTTCTTTTCATGTCATACTTAGAAGAGCGTCTAAGTAAAAGCAGTTCCGGTTGGTGTTGCCGTTGAGTATGCCCAAACTTTCATGGAGTTTGTTGTCACGCTCAGGACTGTCCTATTGGTCGACAAAGATTCAGGTAGTGGCCATCCTATGGTTGTTGTGGCTTGCGAGAAATGGTGTTATCTTCAAAGGGGGAGATTCTATGTAGAAAATATGCTGGATCATGCTAATAGTCTTCAAGAAACTTGAACTTTGTAAGTAGTTATGATCTTTAACCGGTAAGAATAAAACTTTTTGAGTGCCCATCTTTACGATATCACGCCCTTTTTCCTTACGGAAAAAATTTTCACCAGCAGTGCTCCATTTCAAAATCGTTATCAATTTAGATGGAATTTTCATAAACATTTTATTAATCGGTCCATGTATTTTTGTATTTTCTGAAGATGTCTCTATATTATATATTATACAAATTCCACGCATCCACATAACTAAATGTGTACCCTGCTTTCCATTTACAAATGCAAACGAATATTTACTTAAAAAGATAGAGTAACATTATCATTTTTTGTTTATACACATCCTTACTCCATAAAAGGCTAAGATGCGTCAAAGTTCAAAAAATCTATAGCAACATAAGCAGGTGCAATTACTCAAATGGTAAACACATTTCTAGCATGAGAGAATCAATGTTTTCCATTGTCCCTGACCAATAACTATGTAAATAAGGGTGAAAATCATATATTGTCAGTAGACGCAAATTGTACCGTGGAGGAAGATCTGCATCTGTCATGGCTTCACTTAGAATGCGTTCATGCTCCTGTATATTCAACCTCATTGCACGAGATAGCTTCCCTTCAGATTTGACTTTTATAATACTTGGATAGTAAGCTCGGGCTATAAAGAGCTGATCTTTCAGTTTTCTCACTCGAGTATCATCCATTTCCACTTTATGTTCCACAGACCAAAGGCAGTAGCTTCCAAATTCATGCTGACAAGGCTGTCCAGATTCATCAGCTGCACTTTTAACATGGCCACCAGAGCTTCCTTTCTATGTGATAGTAAAACGGAAAGTCGCATTCAGCAATCTTTCAGTCATAAGAGTGATGTAACATATATATGGACTTACAATTCTAGATGAATGTGAATGCAGTCCCTGTCCAGCTGGCTCACTTTTAGACATACCTACTTGTGGTAGAGATGTCAGTATATCTATTATCAAAGACTACCACAATGCATAGTACAGAAAAATCCAGCTTGGTACCTGTAGTCTCAGAAGAATTTTTTCCAGTAATCTCAACGCTATTTGGTACTGTGTATGACACTGTAATACTGCTGTGGGTCTCTAGCTATAGAAACATTTTTATGTACAAATCTTATTACAATCAGAAACAATAGAACCTAGAATTTAAATTTATAATTGCATAAAATGTAAATAATAGACATCTATTCTATGGAAAGAAGTGGGTAATTTAGAGAAAGCCAAAGATTTTTAATAAGAGGATAAAATATAGGATGTTTTTAGGAAAACTTGTTTGCAAGAAAATGAGGGGGAGGCAAAGGGTGGGGCTACATATTAAGGAGGAGAGAAGGGTGCACCTCCGTACCCCTGCATTCGGTGTGGGGAGAGGGCACTTCATCCTCCAAGTCATGCACATGTTGTAGTATTAACCATTACCAGAAATCATGCCAGAAGTTGTTTGACGAAGATCTTGTAAGTCATCCGCTGTACCAAACTATGATGTTTTGGCTTTCTACGAAAAAATATCCATGCACCTTGGTGAAAGGATTGGGATCCTCACTTGGCTATATAGTTGGTTGGTGGATTATCATATTCTGTCATGGGAAGCTGTTCTATTTTGATTATACAGTTTATATAGTTGCTTAGTCGATCTGTTCTTTCGCAAGACTGCATATCAGTTTTAGGAATAAAGGTTTGGGACTGCATTATGATTTCTTGTAGGAGGCTCCCATGAAAAAGATGGTGGCAACCAGATGGAAGGCAATGTCTGTACAAATCTCAGAAAACTTAATATTTGTTTGGGATATTTACATATTACATTAGATGCTTTGAGATGGTAGCAGATAACTTCAACTTCATTTGATTGTTAGTGAAAGCATGGATAGAAGACCATTGTTCCCAGAATTAAATGAAGTTATTGCCACAATGGAGCCTTCGCCAAGCATGACTGTCACTCAAAGGATTATGGTTTCCAGCATCAGACAAGGTGCGTCTTTTAAAACAATGAATCCAGCTCAGTCAAAGCAAACTACTTATCTTAAGACATTACTACCATAAGATTCTTCAATGACCTCTCCATTACAAATACATGAAAATTGTAATTGATTGCAGTTAGATTCTTCCAGCTCAATTGTGGGCCAGATGGTCACACAATTTCGCTGCTGAACAAAGCACCTGTCATCACCAACTCCATTAGGAGCATCTCCATGTTCAAAATATTTTTTTGAAAGAAAAAAGGGCTAACATCGATAAGGTGTGTCCAAAACTTCATTTCTTCACAAATTTGAGCATTACATAACTAGAAATATGTGTGGTCATACAAAAAGGTTACATAGACCAGGACTTGATAAAAAACTTTGCATGCTTAATCAAATTAACCAAAGAGAATCTTTCATACTGAAAGACTGCACCGATTCCAGCCAATCATGTGGTCCACATTGCGGCAATAACTAGTGATCTTTCTATGTCAAAGCCACGTCAATCCGAACCAAGAGAAGTCCAATACCAATTGCCACCCCTACCAAGCTGGCCTTTGTCCCCAACCTCCTTCAAATTAGCACAAAAAGAAGAAGTGGTTAATATCTTCCAAATCAATTGGACGCCTCAAGCAAGAAGCACTAGTACCCTCAAAAGTCCTTATGTGTCAAATTATCTCGTGCCTCAAGAGACAAATGAAACTTTGGCTCCGACCCGGTGATGTCCAGCTCCACATCCCCTTGCAATCAGAAATGCATCCCCACAAAAAAAAGAAGCATTTACACATAGGACTTTATACGCCTTATTGATCGTGAACCTACCATCACACCAGGACCTGTTGTTACGATCTATAAAAAGGCCATCTTGACCAGCGAAACGATCAGTCATTAACTCATCCACTCTCTGATCCAAGAGGCCAAAACAAAAAAAGTGGAATGTAAGCCCCACCATCCCAAGCTCCATCAACATGCACCTTACAATCAAAGGCCACTTAACAATCCCGAGTTGGAAGGGCAAGCCCAAGGATACCCTATATATCTTATGAACCAAAGAACAAAACAAGTCAAAGCCATCTCCCCAAATGCCACTGTTCATTTGGACAGCACCTTATTTATCAGCATTGCCCAGACAACAGAAACTCTGAGGAGCGAGTTCGAGATGCAAGAATGTACGAGGCAGCTTCTTTGGTGCATTATTTTTATGAATCAAACATTGTTTTATTTGATTAATCCATCAACATTAGTCATCTATTTTTATGAACAAAAGATGTGTCCTAGGAGTTGTTAGTTATTTCATTTCCAACATCTATCAGTACTCAACAATCAGCATTAACAACAATCATGTGTGATATGACCGATATGTGCGACATAGAGTATATGGATGAGTGACGTGTAAAATATAAGTGCATACAACAACAAACAACAACAAAGCATTTTCTCATATTAAGTAGGGTCGACTACATGGATTCGTTGCATCCATTCAGATCTATCTTGGATCATTCTCGGGCTTAGATCAAAAAAACTAAGATTCCTTATGATAGTCTCATTCCAACACATTGTGGGCCTTCCTCGCCGTCTCTAAGCCAGCTCAACATCCTAAAACTCACATCTCTTAATTGATGCATCAGCCGACCTCCTTAGCAAATGGCCAAACTACCTTAAGATGTTTTCTCGCATCTTATCCTCGATCGGAACTATACCAACTTTCCTTCTGATTGCATCATTCTGAATCTGATCTTTACGTGCGTGTCCACACATCCACCTTAGCATGTTCATTCCTGTTACTGCCATTCTCTGTGCATGTCTATGATTCACAGGCCAACATTCAGATCCATAGAGAATAGCAGGTCTCACGGCTGCTTTGTAAAACTTTCCTTTGATTTTCAAAGGAACACATAGAACAGTAGAGGCTCCTCTCCACTTTATCCAACCTACATTTATTATATGAGTAACATCTCCATCTATATCCCAATCATGTTGCAAAATTGATCCCAAGTATCTAAAAGAATATTTCTTATGAATGTTATCGTCATTAATCTTCACCTCGATTCCTTCACCATTACTTCCATCAAAAGTGCACTCCATATATTCAGTCTTAACCCTACTAATATGAAATATTTTAGTTTATAAGGCATGTCTCCAGACCTCAAGCTTATCATTTACTCCATCTCGAATCTCATCAATCAACACAATATCATCAATGAATAACATACACCAAGGTATCTCATTCTGAGCGTGACTAGTCGACTCGTCCAAAATCAAAGTAAAAAGGAATGGACTTAAAGCTGAACCTTGATGCAGACCAATGTTGATGTCAAAATAGTCAGTCTTATCAGATCGGATCCTTACACGAGATGGAGCCTTATCAAACATATCCTTTATGAGGTTAATGTATAGGCCAGGTACATATCTCTTCTTCAAAACTCTCCACAATATCTCCTGTGGGACAGAGTCGTAATCCTTCTCCAAATCAATAAAAATCATATAGACTCTTCCTTTTAGCTCTATAAATTCCCATTATTCTCCTCAGCAAGTGGATGGCTTCAATAGTTGAGCGACCTGGTATAAATCTGAATTGATTTTCTTTAAGTTTGGAAACTTGCCTCAACCTTCTTTTGATCACACATTCCCAAATTTTCACAGTATGACTCAGCATCTTAATACCTCTGTAATTCGCATAATTTTGAATGCCTCCTTTGTTCTTATAAAGAGGCACCATGTTGCTTCCCCTCCAATCTTCAGGCATTTTCTTGTTTTGCCAAATAACATTGAATAAATTTGTAAGTCAAGTCAAACCACGCTCACCTAAAACTTTCCATGCATCTATAGGAATGTAATCATATCATACACCTTCCCAGGTTTCATAACCTTCAAAGCCTCCTCTACTTCCTTCCTTTGTATTCGTCTATAGCTTGCATGATTCAAGTAACTTTCACCACTAGCCAAGGTTGCAGAAATCGGTAGTCAGTACTCGGTCGGTTAGGTCACTGATTAAGGATTAATCGGCAGACAAGCGACTAATGAATTTCGTTGATCATTAGTCGATTTTGATTTATTTTATTATTTTAAATAAATAAATCATTTTTTATACATATACTCTTATATATTTGCATAGATTTGTACATTTTCTATACTATAATAATGAAACAAAAGAAGTAATTGACTTTAAATATAACATTAAGCATATTAGAATAAGTTTGTTTTAAAAAACAAAAAATAAAAAAAATAAAAAAGTTCTATGTAAAAGTCGGCCGAGTAGTCGGCTAATGAGGTGGCTCGATTAGTCGGGTTGGCCGACTAATGGTTGAGTTGGCCTAGTCGAGTCGGCTACCCACCGACCCGACTAATCGGCCTAGTCGGTCGACTTTTACAACATTGCCACTAGCTGGATCTCCCAAAGTGATCTATCCATTTCCTTCCCTAATGAAAAGCTTATAGAAATAATGCTTCCATCTAGTCTCTATATCCTTCTGAATGACAAACGTGTGTCCTTCCTCATCTTTAATGCATCTCATATGAGAAAGGTCTTTGATCTTTCTTTCTCCTGCTTTGGCCAACCGAAATATATCCTTCTGGACCTCCTTAGAGTCGAGATTTTTGTACAAAACTTCATAAGTTTTTGACTTGGTTTCGCTTACAGCCTTCTTTGCTTCCTTCTTTGCTATTTTTTGTAGGTAAATTATGTATTATTTTAAGAAGTAAGAACTTATATGATCTTAATTTGCAAAAAAATGGCAAAAATAGCTTTTTGAGCCATTTTCGAGATTTCCACCGATATCGTTGGTATATCCCTATATATCATCGATATATTCTTTTCCAAGCGGATCAATATAATATCGATATCGATATTTCGAACTATGGTTCTGGGCTACCTCCATCTCTACCCTTGCGTTCTCGGATTGGAATTAATTATATGTATCACATATTTTATTTGTTATTAATAATTTTAAGCACGCTCAACTTAAAAAATTAACATCAAAAACATATTATGATCGTACAAATAATCAATATAACACATAAGCAATGTGACATCACATCACATTTTCCATTCCAGACCTCCTAACCATCCAAACAGCTACTATTCACTGAACAATAAGGTTGCAAAAAGCGGTAGTCGATACTCGGTCAGCAGGGTCACTAACTAAGGATTAATCGGCAGTCAAGCGACTAATCGGATTTAGTCAGCCATTAGTCGATTTTGAATTTTTTTTAAATTATTTTAAATATATAAATCATTTTTATACATATATCCATATATATTAACATAGATTTGTATATTTTCTATACTTTCATAATGAAACAAAAGAAGTAATTGACTTTAAATATAACATTAAGTATATTAGTAAGTTTGCTTTAAAAAAAAGCAAAAAAAACTAAAAAAAAAATATAAAAGCTCAATGTAAAAGCCAACCGACTAATCAGCCTGGTTAGTCGGGTTGACCAATTAATGGCTGACTAGGTCTAGTCAAGTCGGCTACCCCCCCCCCCCCCAACTCGACTAGTCAGTTGACTTTTACAAGCTTGTTGAACGGTTACCCATCTGAATAACCCTCTGTCATATGGTTACTCCAACCCAACCTAACCATGTTACTAAACAAGTGTGTATGTTCATTTTTTATTGTCTTTTTGTGGTTTTGAATTTATTTATTCAAGTGGTTATGGACGAAAGATAGAATATATAGAGGTCGAGGATGAAGGTATCGTCGGGATGGGGATCTAAGTCAAATTGGAAGGAGATGACTTGGAAAAAGATGGTAGTAGAAAATGAACAAGAACAGTATAGGAAGAAGCTACATGTAGCAGAAAGAAATAAAAACAAAGAAGGAATGGAGGGAAGAAAGGTACCTGGAAAGGGTCGAAGTGCCTGGGATGGGTGAAGGAAGGTTCTTCCTCCGATCGCCGCCTTATAGCAGTCGGCAAAGAGCTGCGAAGCTTGGCGTTCGACGAAGCGATCGCAACATAGAGATGGGTCCATGGATCTCGCCTTGAATGGGGATGCTCAAACAGTCATTGCTCTCATGACTCATGGTCGGATGTTATCACCGGTCGACAAGGAGGAGCTGGTGGTTCTCACTTGTACGGAGGGCGGATGATCTGCGAAGATGGCGGCTGGGGGCGTTGTCGAGGATGCTGATGGACTCGGGAGGAGGGAGGGAACGAGGCTTGCATTAGGGGCAAGTCGAGGGTTGAGGAGAGACCAAGCTTACGAAGGGGGTGGTGGCTTGGTCGACGGAGGCTGTAGTCGTTGGGTGTGGACAGAGAAAGCGGAGATAGGAAGAAGGGTTCCTCATTGTCCGATCAGATCGCATCAAAGGACAAGGGGTCGCCACATAGCGAAAGGATGGAAAAAGAAAACAAAAGAGAATAAAAGAAAGAAAAGAAATAGAGGGCATGATCAGGACCGTTCGATCATAATTGATCCAACGATTGGAATGAGGGAATACTGGAAATAAGTATGGGCACGTAACGGCTCAATGAGCTACCACATGTCACCTCCATAAAATTCAAAAAAAAACAATATAAAAACAAAATAAAATAAAAAACAACCTCAAATCAAGATGTTTTCTTCACGAAAAGTGTTCTTCTCGATGAGATCTACAACTTTCGTGAGGAAACAAAAATCAAAAGACGTCATTTGTATGAAATGAAATTTTTGTTGGTATTATGTGCATATAAAATACCGTATTTCTACATTTGCATTTTTGGATTTATTTTAATTAAGAAAACAATTCAAAATAAAATCAATTAAAATAAAAGATACATATTTACATATTGATATGATTTTGTTGGATTCTTAATGATCAATAAAATAAAGAATTAAAATAAAAGGGACTCATATACATACTCTATATAAAGACTCAAAACATTTGGTTTTCTTTGATTTCTGTAGTGTTTTGAAATTGGATTTTTGCACACTTTATTAAAGCAAAATCAAAGAACGTAAATGAAAGAGAAACAAATTAAAAAGAGTTAATTATGTACATAAAATGACAGTCCTAAGTTAGTGAATAATTACAATATACAACTAGGTCTCAAAACCCAAATTTCACATATGAACTTCGATTCTTTTAATTTCGGTCTTGAATTATAGGTATTTGAATGTATCTAAATTCAAATTTGAGTACGGGGATTGTATGAGAGATATTTGCATTTATGACTTTTTTGTCTCCGAATTAGGTTTTGATTTTATTGCATATATATACATGTTAATATTTTTCTGTGATTTTTCCTTTGTTAATGTTAATGATGTACACAATGGAGTTGATTTTTATTTACATTGGAATCAATATAAATTAATTGAAAATAGGTAAAGTTAGGTCAATATACAAGTGAATGTATACGTAATCAAGATAGGGCTTTTAGTAGGAATTTAACGCACAACAATTAGCCCTAATTATTCGCACACTATGGTTTGATTATTTCATTATTTTAAGGGGTTTATTGATTGAATTGACTGGGGAATTGAGCTAAGATCAAAGAATAAAATAGATGAATTGTGCATTCATCAATCGCCCATAGGGTAGTGGTGGTTCGGATGGTGGTTCGGATGCGATGCGCCAATTCATTGGAGAGTTCAAGCTACATATTGTGTATGGGGGTGGTTGTCAATACACATGGCGTAACTCCATATCGCGATCTAAAATTGACAGGTTCATGATTTCTACGGAGGTGTCTACCCTCTTCCCGTTGGTGCGTTCATGGGCACTCCGTAGGGCACACTCGGACCATACACATCTCTTGTGGTCAACTGGAGAAGATGCTCACCTAAAGTCTTTCTTCCGCTTCGAGTGATCGTGACTTATGGAGGAGGGATTTCGTGATATGGTTAGTTTATTCTGGCGTGGTTGCCAACTGACGGGGACAACAAATGGGGTATTGGCCACCAAGCTAGCTCTCCTACGCAGGCATCTTTTGTACTACAATAGGTCCATTCAGGCGCAACGATGTGGTCAGAGGGCGAAGGCGCAAGAGGAGATTTGCAGACTGGATGCCTTAGAGGATGCTCATGCGTTTACGGGTGAGGAGTTGGGGGAGAGGTCTAGGCATCTCCAAGAGGTGCTCTTGGAAGATAGACTAAGGAGTAGTGGTGGCAGAGATCAAGACAAAGGTGGTTGAAGGATGGGGATAACAACACCCATTTCTTTCACTGGATGACCAGCGGACGACGGCGCAGGAACTACATTCACAGCATCACGGTTAATGGTGTGGTGACGCGTGGCGACATGAAGATTGGACGGGCCATTAGATCACATTTTATCAACTTCTCTAGAAGGGTCCCTCGTACAGGTTGGGGGTGGTGTAGGAGAGGAGTGACAAGTATTTATGGTTCCCAGTCTGTAGATCTTGTGACACTTTTTACAGAGAGCAAGGTCAAGCAGGCTTTGATGCAGTTGAACGCAGACGGGTCGCCGGGTCTGGATGGCTTCTCTGTACTTTTCTACATGGAATTTTGGGACACTGTTAAGGAAGCGGTGCCGCATGAGTTTAGGGAGGGAAATCGAGGCTTAAAGCGTCTGAACAAAGCTTTCTTTTTTCCTCCTTCCTAAGAATGAGGTGGTTACGCATGTGAAGGACTTCATGCCTATTGCACTTTCCAATTCAATTTATATTATCATTGCTAAAGTTTTGGCGAATCGATTGTAAGGAGTGCTTGACGACATTATAGCACCTGAGTAAACGACGTTTGTTCCAGGTCGACACAGGGAAGATAGTTGGGTTTAGGCATCGAAAATGATTCTGGATTGGAAGAGGTCGCAGAAGAGAGGTGTGCTATGGAAGGTTGAGTTTTCCAAAGCATACTATTGTGTGGACCGTTGCTTCATTTGGGCCTCACTTCAAAAGAGGGGGTTTCCTGATTTATGGATTGTTTGGATAAAGTGTTGTATCACGACGGTATCTTATTCAATTCTGGTGAATGGTCGTTCAGAGGGAGGCTTCTTCCATTCCAAGCGGTGGGTGCGTCAGGGCTGCCCTCTGGCCCCTCTTCTCATTGTGCTCGTTGCGGATGCTCTGGCGAACATGATGAGGTTGGCGGGGGATGGCGGTCTCTGTGCAGGATATTTGAAAGAGGACATATCGATTCCCCTTATTCAGTATGCAAATGACACGGTCATTTTTCTGGATGGAGACCTGACCCATGCTCACCAAGCCACAGTCATTATGGACACTTTTTCGTGATATTTCGGGAATGAGAATTAATAGGGACAAGTATGTGCTTGTCCCCTTCGGCCTCTCTCATGAGTAGGCTTAAGATATGGGCCACATCTTCCGATGCCCTTGCGGATCTCTTCCGGTGACCTAGGTGGCAGGACATCTCCGTGCTTCCGAGTGGAGAATACTACTGGACAAGTTGGAGGCTAAAATGACGGAGTGGAAGACCCGAATGCTTTCGAAAGGAGGAAAGCGGGTACTGCTCAAGCATGCATTGTCCGTTATTCCCATTTTTTCTACTAGATTGCTTCCATCGGGCGTGCATTCGAGACTAGAGACTTTGATGAGGTGCTTCTTCTGGTCGGATGGTGACAGGAGCGTAACGACTTGCACTTGGTGGACTGGGACATGGTCACTAGCGCTAAAAAGGATGGTGGTTTTGGGGTCTTGAGGTTGGATTGTATGAACAAGGCCCTCTTGACTAGATGGGTGTTGAGACTGTGGGGAAGCACAGGCAACCTAGTTTGCAGGGCTCTGAGGAGCATATATGATATTAGAGGCATAATCAGGACGAAGAGCGTGTCGTTGCCATCCTGATGCAGTTAGGATAGGTTAAAGGCCACTTCAGCAATAAACATTTAAATGCCATGGTACTATTATAATGTGTTAAGCCTTAGGGGGGGGCTGTGTGTAATTTTTCATCTTTTTTATGTTGTTTTGAGTCCAGGGACGGTGCAGCACCATGTAATAGCACCTTCCCCTTTTTTATCTTGATTTTGTGGTGCATACCCATGAAAATGCACCATCCTCCTTTGTCATGTAGGAGCTTATCTACATTATAAAAGGAGGGGAAGGCCATCAAGAAGGACAGAGCAGAAGAACCCAAGAAACCCATGGGCATATCACCTCTACCATCCTCTCCTCTCTCTTTCTCTTCCCCCCAACCCTCCGTCTCCAGCAAGCTCTCCCTCTTCTCACAACCCTCCTCCAGCAAGCTCTCCTGCTTCCCCCAACCCTCCTCCAGCAAGCCCTCCTGCTCCCTTCGTCCTCTTAATCAACTCCAGAAATCTTTCTCCCCTCTCCCCTTTTACCCTCCCCACCACTGTCTACCTCCTTCCCAGTTCCCCACTCCCCACCAGCAGCCGTCAGTTGTCCTATTCCTCCCACACAATCCTTGTTTTAGATTTTTGGTTTAATAGTCCCTTCCCGTTGGATTTATCTTTGTTTGGGTGACTATGTAAGAGTCCAGGTGTATAAGAACCCCGGTATGCTATCATTTTGTTATGAATCAAAATCTGCATTTGGAAAAATCAATTTTCAGCATGTTCTGGTTCTAGAATATTTATTTTTCATGGAGTCGTTCATTTATTTATTCTCATGTATCAAGGATTGGATTGAGTGTTGTTGAATCAATTCATCCAATTTTTCTGACTTTTGAGGGGATTTAACGTGGCATCTGTTTAGCCTTCTAAATTTGAGAACAGGCTTGTCATTGCTTTGCTTCCTTTCCTTGTGCTCGCAGTAATCATTCCCTAAAGGCTTTTTTATTTTTATTCATTTTTAGGTATTCCATGGACTTGTAAGCACCACGGTTGATTAAACGCCATAATGGTATAATCATACACTTAATGGGTTATTTACAATAGAGCACCACATTTTGCATATTCATATACTTAATAGGAAACCTATGGATTGTCGGATTGCATCAGAGTGGTATCAGAATCGATTCGTAAACAGAAAAAAAATTATCATTCCATTTTGCACTTGCATTGCATCCGATATTTTTTTCCTCTTGTGTGGTTCGTATTTTTAATTTCTGCAAGTGTAGGGCTCTACCTACCATTTTATTTTCTGCCCGTTGGCAGGTGTTGCCTACCCTTTTATTTTATGTACGTTGTACGCCTTTGTCGACTGCTTTTTATTTCCATCATTGTGTTTGGCTCTGCCAACCAATTTCATTTTCATGTTGTTTGTAGGACTCAGTAGACCATTTTTTTATGTCCCTGCTTGTTGTTCGGCTCTGCCAATTATCTTTATTTTTCTGCTTGGTGTATGGCTCTACCGACCATTATTTTTATCTTCATGCTGACCGTTCGATTATGCCACCTATTTTTTAATTCCCTGCTCATTGTACGGCTCTACTGACTTTTTTCTAAATTTTTCGCTCGCCTCTTTCACTAGGTTCTACCATTGAATCTCGTCAAAGACTTCGATCCACCAAAGCGAAGCGGGGTAGCGGGATAGTAGAGAAAAGAGAGGTCTCAAGTCCAAGTCACAGTACATATTCGCACCCCCTTTCCAATTCTAGGCATGAACAGAACTTCCTATCCATCTTAGGCGGACTTTCCAACTAACCATATTCCCGGACAAGCGAGAAGCGGCGAGAGCCTCTTCCAAGAGAAACATTAGATTAGGGGAGACCTATAGTACACCGAAGGCTCGGACCCCTCTTTGTGACCAAAATCAGAGAGAAGAAAAAGAGACTACCCCACTGCCCAGGGAGAGCCACACGAGCCCGGTAGGAGGACAAAGAGGTCATTTTGATTTGAATATTAGAGGGTAGGCGGATCGATTTCTGCATTTCTACTCATGCAAGGTATTAGACTAGCTTCCTGCAACCAAGTAAACCAACGGAAAGCTTGCATGTTGCGTACAGGGACTGGGGAGCATTCAGTCAGTTATTATCTTGAAATGGAGAGATAATCGGCAAGCATTGTCTACCCCACGTCTTTTCGTGCAAGTATCGAAGCACATTCGAGATCTCCATCATCCTGTGATTCCAAATCTCATCCATAACCTCCATCCTTACATTTTCCTCACATTTTCAGCATGCACAAGAAAAGGTAGCGGGCCAATACCCCGCGCAAACGTGAGCATTTGCCTTGAAGTTCCCTTACGTCCCCACAAACTAGAATTAGGTAATTGCCAAGCTAATTGTTTGACTCTTTTATTCTCGTCCTTAATGGGCAATTTAATTGTTTAAAATCTCTCTTTTTTTGATGTGCGTAAAAAAAGAAAAAACTGTGTGATTTTAGAAACTGATTAACAATAGCTCATCAACCTGACCAACATTTCCTTACACATCTGGAAGCCATGATAGCAAACCTTGGTAGTGATATCCGTCACACAAACACCCGTCTAGGAAGCATAGAGAGAACTGTTACCAATAATACCTAATAATTGAAAGTTTTAAACTTTGACCTGATAGATAGGCAATATAGACATGATCGCAACTTTAGAGGCTCTAGCCGATCTTCACAAACCCAAAATCATAACCACAGAACATGATGGGACTGATCATAGTTCAGAGAGTGATGCCAGTAATGAAGATTCCCTAGACCCGGACTTATTGTACCCCTCAGGTGACGAAGATAATGAACATAGAGAACCTCGTGGAGGTCACTCGGAAGAGGAGGAGTGGTTGGGGGTGGCTAGGAAGAGGAGTTCGGTCTCTTTCTCAAGCTCAGGCGGAGGGTCTGGTATCACCTTTCTCGAAGGAGGAGGTTAAGCGGGCGGTTTGGAGCTTAAATGCGGACAAGGCCCCTAGGCCTGATGAATTCTCGGTATTCTTCTTCCGGGAATTCTGGGACATACTGAAGGACGATCTGTTGGAGATGATTAATGAATTCAGGGAGAGCAACAGAGGCTTTGATAGGATCAACAGGGCCTTGCTCTTCTTGTTGCCAAAGAAGGACACACCCGCGAGCGTGGATGACTACAGACCCATTGCCCTCTCTAACGTGGCATACTTGATCGTGGCCAAGCTATTGGCAAACCGGTTCAGGAGCGTGTTGGGCTCCGTTGTCTTGGAGGGGCAGTCGGCGTTCATCCTGGGAGGCAGATGGCGGATGGGCTTGTGATGGCATCTGAGATTTGCTTGGACTAGAAGAGGCCAAGGGCGACGGGTGCGCTTTGGAAAATCGACTATGCAAAGGCGTATGATAAGATAGATTGGAGGTTTCTCTGGACCTCCTTATGCAGGAGAGGATTTCCAGAGTTATGGGTGGAATGGATGAAGAGATGTGTCACTACGGCATCTTATTCGGTTCTCGTCAATGGGAAGCCCAAAGGGGGTTTCTTCCAGCCGCAGCGGGGGGTGAGGCAGGTGTGCCCGTTGGCCCCTATGTTGTTCGTTCTGGTGGTTGACGCTTTGGGCGTCTTGTTTAAGGAGGCGGTCGAGGCAGGATGGTGCGAGGGCTTTAAAAGAGATGACATCTCTATCCCTGTTCTCCAGTACGCAGACGACACTGTCCTATTCCTTGGAGGCACTCAAGAGCAAATCAACAATGTTGTGCAATTAGTAGAGGTTTTTGGCGATCTGGATTGATTAGAGATAAATAAGGGCAAGTCGGTGGTAATAACATTTGGGATGAATGAGGCGGAACGCAGCGGGGTTGCGGCGGTTACGGAGTGCCGACTGGGGAATCTCCCCATTCACTACTTGGGGCTCCCTCTCGCCATGGGGAAACTCAAGAACTCATACTGGGATGACATTATCCGGAGAATAGAACAAAGAATGGCGAGCTGGAAAGCATTTACTTTGTCGAAGGGCGGGAAGTTGGTTCTATTAAAGCATGTTCTCTCCGTTATTCCAGTGTTCTTCTTTTCCACCAGACTATTACCGGCTGGAGTTAGAAAGACAATCGAATCATTGATGAGGACGTTCTTCTAGTCGGACGGAAAGCAGCAGGGTCCTGGGATGCACTTGGTCAGCTGGGAGGAGCTGACTAGAGGCCGTGAGGAAGGGGGTCCGGGAATCCGTGACGTGGGGAGCATGAACATGGCGCTTCTCTTGAAGTGGGTTCTCCGCATTTGGGGGCCGTCGACTTCGCAGTGGAGAGACTGCTGAGGAGTATCTATCAAGTCACGAACCAGTTTTCAGTGGGCATAACGCGGTTTGAGTCCCCGCTCTGGGCCGGGATTCGTGAGGTCCTTCCTCGGCTCACGAATAGGGTTGTTCCAAAGATCGGCGATGGCAACCTATTTAGATTCTAGAAAGATGATTGGACTGGGGAGGGTAAGCTTGAGGACCGTTTCCCTCGTCTGTTTGCGCTTGTGCCTCTCAAGGAGGCAACCTTAGCCCAGACGGCGGAGTCAGGTTCGTGGGTGCCGAGGTTCATATATGCTATGTCTAAGCGACGCATGGATGAGTTCCTGAGAATGCAAACGGAGCTACCTCAGACGGATGCGCTGAGCACGGGTAGAGATCACTTTGTTTGGACAGGTAACAGGTTCACGGTCAAAAGAGCTTACGAAGAATCCAATAGGCAGGCGTAAGCCGGGAGCTGATGGAAGACATCAAAATTATATGGGCAACAAAGATCCCTAGCAGGGTTAAATTTTTCCTTTGGTGCTTAAGAAGGGGTCGCTTATTAGACAAGAGCTGCAGAGGGAGATTGATGGCTCAACTTGACACTCGTTGCGACAGATGCGACGAGGCGGAGGACTTGGCCCACCTTTTCTTGGGTTGCCCTGTCTAGGCCAGGGTCTGGAATGAGGTGGGGATCTTGTGGATCCACACGGACGATCTCCCCTCATTCTGGGCCTCCGTCCGTCGGATGGGGGGTGGATCTACGGAAGACTGCTCGAGGTCGTTTGCGGTGATGTGGGCCATTTGGCTCGGACGAAATGATGTGTTATTTAAGGGTCAGAGATGTTACTGGGAAAATGTAGTCACTCATTGCACCGCACTATATAATTTCTGAATAACGCGGTGATGTAAACTTTTATTTTTATTAATTTTAACCAGGCGGTGAACCCCATGATGGGGGTTCACCCACTCTTTCATCAAAAAAAAAAAAGAGAACCTCGCGGGCAACGATGAGTAGAGCGAAATCAAAGAACAGAACCCGAGCCACGTGTTAGACATCTGAATCAAGTACAAGACTCTAATTGGGAACATGGAATAAGAATTGAGGTGATTGACTTCGATGGATGACGTGATCCAGACGTCTTCCTAGATTGGATAGATAAGTTGGATCACTTCTTTGTTTGGAAGGATCTGTCGAGTGAGCGGAGAGTCCAGTTTACCACGCTAAAATTGAAAGGATATGCCCTACTTGGTGGAAACATCTTCAGGAGGAATGCAACCACTAAGGTAAAGAACATGTTTATTCATGGACTAGAATGCAGCAGAATCTTTGGGAGAAATTCCTACTAGAGTAGTATTGACGGAACTTGTACAACCGCCTCCAAAATCTATGACAAGGGACACAAACCGTTAAGGAATACATCGAAGAATTCCAAGTTTTGGTAGCTCAGAACAACCTGAAGAAGAGTGACTCTCAACTTGTCGCCTGATACACACATGGATTACGGATCAATATCCAAGACGAATTATACATGTATGATTGTCGCAATGTGGATACCGCACATGATAGAGATGTCCGAGTTGAGGTCAAATTAGGTAGAAAAATCACGTGTCACCCCACAATCACCTCTAGTGCCCCCATCACTACATCAAATACATCGATCGTACTAAATAGAGTCAGCACTCAGCCAATCGTTAACTCAGTTGCCTATGGATCTCGTGCCGCTTCTGGAACGGCAACCAACCAGTGTCGGCCCGCTTATGATGGATCTAGAATCCTTGGCACTCAGCCTACCATAGGACCTGACACTTGTTTCAGGTGCTTACAAAAAGGTCATCGGGCAGCAAAATGCCCCAACCCACACGTAGGCTAGCTAGCACACACCTAGTGTACGATGAGCTGAATAATGGCATGACTCATATTGAAGAGATTGAACCAAAGATGGTGGCTGGGTACACAAATAACAATGAAGAATGTGAGGATATTGAGGTGAATGCTGAGACTAGTGGACCTTTCCTCTTGATTGAACACAATAAGTTGGGGTAGAAAATAACGCATCAACAGGAGTTCTGCAACAAGACATGCTAGCACTTAAAGTTGAGACTGATGATGTGTGGTTAAGAAGGAGCATCTTCCGCACCACTTGTACCTCTAGTGGTCATCCTTGTTCTTTTTTTTTTTTGAAAACTCAAAAAAGGGGGAGTCACTCGATGGTGATCGCCCCAATATATTAAAAAGTAAAACGAAGACAAAAGTAAAGAGAACAGAGAAACTGTACAAAGACGGCCAACCGAAACTGGAGGCCACTAAGAAAGGAGCCCCCCAAATAACAACAGAAGTCTAGCCATGATCCCAATCCTCCAGAAGACGCTTAGCACGTATTAAGATATTTTCCCTGTAGAACCGTTGAGCCGAAAAGATTGCTTCGTTCCTCCCTAGCCAAATGCTCCACACCCTAGCGATTGGATCAAGAATAAGCTTCCTCTCCCTACCCCTCGAGTTAATCAAACTGTCACACAATGCTAGAAAGGAAGCGGGATTGACCCAAGGGAGATCCGCCCAAAGCGTGCAAACGTGGTTGCATTCGAAGAATAAGTGAGTAATTGTTTCCCGTTCCGCATCACAGAGACCACACAAGGGGCCAACATTCGGAAAGAACATTGCACAGCGATCGCGAGTCAAAAGCCGCCCCCGATAAGCCATAAAAAAATCCCAATGCGCTCAGGAAGCTTGAGGCCCCACAAGAGTCGACAATCGCGCACCAATATATCGTCATTGGCAATGAAAGATTGAGCGAGAGCAGAATAAGCCTTACGTGAAGTGAAGGAACCATCCTTCCAAGCCCAATGATCATGCACAGCGGACGGACGAGGAGCGTCAGCAAGTTGTGCCAATAGTGATAGAAAATCTTGCAACCGCTGATCGGAAAGGGACGCAGCGATCGGAGGGTTCCAGCAACCATTGTCCCAGCAAGAGGCCACCGACGCATCTTTGTCCTGGACCAAAGCAAAAAGCCTCGGAAACATTCTGTCCAAAGCACCCCTTCCGGACCAGTCGTCGGTCCAGAAGCGAAAGGAGCACCCGTCGCCCAGCACCGGCGAAAAGAAGGAGCGATAAAGCCGGAAAGCAGTCGTCACGCCGCGCCAGAAGGGAGAAAGGAGGCAAAGCGAGTTCCCTCTAAAGTCGTCAATCAAATCCGCACCAAGCAGTTCTCGCAGGACATTAAGCAAAAAGTTGTCCTCCTTTCCCCACACCCTAGCAGCCCACTTGAGAAGGAGAGCTTCATTAACCAAATGCAGGTGCCTGACACCCAAACCCCCCAAATGCTTGGGCCGAGACACCACGTTCCACCCCACCAGGTGAACCCCTCTTCTCCCCGCCCCCTTGCTTCCCCACAGGAACCCACGCATACACCTCTCCAACCTAAGGCGAATCCCCTTAGGCATACCACGGACCGTGAACGAATAGATAGGAATAGAGGAAAGCACGGCTTTAAGAAGCACCAAGCGGCCACCCCTGGACAGCAACACCGCGCGCCACCCCGCGAGGCAGGCCTCCATCTTCTCCACGACAACCTTCCAATCACGAAGACGAGACCGACCGACCGCAAGCGGTAGACCAAGATAGTCAAACGGGAGAGAAGAGGGCCCGGACCCGAGGAGGTGAGAGCAAGCCAAAATCTCAACCTGCGACATACCGAAAGGCACCATTTTAGACTTCGCCACATTAATCACCAGGCCTGAGGCCTCACTGAATAGTTGCACAGTAGTGGCCATACCGGCCACATCATCGGGCCCCCCTCAACAAAGCATAAAGTGTCGTCAGCGAACTGAATGGAAGGGACATGGAGATCCCCAACATAGCAGCCCCGAGTCAAACCCGCCGAGGCCACGCCCTCAATCATGCGTGGCAGGACGTCAGCCGCCAAGACAAATAGTAAAGGTGCCAGAGGGCACCCCTGTCTCACCCCCCGTCTCGGTTGGAAGAAACCCCCCACAGGGCCTCCGTTCAGCAGTAAGGAAAGGGAGGCCGTGGACACATACCTCCGCATCCAAGAAATCCACGTCGGGGGAAAGCCCCGCCGTCTCAAGACCGATCACAAAAATCTCCAGTCAAGGCAATCATACGCCTTAGCAAAGTCAATCTTCCATAGGATCCCCTTAGCATTGGATCGCCTCCACGCCGCGACGAGCTCCGAAGCCACAGCAAAGCAATCAGAAATATGATGGCCACAGATAAAGGCTGCCTGCGTAGGCGAGACAAGGGACGGCAGAAGAGGAGCAAGTCGCCTGGCCAAGAGTTTAGCGATGATTAAATAAATCCCATTCGAAATAGAGATCGGCCTGAAGTCGTCAATGCGGCATGCCGGTTGAGCCTTGGGGATCAACACGATAAGGGCCTTATTAAGCTTATCAAAACCATTGTTGCCATTGTAAAAATCTTGAGCCACCTCCAAGACATCACCAGCCAGGAGGTCCCAGAAATCTCGATAAAAAGCGACAGAGAACCCATCAGGGCCCGGGGCGGCATCATCATTAAGGTCCCACAGCGCGATTTTAAGCTCCTCCAAAGAGAAAGGCCTCAATAAGGCCGAAGCTTCTGATTCGGAAATCGAGGGTGCCCCCTGACCCAGCCAACGCCAGCGGCGAGGCGCCCTGGAGCCAAAAGCATTTTTGAAATGGCCAACAAAGGCAGAACCCATCTCCCTATCCCCAGTAATGTTGGAGCCATTAACCAAAATAGAGCGAATGGAATTTAGTCGCCGCCTACCACTAGCCACCCGGTGGAAGTAGGCAGTATTAGCGTCCCCCTCCTTTAACCATCGCAAACGAGACCGCTGTCGCCATTCAATTGAACGTTTTTTGTCCTCGGCTTTGACAATATCAAGGTTAGATGCACGCTCCAGGAGTTCCTCCGCCATTAAGTCACGCACGTTCTCCTCGCGGTCCAGGCGCACAATAATAGCCTCCGCCGCATTCCTACCCTCCACACGCGCGAAACGCGTAGCCTTCTTGAAAGCTGGCAACGTCTTACGCAAAGAAGCTAATTTGTGATCCAAGCGAGCAGCAGCGGCTCCCACAAAGGTGGTCTGGGACCAATGGTTTCTGACCAGATCTTTAAACCCTGGCTCCAAGAGCCAACACCTCTCGTAGCGAAAGATACCACAGGGCGGCAGCTCATCCCCAGAGTCCCAAATAATTGGATTATGATCCGAAAAAGAGCGCGGCCGAGAAGCCACCCAGCAAAGAGGAAAGAGTTCCATCATCTTATCATTCGCCAAGAACCTGTCAATTCTCGAGCGAGAAGAGCTATTCTGCCAAGTATAGGAAATATTATTTGGCACGAGCCCCTCCAGAGCCATATCCGAAATAAAGGAGATAAAGTCATCGGAGCCAGGGTCCCGGCCCCCGCGCCCACGCGGCCGATCAGAAGATAGGGCAGTAACGTTGAAATCCCAGCCCAGGAGCCAAGGGGTCTCCACGAAATCAGAGGCCATCTCCCGCAAATCCTCCCAGAGTTCCCTCCGCAGCAAGTGGCAAGTAGGAAGCAATGTTTACATTGGATTCCACGCGAGACAAAACCACAGTCAATGAATGCCTCCCCACAAGCATGGAAGAGAATTTGAATGTCCCTGAACGCCATGCCAGAATAATGCCACCCGATGCGCCAATGGCATCAACAGATCTAAATTCGTCAACGGCATGAGCTCCGAAAGAGCGCCACAAGGAGTCATCGATACCCGAAAGCTTTGATTCTTGGACAAACACAACATCACATTCCCACTCGGAGAAGCACATTCCCAGGGCCCGCCGCTTGTCAGGATCCCCGAGGCCCCGAACATTCCAAGAGAGAATCTTCATTAACAACCAAGTGAACGACCCCCAATAGGAGCGAGGCCAGCTGCCTCTGCCACCGAGTCCCGCAATGTCGCGCACGAAGAAACCATAGGGGAGCCAAGGCGTGGACGAGATCGCCTACTATAACTTATGCCGAACCGCGAAGAGGTAGAGACAGCAGCCTCGGAGAGGGCTCCCCCAACCCCTGGACATACATGGACATCATAGGATTCCTCCATCGGAGGGACGTGTGGTTCTCGAAGCAAAGAAATAGCCGGGGGAGTCCAGGCAGGAGGGGGTACGGGAGCCTGAGCAAATACAGGAGAAGATTCGAACTCCTCAAGAAGAATCCGCCGAGTCAGCACCGCCGAACCGTCGGGCCCGATAGGGAGACCCGTTAAAGGATCCGGAATCATAAGCGGGTCATCAGAAACCCGCATCCGAGGCCACGATCCGAACCGCACGGATCCGTTATGGGAATAGCTTTTATGATTGCGCACGTGGCCCGATACAGCAATATGAAAGCCAGCAGACGTCAGAGAAGGCGGTTGCAGGGCAGTCGAATCGTCCTCGGCAGAGACCAAAAATAGAAATCACGCCTGATAGGATCCGAGCACGTCTTCCGAAAGACTGAAAGAACAACGGGCCAGAGGGAATACACAAAGCAGGCGTCTCCTCGTTTCCGCCACCAAAAGTTGACACGTGGCCTCCAGAAGTCGAACCGTCCATCCCCACGCCTGGGGACTTCAAAGCAACCATGATCGCCGGAGACGAAGACGCGGCCGTCGGCGCCGTCGTAGGCGAAAGAAGAAGGAACTCCACCTTAAAAGACCATCTGCCGATCTTCAAGGTCTCGAACAGGATCGTATCCACCGCCTTTACGAGGAAGGAAGAAGAGCATTCCATAAGGATTTTTGTACACGTCCAATCGCCACCCGGAGATAACCCATCATCGAGAACTGCCAGCACTTCCCCCCAAGCTCCGATGGCCCTTGAGAGAGCCGCAACCGTGCGAGAAAGGAAGGGAACTCCCCGCACTTCCACCACGCAGACCTCCTGAGTCACAGAAGCACCGTCGGCATCCCTAAAGCACCTCCACAACACCTCGCCATCGCCGTCGTCAGAGAGGAGACTTTCCCGCTGCTCCCGTGAGAGTCCACGAATGCAACAGCGGGTGGAGTCAAGCACCACCAAAATCCCCGCCGAACTGGGGTCCCAAGAAAGCCAACACGTTGTTTTGCACCATATCCCAGGACAAGCCGGGCCGCTGCAGGACCCCCACCACCGCGAAACAACCAGCAGCACGAGAGCTCCCCGCCGCCTGAGTGGACACCCCACCGAACGCCACTCCAGGCGCCAACTCCCGAAGAGGAGACTCCCCATGCAAAGACTCCATGCCTTCGAGATCACCATCACTCCCCAACATCGACGATGACCGTTCGTCCACAACTTCACCCGGACTCTCGACAGCACCCGCCCGCACCACCTGAGCAAAGGACCGCGATCCAACCCCGGTGAAGTTGACACCGCGGTTGCCATGCACCTCAGGCGCCAACACCGACGTTAGCGGACGCGAAGAAAAACCGCGGGAACTCGTAGAAGCTCTGCATGAGTTCCTGCGATGGCCAACTCCACCACATGCATAGCAGCGCGGAGGAAGAAGACAAGAGGACGCAATTGAGGGAGCGTGGAAACTTTGTTCTTTGATCATCAATTGAGGGAGCGTGGAAACTTTGTAACCCAAGAAATGGTTGACAAGTTGGAACTGCAAACTCAACCCTTAGACCGACCCTATAGTATGGTGTGGTTTAAAGAGGGACCCAAATGATTATTCGACATCAATGCATTGTCAAATTTTCCATTGGACCAGCATATAAAGATGAGGTCTGGTGTCACATTATTCTAATGGATGTATGTCACATTTTGTTGGGATGCCCCTGGCAGTTTGGTCGAGATACAAAACACAAGGGAAGGAGGATTGCGCACACCTTCATGATAAACAAACACAAATTAGCCTTCGACCTCGGTATGACACCCCTAGTTCAAAGCAAATGCATCCACCCCACTAAGGAGTCCACAACTTGAACACCAATACCCTATGGTTACCAAGACACCCCAAGCCACACAAGAGACACTCATGGTTATTGAAGCATCTCCCTTTCAACGCCAGCTTCAAGAGTCATTAGTCGTCTTTGCCCTTATTGGAAAGGAGGTTGGAAACAATATAGTGGACCTTGAGAAAAAAATCCTGAAATTGTCCCGATCCTAGCATAATATACGCATATACAATGCCAGATGACTTACCTAAGGGACTATCACCTCTAAGGGACATTCAACACCATATTGACCTTATCACTGGGACAAGCTTACCCAACTTGCCCCATTAATCCATTATCAAATGAGCCCAGAGGAACACAAAGAAATGCAACATCATGCCATGGAACTCATAATAAGGGATATGTGTGTGAGAACATGAGCCATGTTGATGTCCCTGCCCTTTTAAAACCTACGAAGGACAGGACCTATAAGATGTACGTGGATAGTCGAGCCACCAACAAGATCATTGTCAAATACCGATTCTCGGTCCCACGACTTGATGATATGCTGGATATGTTGACAAGGACATATGTATTTTCTCCAAAACGGATCTCTGAAAAGGCTACCACCAAATAAGAATTAAACATGAGGATGAGTGGAAGATTGTTTCAAGACTCGCGAGGGTCTGTAAGAATGGTTGGTAATGCCTTTTGGCATGACTAATGTACCCAATACCTTTATGCGTATAATGAACCACGTCTTAGTACCTCTCATCGGGAAGTTTGTGGTCATATACTTTAACGACATCTTGGTCTACAATAACAAATGGGGGAACAACCAGGTCATTTGTAATAGGTATTCACCATCTTGAGGGAGCACCAGCTCTTTGTTAGCCTGAAGAAATGTGAATTCCTCACCGACTCCGTCAACTTTTTTGGGCTACATTGTCTCCATTGAAGGGATTAAAGTCGACCCGGTTAAGGTTGAAGCCATTATGAGTCGGCCGACCCCCAAGACTCTCACAAAGATTTGCAGTTCTTAAGGTTAGCATCCTTCTACCGATGATTTGTACGAAACTTTAGTAGCCAATTTGCCGCCATCTCTAATTGTCTATGTGGCGGCAAATTTACAAGGACATAGGAAGTTGAAATTGGTTTTCAGGATCTCAAGGAACATCTGACACATGCTCCAGTACTTGTTTTACCCGATTTCAACAAGGTATTCAAAGTTGATTGTGGCGTCTCTCATGTTGACATCGGCACCATCCTTAGTCAATAAGGACGTCCAATTGTATATTTTAGTGAAAAGTCGAATGATGCGTGCTCACGTTATTCCACATATGATGTGGATTTTTATGCAATTGTCCAAGACCTCAAGCATTGGCGCCCTTACCTCATCCAACGTGAGTTCATACTCAACTCAAATCACGAAGCCTTGCACTATTTGCAGTCACAAAAAACCCTCAATAAGAGACATGCAAAATAGACCAGATTCTTGCAAGAATACATATTTCACCTGAAACACAAGGATGGCACCTTAAACAGAGTGGTTGATGCTCTTTAGTCGCCAAGCTCATCTGCTAGCAACAGTTTCCGTAGAGACCATAGGATTTGAGCAAATCAAGGAATTATATCGTAATGATGAAGACTTTAGCAAAGTGTGTCGTGATTGTCTAAGTCATCCAACAGACTCATATCTCCTCCAAGATGGATATATGTCCCGAAGGTCGCAATTGTGCATCATGACCACCTCACTACGAGAGAACCTAATTTTAGAACTCTATGGATGAGGTTGTTGAGAAATTTGTATCTCTCGATGTTTATTTTATATTTCATATTTCTCTTATCCATATTATGTAATTTTCCCATAGAGCTTTACTCCTATATAAGAGAGCTCTAAGGCTACTGATGCAGCATGAAATAAAGAAATAGGGCTTTATTTTTCGTTAAGTTTAATTAAAGTCGAGTTAATTTAATTTACGGTTAATTGAGTCATTGCAATTTTATTTTAAATAAAGAGATCGCATGTGATCTCGATTTAATTAATTAGTCGGTTATATTTAATAGCTAATCGGGTAGAGATATTTAGAGTCCAAATTAAGATAAGCTAGGATTTGAAGTTTGACTTTGTATCTATTTTTGTAATCCCACCCCACCTATATAAAAGGGGATGGTAGGTCTTTGTTTAAAACAGTTTAATTTGAAATCAATTTTGAGATTTATCTCATATATCTCTCCCTTCTCTCTTCTCCCTCCGCGTGATCTTCCTGATTCTTCTCTCGAATCTCACAACCGGTGCGCTTTCTCTTCTTCCTCCATCTAACTTCTTCTGTACGAAACAAATTTCCACCGTCAAATTTATTTTTCCACCATTGCGAATTCCTTATTTGCATCAATTGGTATCAGAGCATGGCATTCAGATCGTCCTCACGATCTGACGATCCATCCAGGCGTTCTCATCGACATAAATCCAAAGAATCGCGCTCAACAGTCCGTGCATGGCACGTTGAGATTAGGCAAACACTATCTAATATGCCCCAAGTTTTTGCGGATATGCAAGCTTTAGCGAGAGAAATGTGAGATCCATGAAATGTTGAAGCGTTGACGCGACAACTAGAGGAAAATACCATCAAAAATGCTGCAAAAGTTGATGTCCAGGAGGTTTCGAAACCCCGTCGTCATCTATAGTAGAAGAAGTTGTTGTCCAAGGCGATTTTGACGGCAATAATGAAGAAAATGAAGGAAAAGGTCCCTGAGCTTGCTATCCAGGAAGATCATGAAGCTTCATTCCTTCCCCCGTTATTACCGGTCAGTTTTTCGCCGATGCCCACCCCGTCCTCCCCTCCTCCCGCACCACCAGTCCTCCTCTCCCCTTTCTCCGACGACTTCTCCGACCCCCAGATGGTCCCTCTAAACCCGCTGCAGTCCCCTTTCGCTCTCCAAATAGCCCAACAGACGCTACCACCCCCTCCCACCACCCCCGTGCCTTCGGCCCCTTCGTAGCCCCCCTGCACCACCCCATTGGACACATAGTCCCTCCCTCGCATTTGCCCAACCCCATCACCACCACAACCCCCGTTGTGGCCCCCTTCCGCCACTACCACTCTGCCCTTCCTCCCACCACTCCGCCGATGTATCGCCTAAATATCTCTAACCGATTAACTGCTAAATATAATAGTTGTGGTGGTGGGAGGAAGGGCAAAAAGGCGGGAGGAATGGCGAAGTAGCGAAAGGGGGCCGCGGCGAGGGTTGTGGTGGTGGTGGGGTTGGGCAAACGTGAGGGAGGGACTGTGTGTCTAGTGGGGTGGTGCAGGGGGTTGCGAAAGGGCCGAAGGTGCGAATGTGGTGGGAAGGGGTGGAAGCGGCGGTGGGACTGTTTGGAGGGCGGAATGGGACTGCAACAGGTTTAGAGGGGATGCTCGGGGTCGAGGGAGTCGTCGAAGAAAAGGGAAAGGAGGGCTGGTGGTGCGGGAGGAGGGGAGGATGGGATGGACGGCGGCGGAAGACTGACTTGTAATGTCGAGGGAAGGGATGAAGCTTCGTGATCTTCCTGGATAGCAAGCTCAAGGGGGATCTTTTCCTTCATTTTCTTCATTATTGACCTCAAACTCGCCTTGGGCAGCAACTTCTTCTACTAGAGATGGCGGCGGGGGATCCCAAACCTCCTGGACAACAACTTTTGCAGCGTTTTTGGCGGTATTTTCCTCTAGTTTCCGCGTCAACGCTTCAACATTTCGCGGATCTCGCATTTCTCTCGCTAAAGCTTGCATATCCGCACAAACATGGAGCATATTTGATAGTGTTTGTCTAAACTCAGCACGCCATGCACGGACTATTGAGATAGGGTGGTGGCAGAAGGGTGAGATGGAGGGGCGGGATAGGGTTGGCGGAGACAGCAGCATTGACGGTGAGGAGGGCGGTGATACAGGGGCGGAGTGGTGGGAGGAAGGGCAGAGTAGCAGAAGGGGGTCGCGGCAGGGGTTGTGGTAGTGGTGGGGTTGGGCAAACGTGAGGGAAGGATTGTGTGTCCAGTGGGGTGGTGCATGGGGTTGTGAAAGGGCCGAAGGCGCGGGGGTGGTGGGAGGGGGCAGTAACGGCGGTGGGGTTGTTTGGAGGGCAGAAAGGGACTGCAGCGGGTTTGGAGGGGCTGCCCGAGGGCCAGGGGAGTCGTCGGAGGAAGGGGAGAGGAGGGATTGTGGTGCGGGAGGAGGGGAGGATGGGGTGGGCAGCGATGGAAGACTGACATGTAACATCGGGGGAAGGGAAGAAGCTTTGTGATCTTCCTGAACAGCAAGCTCGGGCGGGGGGGGGGGGGGGGGGACATTTTCCTTCATTTTCTTCATTATTACCCTCAAACTCGCCTTGTACAGCAGCTTCTTCTAATAGAGATGGCGGTGGGGGTTCTAAAACCTCCTGGACAGCAATTTTGCAGTGTCTTTAGCTGCATTTTCCTCTAGTTGTCGCGTCAACGCTTCAACATTTCGTGGATCTCGTATTTCTCTCACTAAAGCTTGCATATCCACACAAACTTGGAGCATATTAGATAGTGTATGTCTGACCTCAGCACGTCATACACGGACTGTTTGGCGCGATTGGATTTATGTCGGCAAGAATACCTGGATGGATTGTCAGATCGTGAGGACGATCTGAATGCCATGCTCTGATACCAATTGATGCAAATAAGGAATTCGCAACGGTGGAAAAATAATTTGACGATGGAAATTCATTTGGTGGAGAAGAAGTAAGAGGGAGGAAGAAGAGAAAGTGTGTTGGTTGCGAGAGATTCAAGAGAAGAATCGTGAAGATCGCGTGGAGGGAGAAGAGAGAAGGGAGAGAAATATGAGATAAATCTCAAAATTGATTTCAACTTGAACTGCCTTAAACAAAGGCCTACCATCCCCTTTATATAGGAAGGGTGGGATTACAAAAATGGAAATAAAATCAAAATTCAAATCCTACCTTATCCTAATTTGGACTCTAAATGTCTCTAACCGATTAACTAATGAATATAACTTACTAATTAATTAAATCGATATCGCATACGATCCCTTTATTTAAAATAAAATTGCAATGACTCAATTAACCATAAATTAAATTAACTCAATCCTAATTAAACTTAACGAAAAATAAAGCCCTGTTTCTTTATTTCATGTTGCATCAACTCTGCTCCGCTTGAAAAATTCGTCTCCTGACAAATTGCTTGATCTTCCGACTTGAAGCTTGACGATTTTAATTCAATGTTCTCGATCATATTTTAGAAGAACTGATATGGAGCAAACGATAGAATCCATGCATACTTGGTGCAGTGGGGTAGGGGAGAGGAGATGGCGATGGCGCAGGGGTGAGGCGAAAGGGTCGAGGCAGAAATATTAGGACTATGGGAGGGTGGGCCGGAGTCGGCGGGAGGAAGGGGTGGGAAGAGGAGATGGCGGTAGAGTCGAGAGGGGAAGGGTGGAGGCGGGGGGGACAGACGACAAGAGTGGGGCTGGGGGTTTGCCGGAGGTGCGGGGGTGGCGAGAGGGGTGGTAGCAGCGTTGCGCCTGGGGGGTTCGCCAGAGGTGCGGGGGTGGTAGGAGGGGGGTAGCGGCGGTGGGGCTGGGGAAGTCGTCGGAGGTGCGGGGATGGCGGGAGGGGGTGGTTGTGGCGGTGGGGCTGTTTGGAGGGCGGAAAGGGACTGCAGGGGGTTTGGAGGGGCTATCCGAGGTGCGGAGGAGTCGTCGAGGAGCTGTTGGGGGCTGGAGATGTGGTTGGAGTCGGTTCCTTCAACGACGGTTGATCTGAAGAGGGCTAGCAGCAAGCTCAAGGGGACCTTTTCCTTCGTTTTCTTCATTATTGCCCTCAAACTCGCCTTGGACGGCAATTTCTTCTACTAGAGATGGCGACAGGGGTTCTAAAATCTTCTGGAAAGCAGGTTTTGCAGCGTTTTTAGTGGCATTTTCCTCTAGTTGTCGCGTCAATGCTTCAACATTCCGCAGATCCCGCATTTCTCTCACCAAAGCTTGCATATCTGCACAAACTTGGAGCGTATTCGATGGTGTTTGTCGAACCTTGGCACGTCATGCTTGGTTCGTTGAACGCGATTCTTTGCCCGTACGTCTGCGCGAGCCTCTGGATGGATCGCCAGATCATAAGGACGATCTGAGGGCCATGCTCTGATATCAATTAATGCCAATGAGGAATTCGCAACGGTGGAAAAATAAATTTGACGTGGAAATTCGTTTGGTGGAGACGTTAGAGGGAGGAAGAAGAGAAAGCGCACCGATTGCGCGAGATTCGAGAGAAGAATCACGAAGATCACGTGGAGGGAGAAGAGAAAAGGGAGAGATATATGAGATAAAACTCAAAATTGATTTCAACTTGAACTCTCCTAAACAAAGGCCTACCATCCCCTTTATATAGGGGAGGGGTTACAAAAATGGAAACAAAATCAAAATTCAAATCCTAGCTTATCATAATTTAGATTCTAAATATCTCTAATAGATTAACTACTAAATATAACCGACTAATTAATTAAATCGATATCGCATGCGATCTCTTTATTTTAAAATAAAATTGCAACGGACTAAATAAAATTACTCGACCTAAATTTAATTAAAGGGCTAAAAATAAAGCCGTATTTATCTGTCTCGCGTTGCATCAGCTACGATGAATAGACAACTCTATTTTCTCCTTTCCACATGGTATCAGAGCAATGGTCATAGGTCGGAGTCTTTGCCCTAGCTATCCCACCTCACCAAAACCCTAACGTGCACGTACCGCCAACACCACTAAGGATCTCGCGTGACTGGCACCACCGCCGCCTTGCGTAGCAGCAACAGCAACCTTGCACCGCCGCCGCCATCCTCAACGGTCTAGGGCAGTAACCACCACCGCCAGCAACCCTAGTTGTCCTTCGCCCTCTCAGCCATAGTCCGAGGGGCTTCATGGCACACTAGGGATTCCTATCTGACGATTTCTGAGGTCTGAAAATCGTTCGAAAAGGACAATTTGATACATGTTCGGTCTGATTTTGGGTTTCTAGGGTGTGATTTGATCATCTGAAATCACCATAGTTACCCAAAGAGGCTTCCAATGGATGGAAGATGTTGTATGAGTCTATACCCATAATCATCTTCTTGTATGTATGTGCAGACGGTTATTCTTGTTTGCAGTCCCAGTCTTGGTTATTGTTGTCATCATATTAGACAACAAAGTTGACTCTAAAGCTGATGTTTCATCCCTGGGTGCCTTCAAAGGTCCAGAACACATTGTCAAGATGGATGGAACAACTTATGAACTATGGGCCATGCAGTGTAACGGCAAGAAGCACATCCTCACTCAAGATGAGCCAAAAAACAAGACTGGAGTTCATGCCTCGTGGGAGGCAGATGACGCATATGCACGTGTATGGTTGTCCGGTACAGTTTCAGTGGAGAAGCCAATGATATTTTGAGCCAGCCCGCAACGAAGGCGATGTGGGATATCCTCGCCGCTGCACACTCCTAAGGGAAAATGAGTCGAAGATACTGCAACTTCAGCATGATATCTTCGCATCAAAGCAGAACGGACATCATCTCCTTACAATTTACACTTCTCTAAAGGGTATGTTTGAGAAACTCCATGGGTTCATTCACTTGATTGCTATGCCAGAACAGCTCAAGGCGTACAAAGATTCGGTGATGACCAGAGTTTTTCTCGCAGGTCTTGACCTTGAGTACAATACTGCTCGATCGTAGATTCTTATTGATGCCGCCATATCGAAGACTAAGCAGGCTCTCTATAGGTCCTAGTGGTGTTATTCAGGAGTCTCAGACCTCCTCGACTATGGCTGCATCTCATGGTAGAGGGAGCTCTACACAATATCGTGGGTGTGGTACACAGTATCGTGGGCGTGGTACCCGTGGTAGGGGAGGGGGCAATCGACTCCATCGGCCATGCACCTATTGTCACCGGTAAGGAAATACTGAGGACACATGCTACTCTAAGCATGGCTTTCCTATTTCAGCTCGAATTGCAGAGCAGACTCAGCAAGTTGGTATTCCACCTCGTGCATCTGATCAAAGATTTGATGAGCTTTTTTATGGAAAAATGGGTGTACCCCCATCGCGGGGGCCACCACCTGAATTATATTAATTTAAAAGGTTAAAATGATTTACAAGGATCATGATCCTCAGAGATTGCAGAGAGCATTATAGTGAGCAACAATATTATCTTCATAGAACCTCTGATTGTTGAAAATCTTGTCGTTACGCCCCATCCAGATTGCCCACAAAGTCGCAAATGGTTTCCAATAGTCAGACATGGCGTTTCTGCGAACCCGCTTAATAGATACCCAGAATTTAGATAGACCTTCAGTATGGAGCCAAGGATGGCCAAGGGTTGGCCACACCTGGACTGAGCTTGGGCACCTCAAGAAAAGGTGGCCAGAGTCTTCCGCCTCTTCCTCGCATCGGTCACAGCGTGTATCTTCAAGGCCCAACAGCCGACCTCTGCGCACCTTGTCCAGCAACTGGCCTCTACGAAGACATCAGAGGAAAACCTTAATTCTGCTCGAAATTTTTGCATCCCACACAATTTAACGCCTTCCAACAACTCCCGATCCAGCTCCTGTTCATGTCTGTTGAACGCATCGTAGGCCCTTCTCACCGAGAAAGTCCCGTCCGATCATTGGAAATGGTCTCTGCCCTCGGATAGTACGCTAGTCTGGGGTAGAACCTCCTGCATCAACAGATACTCATCTAAGCGCTGGTCCGAGAGGTCTGAGAGGAACAAAGGGGCCCAGCTACCTGTAGCCGCAGTCTGTGCCAGAGTGATGTCCTTCGAATCAGCCAACGCGAAGAGCCGGTGGAATCTACCCTCCAGAGCCCCCTCAACCGTCCAGTCGTCCCTCCAGAAGCGAAAAAGGTTGTCATCCCCAACCAACGGGCGGACCCAGTTGAATAGCTATGGGAGTACGGCACGGATGCCCGCCCAAAGGGGGGATTCGTGACGGACCCTATTCGCGATGAGCTAGCTCGAGACCCCATAGATAGTCCGAATTAGCCTAACCACCAGAGAGGACGAGCTGCCCAAATGGAGATGATCCACTTCAAGATTAGCGCCTTGTTTATGTTTTGCACATCTCGGATGCCCAACCCACCATCCTCTCGGCTCTTCGTCAACTCTTCCCAGTTGACCAGATGGATGCCGCTCCTCTGCTGCTTCCCATCCGAACAGAAGAAACTCCTCATGATGGTCTCGATTTTCCTTCTCACACCCACTGGCAGCATCCGCATAGAGTAGAAAAAAACTGGAATCATCGCAAGCGCATGCTTGAATAGTACAAGTTTACCTCCTCTGGATAAGGTGCCTTCCAGCCTGCCAATTTTCGCTCCAACCTTCTGATGGCATCATCCCAGTATGGCACCTTCAACTTTCCTGACACCAGCGGTAAGCCTAAGTAATGAATCGGCAGGGTCCCCAAGGGGCATTCCGTGAGCCCTGCCACTCTGTTCTGCTCAGGCTCCGTCATCCCAAACGCAATCACCACGGACTTGCTCTTATTGATCTCCAAGCCCGCCATACCGCCAAAGATATCGACCATCTATACCGCATTAGCGGATTGCTCCTCAGTACCCCCGAGAAAGAGAACAGTGTCATCCGCGTACTGAAGTATAGGGATAGAGATATCTTCCCTACGGTAGCCCTCACACCAGCCCGACTCGACCGCTCCCTGAACAAGATGCCCAGTGCATCCGAAATGAGAACAGACAGCATCGGGGCCAAAGGGCAGCCCTGTCTGACCCCCCTCTGCGGTTGAAAGAAACCCCCCCCCCTCCGGCTTGCCATTCACTAGCACCAAGAATGAGGAAGTGGTGACGCACCTCTTGATCCATTCAATCCACACCTCCGGGAAACCCCTCCTGTGCAGCGAGACCCAGAGGAATTTCCAATCCACGCTATCATAAACCTTTGCATAATCAATCTTCCAAAGAGCTCCCCTCACCCTGGACCTTTTCCAATCCATACAGATCTCATAAGCCATGATGAGCCCATCCGCCATCTGTCTACCTGGAATGAAGGCGGATTGCCCATCCAACACCACGGAACCCAAGACAGACTTAAGTCGGTTAGCGAGCGTTTTTTCTACAATGAGGTAGATGGCGTTAGAGAGCGCGATGGGCCTGAAATCATCAACACAGGTGGGTGTGTCTTTCTTCGACAGCAGGAAAACATAGCACGATTGACCTTCTCAAAACCTCTGTTTCCCATTCTGAATTCATTGATCACCTCCATGATATCCAACTTCTGCAAATCCCAGAACTCGCGGTAAAAGAGAACGGAGAAACCATCCGGGCCTGGGGCCCCGTCCACATTTAAGCTCGAAACCGCCTCCTTAACCTCGTCCACCGAGAAAGGAGTAAGCAAGGAATCCGCTTGCTCAACTGAAAGAGTCTTCACCCCTCTCCTAAGCCACCCCCAACCGCTCCCACTCTTCCTCCGAGAGACCGCGGTGAAGTGGTCACTCAGCGCCTTCCCCAGTGCGGACTCCCCCGACACCCGAGTCCCTTCCACCTCTAACTCTTGTAGGAAGTTTCTTCGCCTTCTCCCCGAGGCCATGGTATGGAAAAAACGCGTGCTGGCGTCACCTTCTCAGAGTCATCGTTATCGAGAGCGTTGACGCCATTCCACCTCCTCCTTTTTATCTTCAAGAAGCAACTCCGCCAAACAAGATTCCCTCTCCACCCTCTCTTCCTGTGTGAATCAACTGTCATCATCAACCGAATCCAAGCGGGAGATGGCCGCCTGAATCTCCGTTCTCCTAGCTCTTCTCCTCGCCCTGACCTCCCTTCCGAAGGTCATGAGAAAGGATCTCAGGTATCGCAGCTTCACCGCAAATCTAGCCACGGCGGTGCCCTCCACCAGTTCCGCCTCCATTTCTCTGCGACCAAATCCCTAAAACCGTCTTCGAGGAGCCAACGTTTCTCGAATTTGAAGTAGAATCTGCCCTTCCCCCTCCTCAGATGACCAAAGGATTGGAGTGTGATCCAACTGCGCCCGTGGGAGGGCCCAAGCCCGCGAGAGGGGCAATCTATCAACGACTGACTGCGACAAGAGGAATCTGTCCAACCTCGACTTAGCTCTCACAATGCGCCAAGTGTATTTGCAGCCCGCAGCATCAAAAATGGAGAAACCGAGATTGTGGACCACCCGCCTAAAATCCGCAGACCCCGGGTCACGGCCCCCCAAGCTGAGGGGATGATCCTTCGCCAGCATCGTCAAGTTTAGGTCCCCACCAAGAAGCCACACCTTACCCTCATTCTCAAGCCCCAGTTGCTCAAGCTCCTCGGCTAAGGATTGGCTGTCACCGCTAGTTGGCCCGTATACATTAGTTACCCATATGTTTTCCCCACAGTCACGCCTCTGAAGAGTCACGGAGAAGCAGTACTGCGACCTGGACTCGACCAAGAGATCAAAGAGGTCGCTCCTCCAACCAGTAAGCAGACCCCTCGCCGCACCCCTGGCGCCCAACTGCAGCGTGGCGAACCGATTTCCCCCACACAGGGTCGCTACGTCTGCGACACGCACCTCAGCAAGCTTCGTTTCCTGGATAAGGAAGATATCTGCCCCCGCCTCAGTAATGAGGTTCTTCACACATCTGCTTGTCTGGTCGACCCAGTCCTCTGACGTTCCAGGATAATAGCTTTATCGGCATAAATCACTTGCTGCCTTTTTTGGGGGGACCAACCCAAGGCGAACTGCAATCGCCCTGTCAAGGACTCGGAACCTGTTGGATGTGGCCAGCGTTACCCTCTGATGTGAGGGAGAATCCTCGCCCGCCATGGACCGAAGGATCTCCGATCTCCTAGCACATTTGTTCGAAGGACGTCTCACATACTGGGCTCCGAATCTGGGCACCCCACCCTCCTGTTGCACATCTTCCTCCTGGGTCGGCTTGAGTTCTACCGAAGCAATCGCCCCATCGATGGTTGTTGCCGAGGTCGAGTCTCCCAACAAAGCCTCGTCCTCACTTTGGGGCATCGTGGGGGGCTCCCGCTGCATACTGACCGCACCAGTACCCACCTGTAGACTTGGGGCAGCCGTGAGGTCTCCACCTCCCTCGGCGACCGCGTACCACAGCTCGCAGGAGGAGGCTCGTTGGTATCAGACCCCGGTGCGTGGGGAATCTTCATTCCCATCCCGAGCCGATGTCCGCGAAATGAGCTCGAGCGATATTCTCGAGGCCAACCGAATCGCCTCAGCTCCTTCGTCGGGAAGACCCGATTGAGCTCCGCTCGTGGACCCCATCCGATTCGTATGACCGGGTAGACTCGAATATCCGAGAAAACAAAAAGGCACCTTTCTCAAGTAACCGCATTTTAACAAACTGCGGGCAGCATAAGCCACATCAGTATTGAAACTTCCAAAGCGGATTCGCCTCGGGAAAGTGGAGAGCGGTTCCACTTCCCTCACTGCTTCGACTACCGACGGTTCAAGTTCCCTAGTGAGCTGGTCACATCCCTGAGGCGGACGCTCCCCTCTCGACTGCTCAGCTTCCAACGGAGGCGCCTCCTCTGCCTCCGGCCGCTCGGACGCCAGGACAGACGGGGCCTGGGGAGCATAATCGGGTTCCGCACGCTCTGCCGCCACAGAGACGAATGAATCAACCCGCTGCCTGGCCCAGCCACTCAGACCCGCGTCAGCAAGATGAACCAGGATGCGGCTACCTCTAACAGAGAGATACCTCCAACCCAGAACCACCGCCGAGATCTCCTTCACTTTGACAACCGAGTTCAACAGTTCGCCATGTCGGCTTCCCGATGTCACCACGTCCAAGACCTCCGCCACCCCACGAAGCAGGTCACGAAAGTCCCCCAGATTGCGAACACCACCGGGACCCCAGAGATGCTGATGAGTGTCACCCCCGCCGGTCGGGTCACACCATCTGAGAACCTCGGCATTCGCCATTTCAGCAGGGAGCTCCCTTCCTTAGACCTCCGCAATAGCTCGATGTATTCATGAGGCGCTAGTCCCCTCGCGACGACGTGCCAAGGCATCAGCTGCACTATATGCCCCTGAATCGCGTTGCTGATACGAGGTCGACATCCGAAGAACCACAGAACAACACCGCCCCCTGGCCGTCCCCCTCACCCACCAGAGAGTCTGGGCAACCGATACCAATGGGGGCCTCCCGTTTCAACGGACAATTGTGAAAGTTGTGCGCGTGACGGCGACATCTAAAGCACCTCATCGGCTCACGACATTGCCGAGCCCAATGCGACGTGGAACCACACCGGAAGCACCCTTTCCAGAAAGGATTAGGGAAGGGGCGGAAGGATCCAGACCTAGTAGTGACGGACCTCCGCCGCGCCACCCGCCTCCTCCGAACAATTTCCCAACTTCTGTCACTAGAGTCCACATCTCCTCCAGAGAGTCAAAGTCCTTCCGCAATACCCTTTTGTCCTTGCTGCGCGAGCCGGCAGAAGTTCCCAGGCGCCTGCTCCAGCCACCGGGGAGCCACTCGCTTCTTACCCCTCCCCCGTTTGCCGCTCATTACCCTAAAGATTTGATGAGCTTGTGGCACGACTGAGAGAGATTATTCCTGTACCGGGGTCATTTACTCCTACAAGAACCTCTGAGGTACCCGCCTCAGCATCTGCATCCGCATCAGGTACCTCATATGCTTTTACTAGTTGTTACAGGGCAGATTTGTCTGAATGGATTATGGACTCGAGAGCTTCACGCCATCTCTGTGGAGACAGAAGATGGTTTAACATATACAGACAGACTCAGCCAGGTAGATCAGTAATAATAACATATGGGACACACTCTCCTGTCACTGATCAAGGGAGTGTAGTTAACTTCAGTAATGCAACTTCAGAATGTTCTTTATGCTTCTGATTTTCTATGAATCTGTTGTCTATTAGTCAAATCACCAAAGATTTACATTGTCGTGCCATATTTGACCCATCGTCTCTCGTTTTTCAAAACATTCTTACGGGCAGGGTGATTGGATCTGGTCCTGAGCAAGGAGGTCTTGATAGACTGGTTCAGTCTTCATATGTTGGTGCTTCATCTCTTCACACTGGATCGGTCTCTTCTTATGTGTAGCACCTCCAGTTTGGTCATCTTCCGCTGCAGAAGATGTGCCGTGTCCTTCCTCAAATTTCACCTCGCTCTACCTTTCAGTGTAAGGCCCGTCAGCTTTGGAAGCATCAACGGTCTACCTTTCAGAGTAGTCAGGGTCGTAGTAGTCATAATATTTTTGAGTTGATTCATCTTGATATTTTGGGTCCGAATTATGTCCCGGACCATCAAGGACATAGATTTTATCTTATTGCTGTGGATGATTTTTCTAGATTGTCTTGGGTGTTCCTTCTTAAAAACAAGTATAATGCCGGTCCTATTATCCAGTCTTTCATTAAAGAAATAAAGAATGTTTTTTTCTGCGAATGTCAAGTATATTCGTTCTGACGATGCGTTAGAATTTTGTAGCATTCAACTCTCGTAATCTCTCAGAACCCTTGGTATTGTTCATCAGACTTCTCGTGCTCATACTTCCCAAAAGAATGGGATGGTTGAACGTGAACATCGTCACCTTTTTGGATGTTACCAGGACCCTTTTGATCCAGAGTCGTGCTCCTCATTCATACTGGGGGGATGTGGTTCTAACTACTTGCTACTTGGTGAATCGTATGCCCTCGTATATTTTGGGAGAGAAGATCCCATTCTCGATTGCGTTTCCCGAGAAGGATCTTTTCTCCCTCACTCCTCGTGTGTTTGGGTCAATAGCCTTTATCCACTGTATGTCCGTTGGTCATGACAAGCTCTCTCCTAGAGCTGTCAAGTGCGACTTTCTGAGGTATTCTAGGACTCAAAAGAGATATCGTTGTTTTGATTATGTTCGTAGGAAGTATTATCGTTGTTTTGATTACGTTTTGAGGTATTCTAGGACTCAAAGGAGATATGGTTTTCTCTCCTACAGGTGATAAGCTTATTCCTTCAAAGTCTGGAGAAGAGGTATACATGCATCCATCTCCGATTTTATCTACATCGGGCTCTACTTCTTCAGGACCTTCCTCACCATCTTCTCCACCTCCACCACAACCACTTCCACCTGTTGCACACATTTCCACAGGTTTACCGGCGCCGACCTCATGCTCATGTGCCCTCTCCATCATACAGCACGCCCCAGGTATGACCTGAGCACTTGGTTTCTACTGATGGCACTAGTGATTTGCATTTACAGCAGGATGTGCAGAAGGTTTTAGATGTTCCAGTCTCAACCAACGAGGAGGCTGCTGAGGATCTTGACATGTTCATTGCCCTACGGAAGCAGAGGTGTACATGTACTATGTATCCCCTTCCTTCCCATGTTTCTCTTACACGTCTCTTAGAGGAGTTTCAGAGTGTTGTGGGCATGTCTACTGTGCAAATACCACAATCATATCAGGAGGCATTGCAGGTTAGTCAGTGGTGTCTAGCTATGGAGGAAGAAATGTCAGCGTTATAATCTCGCGACACGTGGACTATTGTACATGCTCCCCCTGATGTATTTGTTGTTGGGAGCAACTGGGTGTTTACAGTGAAGCATCGTGCCAATGGTATAGTTAATAGATATAAGGCCAGACTTGTTGCTCGTGGGTTCACCCAGACGTATGGGGTGGATTATCAGGATACTTTATCTCCAGTAGCTCGTCACTCTACACTGAGGATTCTTATTTCGGTCGCTATCGTATGTGATTGGCCTCTATTTCAGTTAGCTGTCAAAAATGCCTTCTTGTATGGTGACTTGCAGGAAGAAGTCTACATGCAGCAGCCTCTAGGGTTTACTACTGAGGGGGAGTCTCATATGGTGTGTAGACTTCACAAGTTATTTATGGCCTGAAGCAGAGCCTAAGGGCTTGATTTCAAAAGCTCTCAAAGTTGATTGAACAGCATGGGTTTGTCAGATAAATTACAGATCACTATATTTTTGTTAAGAGATCCCAGAGAGGTATTGTTGTTATTCTTGTCTATGTAGATGATATCATTTTTACATGCGATGATGAGCATGGCCTCAAATTTCAGCGAAATTCGGTCGAATTTCTGTCGAATATCGATATCCAGTCGAAACCGAAATTCGACCGAAATGGCCGAAATGACCGAAATATGGGGGTCCTAGTACAAAAAATGATCGAAATGACCGAAATTCGGTCGAAATTCCACCGAAATTCCATCGAAATTCTGTTTTGGTCGATATCGAAATGGTGACCGAAATCGACATTTAAGGCCTTGATGATGAGTAGGGTATTCAGGCAGTTAAGGATTTCCTTGGACAACAGTTTGTGACCAAGGACCTTGGCAATCTTCGTTACTTTCTTGGTCTTGAATTTGCAAGGAATCAGCGTGGCATGGTGATGATGCAAAGAAGTATGTTACTGATCTCCTAACGGAAACGGGCATGATAGGATGTAGGCCGACCACTACTCTAATGGATCATAATGCTAAGTTCTATGATGAGGACTTTGAGGAGGTTGACAAGAGAAGATATAGAGAGCTAGTAGGGAAGCTGTTATACGCATTGTTTTAAAAACGTGCCTCGAGGCTATAGCCTCATGCAGCCTCAGTGAGGCGTACGCCTCGAGGCTTATGAGGCGCGCCTCGAGCCGCTGCCTCATGTATGAGGTGATTTTTTTCTACAATATTTTTTCTTTTCTTTTGATTGCGAGTTTTTTGTCTTTCGTAGACAAGTATTTTCAAGTCCTTAAGCTCACGATTTACTGAAATGCATTTTTTAGTTTATTAACATATTAAGCTTATTTTTTTCTTCGTTCTTTATAAATCAACATGAACAAAAAAATAAGTCTTGAGTCCTTAAATCTAATGCCTCTACTCTTTAGTATGAATCAAGCATAAATCCTTTCTTTATTAAATTGTTTGGATGCAAATCCCCTACTTTGACCTAAATTTAGAAATATATATTTTTGTAAACATGTCTCATCTTTTCTTCTATTCAATCGGGACTAGTGTAATATACATCAAAGCATGCATGAACAAAGATGATCATAACATGCAATATTCAAGTATTTTATCCCCCAATCCTTATGGTAAAGTAGAAAGTGATCATTGATTCACTGCTTACTCTCTTATCTTTCTCAATTGAACGATGCACAAATCGCACCTAATTTTGAAAATGGAGTGTTACATCTAGTCCCTTTAGTTAAATTTTATTCAAAACTTTAAATTTTACGGAGAATTGCTCATTATTGTGCTTGCATATCCATATTTGACTCCTTACAGATGTAGAGTCCAAAAAAGAGAGTTATATAACAAATTGGGTGTTTAAACCATGATGTTAGCCTTGAAATGTCATGGAGATATGTATTTAATCATAACTATTTAATTTCTAGAACTTAAAAATTGTAATTATGATTAATTATTATGTCTATGAAAAATTCTCTTTCACGAGTGAGGCTTACGCCTCGAGGCAATACTGGGAAAATGCCTCGATATGCCTCACGCTTTTTAAAACCTTGGTATATTTCACGATCATCAGGCCGGATATATCATTTGCATTTAGTAGAGTCAGTCGGTTCATGGGGCAGCCCGGGCAGGTTCATATAGATGCAGTTAACATGATTATGAGATATTTGAAGTCTTCTCCAGGAGCGGGACTATTGTTCAAAAGAGACATGTCTCTTACAGTTATAAGATGTGTCGATACAGATTATGCAAGGTGCCCCAAGGACTTGAAGTCCACATTAGGCTTTACAGTGTTTGTAGGTAGTTCACCGGTTTTATGGAAGAGTAAGAAACAGACAGTTGTGGCTAGATCTAGTGTTGAATCAGAGTATAGAGCCATGGAACAAGGGAGTACAGAAATGATGTGGGTCAGATCCGTCCTGACTGGCCTAACTATTGAGCTGCCTCTTCCCATGCATCATCAATGCGAGAATCAAGTTGCAGTGTTCATAGCCAATAATCCAGCCTTCCATGAAAGAACCAAGCGTATTGAGGTAGATTGTCATTATACTCGGGATCCGATACATAAAGGACTTATATCCACTTCTCGAGTTGCTTTAGACGACTAAATTGTAGATAAGTTCACCAAAGCCCTTGCTAGAGGTCATTTTCATCGTTGTTGTTCCAAGTTGAGCATAATAGACATATATGCTCCAGCTTGAGGGGGAGTGTTGAGATATTCGTGTCTCTCAATTATTTTATATTTCGTATTTCTCATGTCGTCATTATGTAATTTCCCCATAGAGCTTTTCTCCTATATAAGAGAGCTCTAGGGAAACGATGAATAGACAATTATATTTTCTCCTTTCCACAGAGATCTCGAAAGACACTTTGGCGCATGGGATCAAATTTCGTCGAATATCGATTTCGGTAGGTGACCGAAATTCGTACGAAATTGCCTATATCGATCGAAATTTGGGGGTCCCATTTCAAAAACTGGTTGAAATTTCGATCGAAATTTCGTTTCGGTCGGTCATCGAAATGGTGACCGAAATAGAAATTTGAGGTCTTGCTTGGCGTTGACAAAACCTTAGCCCTCTCCAAGAAAGGTTCTACCATGGGATCAGATTTCATCGAAATTCAGTCGAATTCAGATTTGATAGGTGACCGAAATTTGACCAAAATGGTCGATATCGACGGAAATTTAAGGGCCCCAGTTCAAAAACTGTCCGAAATGACCGAAATTTTAGTCAAATTACAATCGAAATTCGGCCGAAATTTTGTTTGGTCGGTCACCAAAATGGTGACCGAAATCAAAATTTGAGGCCTTAGGTTCTACTGGTCCAAAATGAAAAGGGATGTGGTCCAAGTGATCCAATGCTGCCAAACATGCCAATGTTTCAAGGGTCAGAAATAGAACTCAGACCTCTATACCCCTCTGCCCATCCTTACACATCCTTCAAAAGATATCATGATGGATTTTGTAGTAGGGATTCCCCAAACTACTGGAAAGGTTGATTATGTGTTTCTTGTGGTTGATTGATTTTCTAAAATGGCACATTTCATTCTATATAGAAAGTCATCTGATCCATCGCATGTATCATATCTTTTTTGAAAGAAGTTGTCCGTCTGCATGGCATCGCCCATTCATTTACATCTTGATAGGGACACTAGGTTCTTAGGTCATTTTTGGAGAACATTATGATCTTAGTTGGACACTCATCTACAATATAATACTGCATACCATCCCCAAACTGATGGCCAAACAGAAGTAGTAAATAGATCCCTAGGAAACTTGCTTCGATGTCTTGCAGGAGAACGAGCCTCTCAATGGGACTTGGTCCTTCCTCATGCCGAGTTTGTGTACAACAGTTTGTCTTGTCGATCTACCGAAAAATCTCCTTTTGAATGTGTCTACAATTTTCCCATTCCTCACATCCTTAATAGAGCTCCTCTGGTTCGACCCGAGCGGGCAAGTGCTACTGCAGACGAGTTGGTTGATCATATCCACCAACTCCGCCAAGAAATCCATACCAAACTCCTAAATACCTCCACCAAATATCAAACCCAAGCCAATACCTGCAGAAGGAGGTTGAGTTCAAGGAAAAGGATTTGGTTATGGCACATTTTCAAAGAGAGCATTTCTCTAAGAGAGATCCCACCACAAATTAAGCCCAAAAAAATTGATCCATTCAAAATCGTCAGAAAAATCGATCTAAATGCTTACATCATGAACCTGCTGCAAGAAACCAATACTTCATATATATTTAGCATGTCTGGTTTGTAATCGTATGTTGACCAAGATGCAGATCTGCCAGAGTATTCGCCGGAGGAACCATCACCAACAACTTCCGCAGCAACAGTAACTCCCAACACCAATGAAGATGTTCTCGACGTCTGCGAATTAGCAATACGTCGCGGTGTGACCCGGCACTTTCTGGTTCAATGGAAGGGATGTCGCCTGGAAGACAGCTCATGGATCGAAAAGAAAGAGTTGAAAGAGCTCTGCCCTCACCTTTTGCAAGGCTACTACAATGTCATATTACCGGAGCAAGATTCTTCTCAGCATGGGGAGTTGATGCGGTTTAGGATAAGTTAAAGGCCACTTCAACAATAAACATTTAAATGCCAGGTACTATTGTAATGTGTTAAGCCTCAGGGGGCATGTGGGTAAATTTTCATAATTTTATGTTGTTCTGAGTCTAAGGATGGTACAGCACCATGTAACATCACCTTTCCCTTTTTTGTCTTGATTCTGTGGTGCAGCCCCATGAAAATACACCATCCTCCTTTGTCCTATAGGGGGCTCTTCTGCATTATAAAAGGAGGGGGGCAACAAGAAGGATAGAGTAGAAGAACCCAAGAAACCCATTACAGGCATATCACTTATCCCCTCCTCTCCTCTCTCTCCATCGTCCCCCAACCCTCCTTCTCCAGCAAGCTCTCCCTCTTCCCTCGATCCTTCTCCAGCAAGCTCTCACTCTTCCCCCAGCCGTCCTTCTCTAGCAAGCTCTCCCGCTTCCCCCGGCCCTCCTTCTCCAGCAAGCCCTCTGGCTCCCTTCCTCCTCTCAAGCATCTCCAGAAATCCTTCTCCCCTATCCCCAATTACCCTCTCCACCATTATCTACCTCCTTCCCAGTTCCCCACTCCTACCCCAGCAGCCGCCAGCCCGCTTTGTCCTTCTCCTCCCTCACAATCCTTGTTTTAGATCTTTGGTTTTATAGCTTCCTCCCGTTCGATTTATCTATGTTTGGATACCTATGTAAGAGTCTGGGTGTGTAAGAGTCCCAATATGCTATCATCTTGTTATGAATTAAAGTATGCATTTTGATAAATGAATTTTCAGCATGTTCTGCAATCTTAAACATGTAATGTTTATTTCTCACTGTTCATTCATTATTTTACCATAGTTGTTCATTTAATTATTCCCGGGTATCAAGGATTGACTGTTGTTAAATCAATTCATCCACTTCTTCTGTAAATCTGACTTTTGATGGCTTTAACGTGGCATTTGTTTTAGCCTTCTAAATCTGAAAACATGCTTACCATTGCTTTGCTTCATGTATGCTTGCAGTAATCATTTCCTAAACGGTATTTGATTTTTATACATTTTTAGGTATTCCATGGACTTGTAAGCTCCACGGTTGATTGAACACCATAATGGCATAATCATACACTTAATGAGCTATTTACAATAGTGCGCCACATTTTGCATATTCATATACTTAAAAAGAAACCTAAGAATTGTCGGATTGCATCACTTCCTCTCTTTGGCAAGGGATTACTAAAACCCTCCCGAAGTTAGAGGAGGGCCTTCGGCCCGTGGTGAACAACGGTCACACCTTTAGCTTCAAGATGGACGATTGGATGGCTTTGGGGCCGTTAAGAGATAGGTACCCATGCTTATTCGCTCTTGCCATGGGTTAAAACACGTTGCTCTCTTCGGCTTAGACAGCTAGCACTTGGTGCTCTTCATTCTCCTCTCCTTTTTCGGACCAGAGGATGACTGACTTTATAGCGTTGCTTGGGGATATGTCAGACTGCAAGGCCCCGTGAGGGCCGTGAGTGGACGGGATCATTTTATTTGGGTCAATGGTTGCTTCAAGGTAAAGAAAACATATCGATTCTTCGCTCGTATATTGATTGACGTACATGAGGACTTTAGAAGAGATTGCAGAATCATTCGGGCTTGCAAGATTCCTAGGTGGGTAAAGGCATTCCTTTGGCTGATGAAACATGGTTGTTTGCGTACCAAGGTACAACGGGACCGGTTGCTTCATACTAGAGACACCATGTGCGGAAGGTGTCGACTCGAGCACGAAGACTTGGAGCATCTCTTTTGTGGTTGTCGAACCTCATCTTGGTTTGGGAGGAAGTCGCCATCGATTGGATAAGGACTGTGAATGCTACTGATTTCTGGAGCTTTGTGAGAATGGTGTGTGGAAATTCGTAGGAGGATGTGGCTACCATTTTTAGCTTGCTTTGGTTAATTTGATGTGCAAGAAAGGAGTCTATTGTCAAAGAACAAGTGTTTTATTCAAACAATGCAATTTCCCACTGCAAGGCACCATTGGCCTAATGGAACTCTGTGTAACTTTTTCTAAGCTTAATATAGTCGTGTCGTGAGTCCCTTCTCAGGACTACACCCTACTCTTATCAAAAAAAAGATTGTGAAGCGAAAACATTGTAAACGATTGGATATTTGCGTAAAGCAGTAGATTAGCACGGCTAATCAGGAAATCTCGAGTCAGGAAAACTCAGGTCTTGGTTTTTACCTAAGTAGGTTTCCACATAAACATGTTGTGCAAGTGTGCCGACTGGTTTTCTTGATCATTGTTTTTGTGTTTGTTGACTACTCTGCGAAGATTTTTAAAATTGCCTTGAACCACTATTCACCCCCTTCTAGTTAGCAATCCCATAACTCACAACTGGGAGGTCCGTCCTCCCTTCCAAAGTCTTGAAGGCCCGCAACAAAACCAGGGCCCTTGACTCCAGCTCCTCCCGACAAGGGAGGAGCCGCGGAGGATGCAAGACCACCAGAAAGAGTCTGCAGAGGAAAGGAGAGTGTCCCTGCCCAACCAGGCACCCCAACTCGTCCCGAAACCCGTAAAGTGAATATGCATCGGATCGAAAGAGAAACTCTGTGAAAGCTTGGGCCCTGCTGAGATGGCCTTTTTCCCCAACAAGGGCATCGAGAGGGCCTAACTTGATAGAAACTCGAGCCCAAAGGCTTGACCCGACGAGGAGTTGGATTTGGGTCTCGTGAGATCCGGTACAGTAGCTCCCTCCAGTTTCGAAAGATTTCCCCCTCCGCCACGACCCGGAGGAGGCGACCACGAAGGAAAAGCAGTCTCACCCTCTGCCACCGTTACCATAGGGCCACCAGGAGCTTCCAGGTCCTCCACTTGTATAGGGAAACACGACTTTCCCAATATGCAACTGCAGCGAAGACGGCACAAGCACACCACGGGACGCCATCTCAATGAGCATGTGCACATCGAACCCCTTTGATAGCCCATCCGAGAAATGAAAATCATCTTCTCGTACCTCGCCATCAAAGTGCCAATCGAACCTGAGTCTCAAAACCGTAGCAAGACCCCCACGAGCCGCAAGAGCTTGTAGGACAAGTCACAACTGGAGCCGTCCCTCAGCATCGGTCGTCTCTAACGAGCAATGCCCCTAGGAGTGTCACCGTCAGATTGTAGTTGCCGCAAATCTCTGCTGCAGAGAGTCCCCGTATGCATACCATCAAGTTCCCGAGCAGGGTGAAGTCGTTGTCGAAGTGTGGCCCCACCTTCATACCGATATCTGCCATCGCCACTCGCAGACAATCACCCTGGCCCGAACAAACGCCCACCAGCACCCCAGCCAAAAGAGGAGGCGAAGTCTGTCCAACAAAGGGCTCGCCGCCATGACCCCAACACTTGCATAATCCTTGTGTCCAGCTTGACCTAAGAAGGAAGCAACCTCATCAGTGGTGCCCAAAACCCCCGTACACAAAGCACTTGATGACGTTGCGACACGCCATCGCCCGATGTACCATCTCTCCGCACTTAAAGCACGTCAAAGCACTAGACCCCTTAGTTGTCGACCCTTGGGGCGACAAAGCGACCTCTAGGTCCACGTCCCCTTCGCATGGCGTCGTAAGAAATCATCTTGGCTTCGCCCCCTTCATCCAACAACCAGCTTCTAAACTTCATCACTCTCCCAAGCATTCTCCTGAGCTAGATGAGCACCCACCACTCCCAGGAAACACGGAGTGCCAGCCCCCCCCCCCCCATCCCCAAGCCCTGGCCCGAGCAGCCACCCCAAAACCCTGTGAAGCTCTCGAAACTCGTCGCTCTCCTCTCTGACCAGTCGCCCGAGCAGTTACTTGAACCCTAATGTGCTCCATCGCTCTCTTAGAGGATGAGGAAGGCTTAAGAAGTGTTGTAAGAAGGCTATTCGAAAAGATCTTAGTTATCTGGATCTAAGCTTGAGAATGACCCAAAATAGATCCGAATGGAGGCAAAGAATCCATGTAGCTGACCCCACTTAATGTGGGACAAGGCTTTGATTTTGAATAATATAATAAATAAAATAAAAGGAAAATGCATTAAATTAATATTTACCTAATGATTTACATAACATATTTTAAAAAATGATTTTGAAATATTTTAAATTCTTTTTTAATTTTATATTATAAATTAAGAAAAAAAGATTTAAATATATGTAAAAAGGAGAAAATAAGAGTTTACTATATATATAAACTTTTATCTTTACTATTGATCGATTTTATCAAAAGTGTAATCTTTCATGCAAGGACGCTCCTCGAGTCCAAGATCACATAAGGTGTTCAGGTATTCTCCATTTTCATATAGTTGGGACGAAGACATTTACGTGTTTCCTCCTTTTTGCCTCAAAATAAATAAAAGGGATTTTTACCCCACGAACCCTATAAACTTTTTAAATTACCTCCTCTACCTTTGAAACAACGTAATCCTCCCTCTACCCTGTAAACTTGCTCTGTCTTACCCCATAGACCATGTTGTTACTTTTACTTTTACTTGAGTTAATAACATGGGTTAATCTGACCATAAGTGTGTTGGATGGTGGATCATCCACCTCCTCATATCCTTCTTCCTCTTCATCTTCTTCTTCCTCCATTTCTCTTCTTCTCCCCCCTCTCTTCATTTTTCTCTCTCTTTACCACATCTCCATCTGCCCACCAAATCACAAATTTTTTTCTATTTTCACGGATAAACCATATCTTCCGATCACGAAAATAATTTTTTTAAATTTTTTTGGGATGAATTCTTGAATGGACTAGTCAAATATTTATTGATGCTAAATAAATACATTGCAAAACTTTTCCCCCAATCTGAAGGACGGAGGAACACAAGGAGGAGGGGGAGGTAGTTGAGGGGACGGCTCCTGCTGTGAGCGGAGGCAAGGCAGGAGAGTGGCGGGGACGGCTCCTGCTGCGGGTGGAAGCAGGGGAGGAAGGTGGCGGGGAAGGAGGAAAAGGGGAGAAGGGGGCAGTGGAGGGATCAGCTCCTGCTGCGGGCAGTGGCGGGGGCGGAGGAGCACGGGGAGGAAGGGGAGGCGGTGAAGGGGGCGGCTCCTGCTGCGAGCAGAGGCAGGGCAGGAGGGTGGCAGGGGCGGCTCCTGCTGCATGTGGAGGCGGGGGAGGAGGAAAAGGGGAGGATGGGGAGGCGATGGAGGGGGCAACTCTTGCTGCGGGTGGAGGCGGGGGAGGAGGGCGGCGGGTGCAGAGGAAAACGGGGAGGAGGGGGAGGCAGTGAAGGGGACGGCTCTTGCTGTGGGCGGAGGCAAGGCAAGAGGGTGGCGGGGGAGGAGGAACAAGCTTCTCTCCTACAGGCGAAGGCGGATGCACCCGCCCCGACGACCGCGTGCTCACCCGCGGGATGCAAGGCTTGGGCATCGTCGCGGCCATCGATCTCGAAGTTGTGGAGGAGGTGGAGGGCTGGCAGGAGGAGGAAGAAAAGGTGGGTGGAGATGGTTCTGGTCTGGGTGAGGAAAGGGAGGAGGGGGAAAAGGGGAATAAGGGGGAAGGAGAATCATTGTAATTTTTGCAAAATAAAAGGGTATTATATATAAAGAACTAACGGAATCCGGTTAGTTTTAATAGTCCAATGGATGGGAGTTAACCGAAGGGTTCATGGGGTAAGAGTTAACAAGTTTACGAGATCGAGGGAGGAATTACGTTGTTTCAAAGGTCGAGAAGGTAATTGACAAAGCTTGTAGGGTTCCTGAGGTAAAAATCCCTAAATAAAATAAATAAATGTAAATAATACACTAAAAATTTGGATGAGATATTTTTTATGTTTTTATACATAAAAAATACAAAAATATTTATGTTGTATAGTACCCACTTTTGCCTACAGCAGCAGTGTTGTTTGCCTACCACCTAAAAAGATCAAGGTCCAAATCCCCCATTGCGGGGATTGCATTAGGTAGTCGACAGCCAGAGTGAAAAATAGTTGGATCTTTCAACATGTAGCCGACCCTACTTAAAGTGGGAGAAGGCTTCATCATTTTTTTACTTTTTTTATTTTTTTGATGATTTAAAAAAGGTATAAATATAAAGTCAAAGAAAAGATAATAAAATGTTTAGAAATAAAAATAAGAGAATTTGTAAGGTGTTTCAAAAATAGGGTTCTCTTAAAAATTGGCCCTTAAAAAGTCTAACTATATTTTTCCTGAATAGTATATACAACAACAATGCCATAACATTTTCTAGGATTTTTTTATAAATTATGTGAATGTTTTAATGATTTTCGATAGTTTTAGATGTTTTTTGTTTTTAGGGTATAATAACAATAAAAGTGATAACCAAAAATATGGTAATAAACATATTCACATGAAACTTCCACTATTTTTTTTAGAATTTTTAGGTGCACGAGGAATTAAATAATCAAAAAGTCAACAATGACAAGATTTTAGTTTGTTATTTTTAAAAGTATCAAATGCTCTCCAAAATCATGCAAAAATCATGTATGGAACAACAATCAGAGGACTATATAATTGTATTTTTAATTTTTAGAGAAATTGCAATGTGTGCCAAACAAAAATCATATAAAACCCTCCAAAATTAATTCATAAATGTTGATTTTTAAATATTTTTCAAAAGATCCAAAGCTAAAAGTTTTATATCAGTTTCATGCCGATAATATACAAGAACCACCAAAAGAACAAAACCATGATTTTATATGGAATAACAAAGCTCAAAATACCATTTCATTTAATAATTTATTGATAATTCATTTAATATCCAAATAACATGAAATTGATCTCCAATAAATGTTCATAAGCTCAGCTTCGAGACAAAATTAAAATCATCAAATTCCAAGCTCCATTCACGAGAATATTAAATGCAAAACTAGGGCCTAATTGCAAGGTTGTCAATTAAAAACAAAGTTCAAAATCAGCCTAGAAAGTCTTATCTAAAAATGGAGAAACACAACGGAGTTGATTTGCAGTTTGTCCAATTCCACACGCACCACACATGGATCAGCGCAGGCTAGAGTCATCTGCTACTTAACATTGAAGGGGTCTGTTGTAAATTTCCCAATCACATGACACAAATTACGTGATCTCCCACTCGATCGGGCGGTAGATAGGAGTTGCTGAGAGCCCTTATCTGACGGTTGTGGTGCTCTGTGGCTCAAATGGTTGGATAACCTTTGTGCTCACATGTGGCTTAAGGGATGCAAGGTGATGCAATCTGCTTGGATGACGAGGGATTAGTTGTGAATCAACGGCTTGGATGAAGATAGGTTCACTTAATCCTACGACAATTGTAGTCCGAGCCTCCCCTCCTTTTATCCTTCACGTACACAATGAACAGGGAGTGATTCACAGTAGAGCTCATGTTGTATCGTTGGTTGATCAATGTTAGCGTCACTCCTCATGTGATCCCTCGACCAACAACCTCCTGTGATGGTTAAGTGACTCGAATGCGAGGGAGTTTGGTTGATAGGTTATCACAACTCAGATAGTAGGGGAAGCGAGGAAGTGGCGGTGGCATGCTCCATGATTTGTGATGGGAAGGAGCGAACTTCTAGCATCGTGTGTGGCTGGAGTGGAGAGGATGAGAGTGATAGAATGAGCATCAAAGCGGGATAATAAGGTGTCACAATGTGCTAGGTCAATGTGTTGCACAATAGAAAGATAAGACGACAAAGAAGATAATACGATAGGGACTCGCAAGAAGAGAAGCGGATAAGGGAACTAATGGAAGAAGAAAAGATAGAATAAAGAAGAAAAGAAGGAAATGGAAGCAGGGGAAGGAGATGTACGTGGGAATGGAAGTCGATCTCCTATGGTTGGCACCCTCGAAGAGAGGTTGCTACTATGTCAGAGCTCGCAAGCTCATTTGAATTGCACAAGGCGGATCCTTCGATTCGTCATTGCCCAAGCACTCATGACGAAGCGATCACCTTCGACCACAATGGAGCAGGAGACAATTGATGCACGAAAATGGTAGGTGAAATGTAAACATTACTTTGTCGATCAAGCAGTAATGGAGCCACCATGTGACTTCGCTCTTATGTGCTGGATTAGCAAATAGCAATTGGGCAGTGGATGCATAAGATCCTTTGATGCTAAATAAGAGGGTTGGGATATCATATCGGATGGTGGTTGATATCATATCCCTTCTCCTTCCTATTCATCTCAAGCGAACGGTGACGGTGGTCTTCTAGTTCTTTGCTCCTTCGGTAGTAAAAGACGTCGTAGATTATCGATGGAAAGGTTACCAAGTATGATATTGCAACAATTGTGATTTCCGTGCTTCAGCAAAAAGAGTTGAATCTCAAGCGTAAGGGGATTCTTCCTTCCCACTGTTCAACTGTTCGGTGAAAGTTCCTTTGATAGAATCCCAGCAAGATGGCTCCAATGTAGCTTAGCTTTCAGTGGGGTGCCTATAGTAGGTTTCTGATGATCCTTTCTGATTAAGAGATTGTAGTCCAACAAGGACTTCCTCAGCAATGATATCTCTCCCAAGGTAATCAACATTAGAATTGTCTAACACCTAGCACCCCCTCCTCTACATCTCCAAGAGTTCGATGGCTCATAAGTGCAGCCTTACCCCCTTATTCCCAATTAGGATCTTATCGATTATATTTTTATACATCTCATGCTAATAGCATGAAGATTGGTAAAAACGATTGTTTGAATCTCTTACTTCAAGCAAATATATCTAGAGCATAGTTCGCCTACGGATGGGATGATCTTCCATGACAACCTCCTAATCTCTCACGCGTATCTCTGATTTTAACAAGTAGACCATGGTCATTCTCGATTTGGTCGAGTGTACTAATCTATGCAGATGTAGCAGCTCATGATGGATTATCTTCCCCATACGTCAGCACATGTAATCAACCAAGAAAGATTAAATGGATCTAAGTGTGGCGAGACAAAAGTGCAAGTAGTTGTGGATTCCATTACAACTCCTTTCGATGATCAGCAACCATATCTTCAAAATAGCACTCCTAAAGCCAAAACTTTCAAACTCGACATAGGCCTCAATGAAATTGTTGATATTATGACTAAAAGGGGGCATGCGCCTATAAAGCAACTGAAAATCCATATAATGCACAAATGTTCACCCTCCTCCTCACCCAGTCGTCACCACTCACCACCACTTCTGCATTCCATCCATATTTCCATCCAAGTGCTCCATCTATTCCGTTCATCGTCCCTTGATGTCATGAAGGAACTAGAGAAATTACCTCCTTGAATATGTTTTTTTCCAAGGAGTGATGTTTTAATTTTAGATACATGTGTAGGTCTGATGCAGCGTGGACCAGAAAGATAGGGCCACATTTTGAGTTACGAATCGTCGAGATTTTATTTAATTTTATTTACGTTTATTTGAGTCGACGAAATCTTAATTAAATAAATGTGATCGCATGTGATCTCAATTAGTGGTCGATTTGAATTTCAATTTGTCTGTTAATTAGTTAGAGTCTAATTAGGATAATTAGTTGTCAATTTAAATTAGTTTTCTATTTTTGTAATGTCATCCCTCCTATATAAAGGGATGAGGGTCCAATGTTTTAGTCAGTCCAGAATAAATGAAAAATTGAGATCTTTATCTCCTTCTCCCTCTCTCTCTCCACGCGATCTCCGCGTCTCTTCTCCTTCAACCCGCCAACAGGCGTGCTCTCTTCTCTCAACCCTTCTATTTCTCCACCAAAAAATACCGCCCAAATTATTTTAATTATCGTCAACGCACCAAATTCCAATCTGCATCATTTGGTATCAGAGCATGGCTCACAGATCGTCCCCACGATCTTACGATCCGTCCAGACGTTCGCGCCGACATACGACGAAACACCATCATTCGTCTGAGCGTAAACGGCGAGCCGAAGAAGACTTCCGGATGAAATGACAAGAGTTTGAGCCCAGGATCATATTTCTGATCCCGATATCAAGAATCCCAGTCCAAAGGTCGAGAGATAATGGCTAATCTCAAGGTTGTGCGCCCTATCGAAGCCTCCAAGCACCGAACCCGAAGTTGGAGACGAAGATCTAGCCGTCAACGACGAACATCTCGCTGTCCATGAAGATCGGTCGGGTACAGGCCGATTTAGAGGGAAAAACGGCCGAAACACCTGCTGTCCCGGAGGTTTCAGATCAGCCCCCATCACCAACGGCGTCCCCGATGGCAGCCCCAGCCCCCCCAGCGGTTCCCAGGCCGTCAGACCCTCACCCCACCGCCGCGGCCCCTCCCGCGACCCCCAACCCCCTGCGACTCAGCCCCGGCCACAGCTGCCCCCCCAAACCCGCAAAACCCACCGCAAACCCGACCTCGCCACAGACTTCTCCCTCCCGCGACCCCCCCCCCTCCTCCCGCCCACGCCTCCTCTTCCCGGGCTCCATCCCTCCCCGCCACCTTCGCCCTCCCCAGTCCCGCGCCATCTCCCCGCACGCCAGCAGCCCACCCCTCCCGCCTGCGCCTCCTCTCCTCCCGGCTCCAACCCGCCCCGCCGCCTCCATTCCACCCCCCGCCCTCTCTCGTGCATCGCCACCCTTCCTCTCCCCCGACCCATCTATCCCCAGGCGCCCCCTCTCTTCCACGCGACTGTCGCCAGCCCCGTCCCCTTCCCTCCCGCGAAACCGCCTCCCCACCGTGCCGCATCAGCCCCGCCCTCCGTCGCGAAGCCGCCTCCCAGCCCGTGCCATATACGCAAGAACTCGGGCAAACCCTAACTGGGTCCCGCTAGTTACGGGATTTGAGTCCCACGACATATGGGGTTGGAGAATATTTGGGAAAAATTACAAGCAACCCCCCCCCCTTGCAACCAATTTTACCCAAAGGGATAGTTCAAGAGACCCTCTTACAAATTTCCCTTAAATGAAGGGATGCAAAAATTACACCCAGGACCCCTGAAGCTAAAATATTTAAAAAAAGAGCTGGGAATAAGAAATCCGGGGACCCTCCTTATCCAAATAGACTAGGGTCTTGGTTTTCCCTATATAAAGACCCCATGGCTTCATTCCTTCCTCCTCTCCTCTCCTTGTGTCATTGCTTTGCTATGGATTCTCCAAAGATCATGTTGTTCATGCCCCATTAATTCTTCGAGCACCACGTCAACGGGAAGCAAATCAGATGGACGTCCGCCTATGCGCCGCACCTGCTCTTCCACCACGAAGGCCTCGTCACCAACACCCGCGTGTGGATTCCGTCGTTCGCTCCACACCAATTCTTTCTGGAAATGATGGAGAACGCGAATTCAACCTCCAAGCCTGCAGTTCTAGCAATTCGTCGGGAGACGAATTCTTAAAAAGCGGAGGAGAGTTGATGCAGCGTGGACCAGAAAGATAGGGCCACATTTTAAGTTACGAATCGTCGAGATTTTATTTAATTTTATTTACGTTTATTTGAGTCGACGAAATTTTAATTAAATAAATGGGATCGCCTGTGATCTCAATTAGTGGTCGATTTGAATTTCAAATTTGTCGGTTAATTAGTTAGAGTCTAATTAGGATAATTAGTTGTCAATTTAAATTAGTTTTCTATTTTTGTAACGTCATCCCTCCTATATAAAGGGATGAGGGTCCAATGTTTTAGTCAGTCCAGAATTAATGAGAAATTGAGATCTTTATCTCCTTCTCCTCTCTCTCTCTCTCTCTCACGTGATCTCCGCGTCTCTTCTCCTTCAACCTCGCGCGACAGGCGTGCTCTCTTCTCTCAACCTTCTATTTCTCCATCAAAATCCACCGCCCAAATTATTTTAATTATCGTCGACACGCCAAATTCCAATCTGCATCAAGGTCTATCGATAAAATGAAGGAACTAAAGGCAACACCATTCATAAAATCAGTACACGTTGGTTAAGGGGAAAGGAGGTCCATGTGTTGTTTAGTTCAAGGTAAAAGGTTAAAAAGTCCGATTAGAGCCAGTGTTATAGAAAAGATTTGGTTGTTGGTGATCTGTTTAAAGCTCATACACAACCGCTATTAGTAGATCGAATTAAAAGATAAGGGGATATGCCAACAACCACTAGCTCGACCTAAACTATTAGAGGGGGGTGGAAGTAAACATACCACAGGTAAGTCCTGCTGAGAACTGCTGCCTTCGGTCTCGCTGGTACCGATAAAGGTCCCTCTACCATTCAAAGCCGAGTCCTGCCTCTGATCCAATCCCAACCAACAGTAAGGCAATAATCACTTCCATTAAAACCACCAAACCTGAAATTCTTTCTACTATCTACTAGATTTCAAGAATCCCCTCACTATGACACTGAATTTTAGACGTAATGTGGAAAAATCCATCGAAAAGAAAGAACAAGATCATCAAAACCCAGTTGCATTACCGCAATTCAAAAACGGCCGTAACAAGATTCGTTTTCCTTACCAAAGCCGAGTGCTCATCCGTCTGGTACCCTGTAAGATAAGGAGGAACCGTGAGATCTGAACAGATGAGGTGGGGAGCCGAAATGTGGTGAGCGGGGTGGAGGGGGAGTACCCGGTAGGGAAGCGGCTCTGGAGGACGAGGAGAATGAGAGGGACGAGCAGAGAGAGGAGCACGAGGGCCATCACTTTCGACACAGTCCCGCGCCACCGCCTCCGCGGCGCGGCAGCGACGGAGCCCTTCATTTGCGCTCTCTCTCTCTCTCTATTGGGGATTTGGGTGAGGGTGCGATCGGCGGCACTCCGGAGAGTTTGGGCAGCGTTTGCTTCCTGTCTCCGTGGGCCGACACTGCCCTGGAGTGGCAGTGACGTCGGGAGGCACGAGGACAAGGAGGAAACCAGCACTGGAATTAAACAAATAAAAATTTGGTGACTAGGATCTTGCCGTGTGCTTCTCTTCTCCTTTTCCTTTCATTTGGAATTGTTGTAAACTTATGAAAATACCCCTTGGAATTTGAAGTCGACCTCGTCCGATGCACCAAGTTTCAAGATGGCGATTTGGTACTTGATTTTTGTGCCTAACTCATTATTCAAATAAGTTTCTAACATAACTTAAAATTACTATTTATTCCAAAATATAACAAATTATTATTTGCTCGGTATCCATCTTATCTAGTCATTGTTGATGTATGAGCTTGAGAAGCTTAATTGCTTCTTCGAGCATGGGAGATGATTCTCTTGCTCGAGCTCTATGAAAGCAAAGTACATTCCTATATGTGCTTCAGAGCACCTAGGATAACCTACATATGACGAGAGAATACTATAGGGTTGGGCATTAGGCTGGGTCGGCCTGGCCAAACTTGGACCCGCATAACCCCAAATCCGAACCCGAATTTAGTGGACAGGTCGTGGGATTCAAAATGAGCTCGTATTGATTATCGGGTCAGGTTCGGACCTGAGAAGGCACAAACCCCCAAGCCCGATAGCCTGACCTATACGATGCAATTATATCCAGTATATTTATATTTGCTCCAAATACCATGTTCTAACTTTCATATCCTTATTTCGAGTTAGAATAAATACGTATACCTATTAATAAGCATATCCATTAGCATGAATTGAGGACATTATTACATTAGTATGCAAGATTACTACATTAATATGCAATAATGGAATATGTGTCCTCAAGTGTTAGAGCATTTGCAACTGCAAGAAACTAATATATATTATGTCCTAGTGCCTGCATCTACAATAGAATATGTAATGGTGAATTGAATGGCGGTTTAAATCGCGATATTTTTTATCATATTTTTATTTTCAACATACAACTAATGCCAGAATCACAAATTAGTTGATGTACTTAAAGTATTAAGCACGCACACATGCATAAGAAATAACCAGATAAATGCAAGAAGAACGGAACACATGATATTGGTGTACATAGGTGTTAAATTTGGTCAGCACGGCCCAAACCCGACCCATTTTGTTTGGGTCGGATTTGGGCTTGGACCTGGAATTTGAAAATAAAATAGACTTAGGCCCGACCCATTAGCCCATATACTTAAATGGGCTTGGGTCGGGTCAACTCAAACCCGTCCCGAACCGGCTTGATGTCCAACCCTAGAATACTATAGTTAGAGAAGAGCCTGTGAAAGATAAAGGAAGGTACAATCTTTCACATCATGGGAACGCGAAAATAACGAATCAAATTTGTAGTTAAAGGTCTTCATGATATGAACACTGATGCATTAGTATAATAAAAAAATTCATTGCAAATACGAAATCACATTGTATAGGAAACATTTTTAAACAATTTCCTATAACTGCAAAACTAGTAAGGAATAGCTTTGAAGCATAAGTCTCCAAAGCAAAAGATCTCCTAGATTAAGTCTGACCCGACGGAGCTTCCTCTCGCAGACACGACGATGACTCATGTTACTTCTCATGAACTTGAGAGATCTTCTCTACTAATAGTCCACACATATAGCGATGATATCTACCTATTGATTTCATTAAACGAAATCAATCCCTTAAACACGTACACGGATCACGTAGAAGAATGCAACTACTCTCATGATTGGCCAAGCCAACGTAGAGAAGAATAGGCTATGAAGTGGACATCTAGGGTTTTTGAGAGGATGCAAGGGACGGTCAAGAAGAAGTCTTCTCTTCTCTCTGATCTTCAACTTTCAAGACAATAGTAGCTCTCTCTAAAAATTTGAATTCTCAAGCCTTTGAAAAAGGTGTGTGTGAGTAAGGGGACAACCGCAATTGTGGCATTTGATTTTATTTTGGATGGCCATGATTAATTCCCAATCCTTCGTGGAGTTGTCAAATACCTAACTTTATCACTAAAAAACCAAATAATGGAGTCCTTAACCAAGAAAGAAAGAGATCAACAAATTGATCTCCAACCAACATGGTAGATGTCCATGGTGGACCCATCATGTTGTTTTTTTTATTTTCAATTCTGTTAAGGACTTGACATTTAATTTATCTATCTATTGATTAATTAAAGCATTTTTATCAGTTGTGTCCCTCTGAGATATTGCAATATCAATTATGCCCCTCTCTTTTTTGGAATATCAGTTGTGCCCCCACCTTCTTGTGAAATTCATAGTTTGGCCCTTTTATAATATCAGTTATGACCCTACTTTACCTTAACAGAAGGGCAGACATGTGGATTTTACAAGAAGGTAAGGGCAAAACTGATATTCCAAAAAAGGGAGGGGCATAACTGATATTGCAACATCTCAGAGGGGCACAACTGAAAAACCCTTAATTACATTATAAATGTCAATATTTAGATATTTATAAAATCATCCTCCCCAACAAAATGAATTCAATTCATTAGTCCAGATTTCACATTTAATTATGTGAGTCATATTCACATATGTCTTGAATATATAATCACATTCATATAAATATTAATTATTATGAATATATATTCATAGCTAATATGTGAATCATATCCACTGTTTGGATTTTTTATCACTTGTGCCTTCTTAACTTCTGCAATATCAGTTGTGTCGCTCACTTTTCTGTAATATCAATTGTGCCCCTTACTTGTTACAAAGTTCACGGTTTTGCCATTCCATTAAGGTAAAGTAGGGCAAAACTGATATTACAAAAGGGCAGAACTGTGAACTTTGTGAGAAGTTAGGGGCACAACTGATATTATATATATTATAAAAAGGGGGGACATAACTGATATTTCAAAAGTTAAGAAGGGTGTAAGTTATAGAAACTATTATTATCTTGATATTGATATCTCAATGTACGAGTCCCAATCCAATTAGAACCCGTGAGCAACATTTTGCGGATACTTGGAGATAATGCTAAGGAGATTGTATTATTTATGCATAGTGGCTTGAAAACTGAATATCTGTCTATTTTAGGGTCTAAATCACTTTGAACATTTCCGGTCGGATATTTTTAGGATGTCTAGACAATCTAGATCCATTTCCAAGCATTTCCATTTCCAACACATGGGTCTAGAAATGGACACTAGAATGGGTACTGAAAATGGGTTCCATTTCCATTTCCAACATTTGAATCCAGAAATGGACACTATAAGTGGGTGATATAATGTGAGATTTAACCCAATTAATTTCCAATCGCTAAATCACAAAATTGAGTCACTAAAATCCATTTGGTTTCATCATTTCCTTGAAATGGAAGTGTCGTGAAATATAATCTATTATGATCGCATCAATCCAGAGTATTCTTTATACTCAAGCATCCTACATGCAGAAAGACTTTGATTAATCGTGAAGTTCAACCCCTTATTTAACTGTCTTCTCTGAGGTTATATCGGTCAATTTCTCAATTGATCATTGAGAGGCAATATCAATCATATGCTTTCCAAGTATCATATATTAATATTCTGAATGCTTGTCATGGAACTCGATACGACCCTAATATCACATGAGTGAGCTCCATCTCCTGGTTTTTGGAACATAAACCTGTATGATTCCTTCGAGGGATCATACACCTCATATCTCCTCATGTGTACACTAATATGTTGATGATATACTTTGTATAGGTCATCAACCTAATGGTATGCCAAATATGCATACTCAGATATATAGATGTATATCTATCTCCGATCAAAGGATGTATGCATGTTTATGACAATATACTATTCATGCCTTAAGTATATCAATCTTTTCAAGTCAACAATTTGGCAATCCATGATTGCAGAAGTTAGTAATAGATACTTGGTCAGTCAGGTCATTAACTATAACGACAATTGAGTGACTAATCTGATTTTGCCAGGCTTCAATACATTTTGAATTTGTTTATTATTTCAAATATACAAATCATTTTTATACATATATTCTTATATATTTGCATAGATTTAGATATTTTCAATACTATAAGAATACCACATCTATTAAAAAATTAGCATTCTGCACTCATAAAAATGAACATAAACCCAATTGTTCTACTGAACCTAGTTGAAGATCAAGTTTGTACCATAATAGGCATCGACACTCAAATCATGATTCTAAAATTTATAGCATGGATAAATGTAAAGAAAAGTATAGTTAACTTTTTGAAAAAAAGAAGGGTTTTATTAGTTTGTGCCCCTCTTAACTTCTATAATATCAGTTTTGCTCCTTTCTTTTTTGAAAAATAGGTGTGCCCTAGCTTTCTTGCATGGTTATCACTTGCACACTTCTGTTAGCATGATCGCTAATAAGTTGAACTTAACCACGATTTATTCAGACCATAGTTTGGATAAGAGGGATAAAATTGTCAATCCCCCTTCCTCCTCCTCCGCCCAATCCTACCACCACCGCCTCCTCCTATAGTCTTTACGCCCACAACCTCCTCCTCTATCCTCGATTCCAACAACCCCACCCCACTATCCCGACCTCCTATGTCCCCTCCCAATCACCCTCGCCCAAGTAACCTTTTATCCAAAAGTTGACATCCATGGTCACCCCCAAATCAAATCCATGTTTCCTCTCTCTTCTCTTCGTTTTGGATTCCACACAAAGATAACCAAAAGAAAACAATACCACCTTTGAGAGATCAACCATCGAAACCCACTCGGGGGCAAAGGTAATCTAGTGGTGCACATGACCGCCCATCCTCCTCTCCATCAAGTTCCACATGAGGGTTGTGGCGGCCTCCTCTGCAGCCTCCCTCTCCTCTCTGTTCCCCTGCTCATGGAGCTTCACGGAAAGGGTGAAGGGAGGTGATCAGGCCTCACACATCATGGGAAATATACTAATCGATGTGGGAGATGGAATTTTAAAAAATCAATGAAATCACATGGCTTGGGAATACTTCCCAATCAGCTTCATCTAGATCACATGAGTATAAGGATTACCTCTTGAATCATGATTGTGATATATGAGTCTCTAAATGAAGAGGCCTCATGTCTTAAGTTCCATGCGACGAAGACAACACTTGTAGGTGCGCTGATGAGACTAATGAAGCGCTCAGGCGAGGTTCCTGAATTTCAATCTTGGAGGCCATACGGCGTCCGTCAAGTCGGATCTGGGAATTGTTATAGCAACGCCTCTCTCAGCTCTCGGAACTCAACTCGAGCATGTCAATCAGCAATTAATCCACAACAGTAATTAAGCAATAAATGTAGGTGAGGTAAAATTTAATATACCTTACAAAGAACGTATATAACACACAAGCACTAGGGTTCGAACCACAAAGGAGCACACGAGGTAGAGCAATAAAAATGAATAAACCACTCAGGAATTTTTAAGATATTTTTAAATTTTTAAATGTTCAATTTTAGATTTTAAAATAAAATATAGATTAATATAAACTAGGTAATTATATATAGGTAACATATGTAAAGGAAAAGATAAAAGAGATGTTTTTGGATTTTTTTAAATATAGAAAATAAACTTAAAAATTTAGGAATAAAATACTTCCGCGTTTTATAAATTTTATCTAATTTTTGTATTTTTTTGATAATTTTATAAATTAAATCTGTAGAATAGGGACCTAATTGCAATTTTCAAGAAGTATTAGAGTATTTAATGACATTTTCAACAAGTCTAAGGGCAGATATGAAATATTTCCATATTTAAGTACAATATTCGTATTGTAGGGGTATAAATATAATTATCCAAGATAATAGGACCAAGCATGCAAATTTATCAAAAATATTACACAGATATTCAAAGTTCTTGGACCACATATAAATACACAAACCGCAAGGGTATCCATGTAAAATCCCGCCCCTCGCGTGCACAAGCACGTGAGGTCACATGGAGTGAATTGAAATGTAAATAGAGGAAAGCTTAGGAACCTTAGCATAAATTTTACATAAATATCACAACTCCTAATGGAAGTTTTTGGACTAAATATAAAACACAAAAAGTGGAGGTAGAGAATGCAAAATACCCTCTCCTTTGCGCACTTGATGGATGGTGTGATGCATGCCACTTAAGCCAGCAGACAGTGGAGATCGGTCGATAACCCATTCGTGGATGAGCACTCGAGATTATATCGCGCTAGAGATCTGACGGTGGCTGCTCGGCTCGATCCAACGATCTACAACAAAACTAGGGCACCCTCCTGATCGGACGACCGAGAAGGTGGATGAATGAACTCAGAATAATAGTAGGGAGTTGCTCCTTTGATCGTCTATAGGTCGAACCCTCCGGCCACCTAAGAGGCTCCTAACATGCTCAAAATGGAGCCAAAGATCCTCCACAGCTGATAGCGTGCTCAAAGATGTCAAAGACCCATCGATAGGGTCTCGTAGATGCTAAAGAGTTGAAGCACCTGGGATACCTTCAGCTGGACAAAAATCGACCCATATTGGGTCTGTAAGCTCTAGTACCTACACGATTAGCTCACAGACGGAAAAAAGAAGGTTCGTGGCTAATTTGAGGTGCAATTGGACGAAGATGCATCATAGCAGAGATGCTCCGGCGAGAGACGAAGGAGGATGTTGATCTCCCAGATCTGAGCGAGATGTGGGGATGAAATGGGCCGGGAGGATATAATATGAAGTGGTGAAGATGTGTGGAGGTGATCAAGCGGCGAGCAATGGTCGAGGATATCGTGAACAAAGGCCAAAGCCTAGTGCTCTAGCGAACTACGATTTTTAGAATTTAGGATATAAAAAATGAGATCAAACGAATGAAATGCGAAGTTACACTACTTATACGCCTAAGAACTAAAAAAGTAAAAGAAACAAAAGCTCACCCGCTTGATGTGGCTGGGAGCAGAAGACTGTCGGAGAAGCTCTAGTGATGGGTTGAATCAACTCTGAACTACCTCCTCCTGGTTGTGAATTGATGGAGATCACCCCTGTCACAGAGGATCACTCCATGCTTCGATCCAAAGGGTCGAAAGTTGATCAAGAAGGATTAAAATTTGAATCGAAGCTCAGGGGTTCATTTTATAGCATGACGAAGAGGCTTGAAAGAATCAGGGTTTCCATGAAAATTGATGCGAGGCTAACCAAGGATTTGGTCTGGCGTGGAAGAGCAAATATCGAGGAAGAAATTTCATGAAATGGGTGAGGTGATTCGTTCAATGCAGCACATGCTAAAATATGGAGAATAAGTGTGTCAAAGTCTGATAGCTATAGGCCTAGGGAGACCAAGGAGTTGACTGAGGTCAACTCAGATTCGCCTCTCATTGGTCCACGTAGGATGCTACAAGACAAAATAGAAATGAAAAAGGAAATAAAAGAGAAATAAATTAGCAAACGATTTTATTAATTTTTCTTAAAACATGAAAGCTGTTTCTTATGTTATCTACTATTTTAGGTAATTTTTATTTATTTTATTGACCTATTTATTATATGTTAATTTTTACCAGTATAATTATAGGTATAATTACATATATAATATGTATTTGATTTGTATTTTGTATTTTATATTTATTATTTTATATACATAGTTTATATATTTACAATATATTTAAATATATATTTATATATTTTTATTTTATTTTCTGAGTTTATTTGTGTATTTAAATAAATGTGTATATGTACATTATATGTATAATATACATATGTATTTTATTATAGTATTAATTTTAATGAATTTTTATTAATTTATTTCCATTTTTATATTTTTAATATGATTCAAATAATATTTACAAGTATTTAAAAAGATAAAAATAGTGAAAATATAAGCAATGAATTAAATGAATAAAAATATATAGGTATACAATACATTGGGACCTAAAAAGATAACTTTTGTATCTTAACTACAATTTTAACTAAATCACCTTCATTAGATAGATAATTTAATTTAGAGCACAATAAAGATGATTTTGGTCAATTTTGAGTTCATATTGAGAAGGTGTGGATCTGTAATGTTTTGTTTACGACTTTTTCATCCACATGTCCAATTCACATGGTTCATTATTTTTCACGTGCTATTATTTTTGTATTTTTCTTTGTATTATTATGCACATGTTTTGTGTTGAAAACATCTTTATTTGAAGTGTGCAAGAGTATGTAAAAATTAGTGTAAGTTTGAGGTATACATAGTGTATTGGTCACCTAGGGTTTCTAGATGATAGTGTTATTTTGTATGTATTTGTTTGCCCTTATCTCCCCTACTTTATTCCTTGTCGATCAAGTCAATATTGACTTACTCTCGGGCTTTAGGGTCAGTCAGTATTTACAAGACCTCCTTTATTTTTCCCTTCTTTTCTTTATTCATTTATTTTATATTTAAATGTAGGTATTTAAAGTACTATTTACAGATAAAGGTCGGAGTGCTAATTCATGTAAGTTAGCCATATCTACATGCATTTGTCTAGAGATTTAAAGATAAAATAAAAGAATAAAGGTGACGAGTGGGTATTCATCACCCCCTATACTTAGCTTTGCTAGTCCCTAGCAAACACTTATTAGGAGAATAAGTGATGCAAAAAGAAAATATAGAAAAAAGAGAAAAAGGTAGAATGATTATGATTATGAAACTTATCTTTACAAAATCAAAGTTCGGAGCTCGGTTAAGACCTTTGGATTATTAATGTGTTTGAAACCATGTTAAGATCAAGACTTGTGACTCAATAGCCCTTAGGTTCTATGCTCCTTTATCCAATTCAATTCAACAGCCAGGTCTGAACCCATCCTTTCCGACATATACTCCTGTGACTTGAAATGAATAGTATCGAATGTGTGGATGATGTTAGATCTTCCCAAATAAGCCGCTAAACTACCCACTGGTCTCCTCCTCTAGTAACTCATACTCAATGAGATGGATATTTCCTTCTAAATTCATGTACATGTAGGGAGAAGTTAAGAGAAGGAGAAAAGATGTGTAAATGGACCAATATAGTCACATTTCCTTGTGAAATTCGGTTAGTGTAACGAAAACTCCACCAAGAATCGAGCCTTTTTTTGAAGCTCAAGATTTTTGGAGTTTTTGATATAGGCTTCTTTTAGATATTTCTTTATGTGGCATTACACTGCATTCTTGTTTGCCCCGATAGATATATAAGCTTTTATTCCGTCCATGTTTTGGGGTCTTAGAAAAACTGTGCTAGCAGGACGTCCCTCATCCGAAGCTTTATTTCAAACCAATCTCCAATCGTTAGATGTCCATACCACCAAATAAACAAGAGGTTGAAGTATCGATTTCGACAATCCCCAAGAATAGTTCCCAAGTGACCCTTGAAGAAGCGACATAGTATTGTCCGGACTTATACTCCTAGGTCTTTCAACAACCCATCTTGGTTGAGCTAAGTTCTAAGTGAGAGGTTCTAAGTCAAGCCATTGTCTCAAGAATTGTACAGATGACATGAACTTGAAGTGTTCAAGTTGGCCATGTTGAGCTGACTCATGAACTCAGTCTCGTAGAACCTAAAGAATTAAATCATAATAACCTGAAGTGTCTCAATTCCAGTCCTTAACAGGTTCCTCTGAAATTAGGTAGATTAAGGTCTAGACCAAGCTCTGATCTTCATATTTTATTCAAACTTGTTCAATTATCAAAATCATTCAGAAAAATGCAAATGCCAGTGCATGGAAATATTTTGTGAAAACATTTCTATTTTGAACTTTTTATGGGATTTTCAAAATGTTATGCAATTTTTTACGGAAATTTGAAATCATTTTGTAATTTTTAGTCTTTTTTTAATTTTTCAAAATTTTACAGGATTTTTTAAAAGGTAACAGAATTGGTGAAAAGTAGAAGAGTTAGTGTGTTAGTGGTATGTGTGTTATTATTCATATATGATTTCCTATGTACTCTTACCCAAAACAATATATTAGCCATATTACTAAAAATACGAAAGTACGAGTTATGGTTGAAGTATATACAATGTATATATGACACCCCTATACTTAGCGTGAACTATGTCCTCATAGTGATTAGAGAGAAAAAGGAGGATATAACCCGTGCTGAGTATAGAAAATCCTACACTTCAATGACTCAAAGAATGTGAAGTCAGTCGTCTACCTTATATTTTGGATTAACTAATCCTAGACATAGAAAAATGTACCCAAAGCGGGGATGATCGAGGGTTAGAATGTACGAAATCATCGGCCCGACCCATCCCCCCATACTTAGGGGAAAATATCCTCAAGTATAGGCAGAATATCAACAAGTTGAGAGACATGCGAGGAATTAAAGAATGAACACCTGAGTTAGTCACCCATATACTTAGGATGAAGCATATCCTAAATGACGCCCTCGGATTCGGGCAACCCGTTTACGCCGCATTCGCACTATTACATTCACATGCGATCTCACTAAGTTATGAAAATCAGGGGAAACTTTTTGCGTTTAGCTTTTATGTATGACATTCGCATTCAAGTAATATTGAATCAACCACAGAAAAAACACCAATAAGTGACACCAACATTTCTTTTCATTAATTCTCATAAGTATATACAACATGTGCATGAGAGTTGACAATTATACATATATATCCCAAAACTGACTAAATCGTGGAAGTACGTGATGAATCATTTCATCATCTTTATTCATTTATTTTAGCTTAAAATCCCTTATAAAACATGTATATAATACTAACCTTATATTCTTACTAACTTGCATCTGTGTGTAAATATTGTACACTTATTACATTTTAACCTAAAATAAAGAAAGAAAGAAAGAAAGAAAGGAAAAATAAAAAAAGAAAATAAAAAAGGAAGACTGTATATATGTAATAGATACAGACTGACCCAGACCCCGAGAGAAGGTCAAGATTTGACATGATCGACCAGGAATAAAGTAGGGGGAGTGATGAATCTCCATTTCATCACCTTTATTCTATCATTTTGGCCTTAAAAACCCCAGCAAATGCATGTAAATAGCCTCAATTTGTACACAATAGCATTCATTATTTATTGTATTAAGTATACATAAAATAAGGTTTTTAATGCCAAAATTATAGAATAAAGAGAAAAAAAGAATAAAATATTGCAAATATTTTATGACCCGAACCCTGAGACCAAGTCCAGAATGGAATTGGTCGACAAGAAATAAAGTAGGGGGAGATAAGGGCCAACAGTATAATAAATACCTCATTTATTTATTCATCCATTTATGCATTTTTGACACATATTTTGTATATAATTATTTATTCATCAAATAGAGAAACTTTGTACATGAAAGTTGTAGATAATAATGTAAATAAAATTACAAAATTGAGTTTGTATAAAAATAAGACTCAGTGTACATTTTATACACAAAATAAAAAGCAAAAATCTCAACTTCACAGACCCATATCTTACAAATAAAAACTCCAAATCACCCAAACTCACCTTTATTGTATATAGCATTCCAAGAACTATTTTATAAAATTGGTTTCATAATTTTTGGAGTCCATCTGTGGAAGTTAGGTTTTTGGCCCACCTTGTATATATGGCTGATTAAAATATTCATTTTATTCAATAATCATTATTTTTATAAATTCATATTTTTAAAATTTTGTCAATAATGTATATAATACATATACATATTGAAATTAAAAGAAAACCAAAAAGAATCTGTAAAATAAAATAAGTCTACAAGATACATAGACAAAATACCTATGTGAAGTATGTACATAAATAAAAAGGGGAAAACATTCTTTAATTATTTTATTCTTTCATATTTTTATAATAATGTACATATTAAATATAATTCATTAAAAATACAAATCCAAAATAAAAACCAAGAAAATACATTAAATAAATAAAGTATATACATTATATAGGTAAAATACCTATAAGTATACCTACTTATATATGCACCTATTTATTTAAATATGTAAATAAACTCATAAAAATTAAACAAAAATATATCTACACTCACAAAAATAAGTTATACATTTATAAAATAAGAAAATAAAATAATAGAATAAAAATAAACAAAATAAAAATAAATACATATAAATATACTTATAAATACATTATTAAAATAAACTCATAATAAAATACATTAAAAAAATAAATAAAAATCATAAATAAATACTAAATTAATTAATAAACATTTTTTATTTTATAAGCAAAATTTAATTAATTCATTTATTATGTCTAATAATTGAGTCAAATTCGGGCTGACATGGACCAATCACAACCCTGCCAATGTTGACCTCGGTCAACTCAGCCATCAGCCTCACCAGCCCGTCAAATCTGTCAGACATGGCGTTTTCTCCAAATTTTCCCGATCGATCCGTCGCTCCAATGACATCGGTCCCTTCACGGAAATTACTCCCAACACAACTCTTATACACGCCCAAAGCTTGTTTCCCCTGTATATAGCTTGGATTCCTTATTTTTGGCCGGTCAATAAGGGCTCCCATTATGTTCGAAAATAAATAAGCCTCCAGCCCGTCAGATCTGTCAAACCCCCCATCTTCTCCCATTTTTCCCGGGTGCCCCGTCCATCGATCGCCTTTGCTTCCTTCACAAGAAATGCT